>OY856393.1:8370523-8970523 GCA_963693495.1 Malacosoma neustria
GCTCACGGTGTTGCCAGGTATATATGTTTTCCATAAATTCATCTTTATAACAGGTTGGCAGCATATAAGAAGAAAACATTAAAATATTGCAAATAGATACAATGACATGCATATATTTTCACAAAAAGTAACATGATGATTTATAAATAAATAAAAATAGCTCGATAAACATGCACTTATTTTACAAATTAAATATAAATTACTCTTTAAATGAAATTTTTCTTCTTTTTTTCACTTGGCACCCGTAACTTCTTCTATTCGTTTCTTCTTTCGTCGGAGCTTGTATACAGGGTGATTTTGACAAATCCGTCCAATTTTTTTTTTACGCACTAAACATCATTTAAGGTACCAATTTTTGCAAAAAAGAATTTTATGTCAAAAAATATTTCATTACAAGGAAAATATGATCATTAATTCAATCGTACAGAATAGTCAGATGGTGCAAACTCCGTACGTTAACCTGTTATTACCTGTCTGTCACTCCCGCGTAAATGAGTAGTGCGTATTCGCTCGCCCGGTGCAATGACCGCCGTCCTCGCCCGCTTACTAGGTCATTGCCAGTTTTTTGCTGTACCGATGGAGAGGTCATTGACACTCGCGCCGTATTATGTAAATTGCGAGTTCTTTGAATGACTGTGATGCTGATTACTCAACATTTTTGTACTATGCGATACTAAACTAAAATACACGTTTCTCATAACTTTTACTAAAGATTCTTCTGTGTAAATTTGGACGGGTTTGTCAAAGTCACCCTGTATAGACATAAACCTCTAAGGATTTCCCCTTACACCTGTTCCTTGTTCCTTACATCTTTCCTGGAATGATCCTATCGACATATTTTATATCATCCTCCCACCTTTTATAGTGTCACTCTTTTTCTTTTTCCATCTCTTGGATACCACTCGGTTACGTTTCTGGTCTATTTCTCCAGATACTAATAACAAGCAAAAGGTTTGGCCTTTTGGTCCCTTGTCTTATTTTTACCTCCTCCTAGTAAACTCATTTTACCAATTTCCACAGAGGTCTTCAATTTTTACACACGATGGCGGGAACACCGTTAATACACGGCGATATAAAACCGGCAAATATACTTTTAGACCAATGTTTAATGCCTAAAATTGGGGATTTTGGTCTCGCTAGAAAAGGGCCTTACGGCGAAGAGAGGACGCATTTAAAAGTATCCAGGTATAGTTATTATATAGAACTAATTCTGTTGGTATATTTACTAAAAATTAATTTTATTGCTGTAGAACAACAGATAGGCTGACGGCCCACTTAATATTACTAACTTATGTGACATACTTAGGCGTTACTTTTTAGAATTAAAAATGCCAGGCTGCTACATAAGATTTAATAAAAAATAATGATGGTAATTTTCTTAAAAATAAATCCAAAGTAGGTAGGTCGGGGTTCGACATACATAATCCCAACGCTCATCAACGCAACCGCTGGCCTGTGTAATAGATACCCGGTAGATTCGGCGGCGAAGAAGTGGCAACTCTCGGCAACCGGCGCACGGCAAGGTTGTCCTCACGGCGGGCTGTGGACCCCAACCATGGGCACATGACGCGTGTCGTCGATACGTTCTTAAGTCTGGTTGTAGCAATCGTTCTAGGCCTGGAGTGGACCCCGATTCTGGGTACCAATCACTCCGGTAATGGTCGAATTTTGCACAATCAGAATAAAATATATTGATATTGTAAAAAGAATTGATGGCGTGTTCGCGATTTGAGATGTATAAGCTCGGAATGACACGGCGAGTGTCGATCAAATTCACTCGTTCAACGGTCTTACGAACGTGAACGAGTAAACGGAACGTTATATTTAACTGACGACCTCCATAGCGTAGCGGATAACGCACTTCGTACGCTTGCATAGGTCACGGGTTCGATTTCCGTCTCGCGTCTGGGTGTTTATGTATAATATGTATGTAAAGAAAATCGCGTAATCCATGCTATAAGAATTTATAGATGTCACATTTGACAGTGACATCTAGGAGAACAATGAGATATTTATGAAAATAATACGTCAGTGTTTATTTATTGTTATAATACGAAATTGAAATTGAAAATAATACGTTAAAGAAATATCTAAACCTGGAATAAAGGCTTTAAATGTTGTTTTTTGTCTTTACAGAAAAACGCAATTGTCTTTATTTCAATTATCAGAGTATAGTGTCATTATATGTATTTATTTACAAAAAAGTATATATGTAGTTATCAGTTGTCTAGTACCCATAACAAAAGTGCTATACTACTTTAGGACTAGCTGGCGCTGTGTAAGCAGTTACCGTTGTCAGGGGTGCCGCTAACTGACTGCCGTCCGCACCGGGAAATGGAACCTGGGTCACTTATACCGCAGTACAAGGTTATTATGGCGGTATGCTTAGAAACCAAGGATGGTTGTCATACAGACGGGCTTGAAGCCCTACCACCTAGCTTTAATTGTTTTGTCGCCTTTAACGACAGGCCGCCCTCGATTGCAAGGTCTTCCAGTAGTATTACTCTACCCCTCAGAGAAACCCTTACCTATTACTAGAAACGTTGCAAAATAGGTATTATCACACTAACACAGATCTTGTTTTCGATTATTATGATAAATATATAACATAATTATCTATTGAGAAAAACTGCTTATAGAAAGTATATGTACTTATATCTCCGTTTTTTTTTTAATTTTAACTAAATAACAATGTTTATTGAAAAGTAGCATATTGTTGTTTTAAATTTTTTTTATTTCTGTAGGTCAGCAGACAGGCTGACGGCCGGCTTTCAATTTAGCAGTTACCGACGCCTATGGGTGTTTGCAACACGCAGCTGTCCCATAAGGGTACAGGAACTTGGCTCACTAATGCCGGAAAACTATACCTAGTCAGGTCATAAGTATTGTCACACAGTAAAAACTTTTCTTTTAGAATGCTGGCCACAAAAAAGTTTATTGAATTCGAATTTCGAATTGTTCATGAAAATAAAAATGTATAACTTTTAGAATTTTACTCATTTTTAAATATGGAGTGGACGCTTAAAGAAGACCGTGTTGCAGTTATTGCGTTGCATCGTTGCGGTTACGCGTCAATTCAAATTTTTAACATACTGAAAAATTTGAATATTACCAAAAGATTCGTTTATCGTACCATCAAACGATACAATGAAGACTCTAGTGTAGATGACAGGTCAAGAAGTGGTCGCCCTCGGTCTGTTAGGACTCCAGCAGTGATAAAAGCTGTGAAGGCACGAATTCAAAGAAATCCCAAACGTAAGCAGAAACTGTTGGCCCTTCAGATGGGGTTAAGCAGAACCACGGTGAAAAGGGTGTTAAATGAAGACTTAGGGCTTCGGGCATATCGAAGAAAAACAGGACATCGTTTGAATGCTCGTCTAATGGACATGAGACTGAAGAGATGCCGCGCTTTGTTGAAGCGGTACGCGGGAAAAAAATATCGGGAAATTCTTTTTTCGGATGAAAAAATGTTTACCGTAGAAGAGAGCTACAACAAACAAAATGATAAGGTGTACGCACACAGTAGTGAAGAAGCGAGCAACCGTATTCCGCGTATCCAACGAGGTCATTTTCCATCCTCGCTCATGGTATGGTTGGGAGTTTCTTATTGGGGCTTAACAGAGGTACATTTTTGTGAGAAAGGTGTAAAAACGAATGCTCTTGTGTATCAAAATACAGTCCTGACGAACCTTGTGGAACCTGTTTCTCATACCATGTTCAATAACAGGCACTGGGTATTCCAACAAGATTCGGCGCCAGCTCATAGAGCGAAGAGCACACAAGACTGGCTGGCGGCGCGTGAAATCGACTTCATCCGGCACGAAGACTGGCCCTCCTCCAGTCCAGATTTGAATCCGTTAGATTACAAGATATGGCAACACTTGGAGGAAAAGGCGTGCTCAAAGCCTCATCCCAATTTGGAGTCACTCAAGACATCCTTGATTAAGGCAGCCGCCGATATTGACATGGACCTCGTTCGTGCTGCGATAGACAACTGGCCGCGCAGATTGAAGGCTTGTTTTCAAAATCACGGAGGTCATTTTGAATAAACTTTAATGTCATAAGAATCTATGTTTTGTTAAGTTCATTTTGGTATATGAATGGTTACATAATTAATAAACTTGTTACAATTATTTTACATTAAACATGTGACAGAATTTATGACCTGACTAGGTATAAGGTTTTTTTGGTCTTAAGTATGGCGACATACTTAAGACCAAATTTGGTCGCCATCGAGACGGGCTTGGGGCCTTACCACGTAGCTTCGGTGGGTTGTTGACGCCGGCCGCAGAGGTCAGTCAGTATTCTTTCTCCGCCCCTGCAAAAATAATTGAACAAATTTAAATAATTATTTCGTACTAGCTGTGCCGGCGACTCCGTCCGCGTGGAATAGTGACTTTGGGCAGCATTTCTTGGATATATCTTATGGTTTATTTTGGATTACAAACCCTATAAACTCTAAAATATAAATAAATGAAATATACAAACTGCGTTCGAACCTACAAATTCCAGCCTAAGCTGAACCCTATTTTATATGATTGATGATATAAATCTGGTCAAATAAGGTCAACTTAAATTGGATTATTAAAAATCCGAAACTGATCACTTTTAACTAAAACAAATTTTTTTTCTAAAATAAAAGTAGCCTAAGTTACTCCTTGTTACATCAGCTATCTGCCAGTGAAAGTCCCGTCAAAATCGGTCCAGCCGTTTCAGAGATTAGCCGGAACAAACAGACAGACGGACAGACAAAAATTGTAAAAATTTTTGTTTTGGTATATGTACCGTGTATACATCCAAATGCACTTAGTAAAAAGCGGTTATTTTAATATTACAAACAGACCCTCCAATTTTATTTATTTGTATAGATTTCTAATTTTCATGACGAAAAATCTCGTCACGCCCATTGACAGCAGTTGACGAAATATACACATCAAAAAATTCTAAGCAACATGTACTAATTTAAATTTTAGGATGGTGGATGAGCCGCTGTATGGACGAACTTCCTGAATGCACCTGAGCCTTTCAGTATTTCCGGGCCGACGGTACACTCGCACCCTTCTTGTATCAGGCCTAAACCTGAATCGCGACTCATCGGAAAACATAATGTTATCCCATTGTTCCTGGGTCCATGTTCTGCGTTCTCTACACCATTCATTTCGACGAGCGCGATTCCCGTTACGTATCGATGGGCACCTAATTGGGCGTCGAGCTCGTAGGCCGTACTCATGCAGTCGATTTCGCACAGTTTGGGGACTTACATCAACACCACTTGAATTTTGTAGCCTCAAACTTATCTCTTGAGCGGTTAACATCGGCTGGCGTCTTGCAGTCAGTTGTATGTACCGGTCTTGCCGAGTGGTTGTACTCCTTTTACGGCCTGGATGCTATTCAGCGGGTTCCCTTGTATTATTGTAGCGCTGCCAAAGACGACAAATAACACTTCTATGAATGCCAAAATGCCGAGATACCTGAGATTGATTACTTCCCGCTTGCAACATCCCTACAGCTTTTTGCCTTTCATTTGCCGTCAAATGACGTCGCTCCATGACGTAAGGAATATCTAACAATTCAATTTTATCGCTAACTTTATTTAAATGGTTGGTAAAATTATAAAATCAAGACAAAACGTAGCAATAAAAACGTACTTAAATTCAAACAAATTACCTTTCATTTAATTTTATGAAAAAAAAAACAAAACATTATCGACTTTTTTTTATAACCAGCCAGTATGTCATCAATAACAAAAAAGTTTACATACCTACGCACTTTGAGTGAGTAAAGATTTAGAAATTAATTAGTATAAATGGTAAATTTGTAACATCATGCATGTTGCTTAGACTTTTTTGATGTGTTTATTTCTTCATACACGATCTGTTAACCGGAACAAATTAAATGTTTTATTAATTTATTTTTAGGGTGTACGGTACCCGTCCATATTTACCGTTGGAGTATCTCCATTCAAAATGCCTTTCGCCGGCAGTAGACGTGTTCAGCTACGGAGTGGTCATTTTCGAAATGGCAACAGCTCTGTTGGCTTTCGATAAAACCAGGCCGTCTCATGTACAATCCTTGTCGACGTATATACACGAGTTGCATCGGGAAGGAGTAGATTTTGGTAAGTTTTTCGTACAATTTTTCTTTATAAATGTGTTCGTATAAATTGCTTTGCAAATCTTTTTTTGTTTTCTTTTTTTCATTAATTTTTTGCTTTTGAACAATACATAGACGGCCTTAATAATAAGCAGCTACCGACGCCTCTAGATATTTGCGACGCCACAAGCACCGTTAACACGCTCTGCCGTCCGAACTGAAATCTGGGTCACCAATGCCGGAACACAACAAGGTTATTATGGCAGCATCCTTATAGACCAGGGGTTGTTGCCATCCAAACAGGCTTAGAGCTTTACCACTAATCTGGGATTGTTTCGTCGCCTCTTACGACAGGCCGCCTCCTGCCGCCGAGGTCAGTCAGTATTACACCCCGTGCACGGAGAAGAATTAAATTAATATATGAACATGTGTACGTGTTTATATTTATATTATATAGCCACGCCCACAAATAAGTTAAATTCATAAGTTTCATATTTGTAATTTTTTCTATACCATTATGTAGATCATCTTATTTAGGAATACATTTTTTCCACAAAGTATTCAAAGCTGGTTATATCATTTTGTAATAGAAAAAAATAAATATAATAAAAATAATTGTACGTTTTGTTGGGGAGTTTGTTGACGCTTCTTCTCCTTGTAACAGCCATGCACGGCAGTGGTAATATTGTTTCTTTTCAAAAAAAAAATTCTTGGTCGGAACTTGCTAAATCATTAGACTAATGCACAACAAAGAAGAATGGTCAGATAAAGAAGTGTGTGCAATTCACATGAAACAGGTCACATGGTAGAAGTTAAATTTCAGAAATATAGCCTACGTGAGAATGAGTTAAACAGGAGAATTATGATAGCTATAAGGTTTATTGTTTTTATAATATTTTTTATAAAAAGCTACGATAGCCCAAACAAAGAGGAGGCAAAGATCATATGAAACACTGTAATAATTGTATTCTATCTCATTCCCTCGCAGGCTAAATCCTATTTATGGATATGTTCGTCTCTTTTTCGTGTCGCTTTTTCGTATTGTCGAATTTTCGAATCACTACAGTGTTCAAAAAGTTTCACGTTCAAAAATCTATTCCCATTTATGTTTATATATCGCATGCTTAATCATAAACTGACCTAACTCAAAAAACCTGTTTTTTGGGAAATCGCAAAAAACGTTTAGTCATTTACTACTTATCCCATATATTGCCTTATAACTAAATAGCGGTAACGCAGCGTGGGAAAGAGATATCGAAATAAATCTTAGTTTGGCCGATAGAGGGCGTCGGTACAATGCTGCCCGTTATATTATCTCACTTTAGACCTAAATCGTAATCGGTCAGTTTATGATTAAGCATGCGATATCTATAATAGACATTACTTTAATATAGCGACATTAGAAGACCCGGTCCTCCGCGACACACCGAACTCGAATCCCCAACTCTGCCGTGAATTCGCAGCGATAGCGGTGCATTGCACGAAGTACACGAGGCACGAGAGGCCGACCATGCTGGAGGTCTACAAACGGCTGGACGCCATGGAAGTGCCCGGGAAGCATTTAATATAGCATTAAGACAGCTTATATGTGTTTGGTGTGTGTATGAGGTATCTATCTCTCTCTGCGGTTGTGGTCATCATTGGTCGTGGACATTGGTGCTGTGGTGCACCTTGATTTAATTAATCTGCATCCATCGGTGCTTATCCATTGCTTTTCTGACGACCTAGCAAAATTTGGACGAGGTTTTTTTTTATTACTATAGAACAGCAGACAGGCTGACGGCCCGTTTAGGATTTAGCAGTTACCGTCGCCTATAGGTGTATGCAACGCCAGTGGTATCGCGAACACGCTGCTGTCCCATAAGGGTACAGGAACTTGGGTCACTAATGCCGGAACACAACACAAGGTTATTATGGCGCATACTTAAGATTGAAGGTGGTCGCCATCCAGACGGGCTTGAGGCCCTACCACGTAGCTAGGGTGGGTTGTTTTGACGCCTTTTACGACAGGCCGACCTCGGCCACAGAGCTTAGTATTCTTTCTCCGCCCCTGCACGGATAAAAACACGGTTGGGGCACTTATCGCACCATCTGTTTGGAGACCGTCCGCGGACTCGTTTATCCTCCAACTACAATCAGCTTTTCTAGACTGATATCTCCCTCCCTCACTATGTGGCCGAAATAAGAGATCCGATAATATATAGATCGCGTAAGCAAGAACTGCCTGTATACAAAAAACTGAGACCAAGCCAATCTCACCCGCCCGTAATATTGTTGATGATCTCCATGCGACAGATTTCGCTTATCGGAACAGTTTGGTAGTCACAGTATTGACTAAAAAAAGTGTATCAATATACTATGATAATATAGTATACCTCCAAAATGATACGCTTACCGGTAAATATCAAAGTGATATTGATCTTTGATCTTATGGTGAATATACTCGTATCTTGAATTCCTTGTCGGAGTCACATAATGTTATTTTTGGACCATTTTATTTAAACTCTTCATACACGCTCCAACGTACTTAAATTGATAAGACTGTTGCAAATTTCCTTGGTGCCTTTGTAAATATGTATGTTAAATGATAAATATTTAATGTTTAAAAATCGAATAAACCACTCAAACCATTGAAGTTATGTATCTTGAATAAAGTTTACGTTTAACATTTTAATTATTATTTATGGCATGGCTTTTGAGGTCGAATGTAATTTAAAGTTGTAATAAATAAAATCTTAGATTATAGAACAGTATATTAAAAAAAGTGCGTGCGTACTGCGTACAAAGTACACATGTCAGAAGTGCAACTTCTTTGGCAAACTAATTTTTAAATCTCGTTAAATTCAAAAATTAAATGTGTCCCTAACCATACTAAACGTATGAAACCGATATGCTTCTGACGCGTCACGACACGACACGTCGGACAAATATAAATCCACCTTCATGCGCGCAAAGAAGTCGCACTTCAAAAATAAACAATTTTGAAATCAAAATATCGAAATATCACTAATATTAAATAATTTATCTATAATTTTATATAATTATTTACAAATATAATACGTATATTTTCTGAAAGAATGTAAAAAATATTAATAGACAAACAGGTTGATGACAGAAATACAAGAGGCATAAACTAGAACTCTTAGGACCTTATTTACGGAGACGCGGGGTATCGCGTGTGGCGGCGCCCCTCACTGAATTCAAACATGTGGGGTTTATTTACTCATGTGGTACATATGAGTGCGTTCGTTCGTTACCTACGTTCCACGCGCCGCGAGATACCACGCATCTCTTTAGCTTGCTTTATTTTAATTGTATTTTGAATTATATTAATAACTTTTTTCATTCGGAAGCGCGTTTCCGATAGGAATCTGTATATATTTCCAGATTTTAGATAGTGGCATAATTTGACGCCCTCCATGGCTTAACGGCTAACGCATGTCGGTACGCTTGCGGAGGGCACGGGTTCGGTTCCCGTCCCGCGTCTGGGTGTATATATAATATTTATTTACAAAATAAAAGTATGTATGTAGTTTATTAGTTGTCTAATACGCATAACAAGTGCTATGCTACTTGCTTTAGGGCTAGATAGCGTTGTGTGAATTGTCCAATATATTATTTTAATTATTATTATTATATTGGAATACTGTGTCTATTATTATTAATAATAAAATTACCGGAATATATTGTTAAAATAATAAAATGCAGCAAATATTAGTTGTTTAATATATATACATACACACACATATATATATATACAGGGTGAATTTGACAAACCCGTCCAAATTATTTTTACGCACTAAACATCATTTATGGAACCCATTTTTGCAAAAAAAATTGTATGTTGTGAATTTTCACCATAAAATATTTAATATAGGATCATTAATTCAATCGTACAGAATAATCATATGGTGCAAACAGCGTTGTTAACCTGTTATTACCTGTCTCTGTCACACCCGCGTAAATGAGTAGTGCGTATTCGCTCGCCCGGTTCAATGCCGCCGTCCTCGGCCTTTTACTAGGTCAGATGGAGAGGTCATTGCACTCTCGCGCCGTATTACGTAAATTGCGAGTTCTTTGAATGACTTTGTGATGCTGATTACTCAACATTTTTGTACTATGTGATACAAAACTAAAATACATGTTTCTCATAACTTACTAAAGATTCTTCTGTGTGAATTTGGACGGGTTTGTCAATGTATATATATATATATATATATATGTCGGCGCCAAACCAAAGGAGGCTGGTATCAAAATAGAAACGCGCGAAATGTAAACAAACCAAACACGAAAACAAAGCAGCTGTTAGCAAAAAAATATGTTTACGTTAAAAATATCTTTGTCGGCTGACATGTCGGCGCGTTATCAAAGGACAGCGGTATCAAAATAAAGTCTCACGAAACGTAAACAACTCTTTGTCGGCGTAATAGCGAAATACGGCGGCATCAAGATCAAATAGTATAATTATTTAACAAACACAAAAACATGTTTACATAAATATTATTTAGGGGAATAAGCCCATCTTTGAGAATACCGACTGGAAAATCCCGAGCACATATTGTTTACCTCAGAATTTCGTATAAATACGAGGTCTCTGGCAGTACACAAGTCAGTCAAGTACTAACCGCCGATACGAATCGTCACCTATACGCGCCTCAAAGAATCGGCTCTGGTAAATATTGTGAATAAACTACATACTAGTAACCAAGTTTGTGTTTTGCTTCACTCACCATGAATACCAACGATGTTGTCGAAGATAGTGGCGCCAGCTCTGCTGGTGCCACGCATTTTTAAAACATTATTATCACCGAGCACCCGTCATCAGAAGTGGGATTGAGACCACTCTCAATCCCAACCATTGCCTCATCGGTTCATCCATCTTCTGGAGATCAGCAGATACAACTGGCTGGACGAATACCGCTAGACGTGTCATCAAGCTCCTCGACGGTGGGACCAGCAGCAGAACAAATTACAAGTTCCCGATTGCAATTGAGCATGCCGTACCTAATTCAACTGTGAGTGAAATACTACAATTTTTGATGCAATTTATGGAGACTATGCAGA
Organism: Malacosoma neustria; assembly: GCA_963693495.1. Taxonomy (NCBI): domain Eukaryota; kingdom Metazoa; phylum Arthropoda; class Insecta; order Lepidoptera; family Lasiocampidae; genus Malacosoma; species Malacosoma neustria. Next base: position 8,381,681 of record OY856393.1, read on the forward strand.
AAATGGCAGAGCACTTATGTGCTTCGTCTACCAAAACTAAAATAAGGATCGAGGAGGTCTATTTACCATAATTTGATCCGGACACCCACATCGGTATACGAAAATACTGCTAGCATATAGATCAAGTAATTGAAGTATACAAACTGAATAATTTTGATGATACAAATGTGAATTGATGGTCACTACTACAACATGAAGAGATGCAAAAAAAAAAAGCAATCACCACCGTAATCAAGGTGATCAGTTGACTGTACTGGCGGAAAAAGAATCACCTATGCATCAGGATCCTACCGCACAATCAACCGATGATATTACACCAAACTCGCGATAAGGATTGCAAATACAGCCAAATCACGATCTACTGGATGAAGATAATTCATCACAATAAAGTGTAAGTAAATTTGATAATTGTAAATAACACCACGAGAGCCTCTTATACAAATAAATCTACGAGAATCTTCGAGTATTCTACGAGAACCTTCGAGTATTCTACGAGAACCTTCGAGTATTCTACGAGAACTTTCGAGTATTCTACGAGAATCTCCAAAAACTCTACGAGAACCTTTTCAACCTTTAGTTACCTTACTAGCATGGCTATCTCAAACTTACATGACAGTTCTGTTCGTGTAATAACTAAGACAAAGCAACGCAAGTTGCTTACAGATGCTCTACTCAGAGGAACTTCTTTCTATTTTCGCAGGTCAATGATAATCTACGAGAACCTACATGAATCTGCGAGGATCCTCAACAAATTACAAGAATCCATTACATCTGCTTTACCTGGAAAAAGAACCTTTGGGTTCTTAACTTCTTCCATTAACTACTTGAAGGGAATCGGTCAATTTCCTGCATTATCTTTGACCAAACTGGTGGCTATTACCACCATCGACGACATCCGAGTAGAAGAACTACACTTTTACAAACTGCCAGATAATCAAATGTCCACTAACGTTTTGGTCAACATGGATTTAATGTATGAAACAAACCTCAGCATTATTATCACATCAAGTAGAACAAAACTTATCCATCAGAAACCAGTCAATCATGTGAGCAACAACAATCCAGTGTTCAACGATTTAGATACTGCAATGCATGCTCTGTTTATCAACGATGTATCAACCGGGCACATCACCAATCCTTGGAACCATGGCGCAGGTATATGCTGATGACGTATTAAGCAAATATGCAGATTTTTACCAAGGATTGTCAAATCTAGAGGAAATTCTCATAACTCTACAAGACATATAATATCTGACGGACAAGTAAGACCAAGTTCACGAAATGGTGAAGCTCTCGTCAAGGAACCATTACCTAAAACCGTCAAATAAGTACGACAGTTCAATGGTTTGGCGGGATATTTCAGAAAATATAATCCAGACTTCTCCAGAATTATGGCGCCTTTATATGAGTTGACAAAGCAAGGTGTCAAATGGAAATGGGAAAACAAGCACGATAAAGCACGAAACATGATCATAGAATGTCTGACACCTACTCCAGTACTATGTCCGAAGAAACTGCACCTATACAACTATATACTGACGCAAGTAGCCTTGGATTTGGCGCAGTGCTAGTTCAATTAATTAATGGACATCAACACGCAGTGGCATTTATGAGCATGAGGACCACTGAAGCGCAAAGCCGTTATCATTCATATGAACTAGAGACCTTAGCGGTAGTACGCGCTATAAAGCACTTACATCAATATCTTTATGGTCGTAAATTCACCGTGATAACTAACTATAACGCACTTAAGGCATCGATACATAAAAAGGATCTACTACCAGGAATTCACCGCTGGTGGGCATTCTTACAAAACTATGATTTCGAAGTAGAATACCATAAGGGCGAGAGGCTACAACATGCTGATTTCTTCAGTCGAAAACCTAAGTGAACTAGCCGTTAACGTCATGGCAAAGGATTTTAACTGGCTAAAAGTTGAACAACGAAGGGACGAAGAACTACGACCAATAATGGACACTTTAAGAGAAGACAACCTAGTTGAAGGCTACACCTTAGAAAAAAAAAAAAAAAAAAAAAAAAAAAAAAAAAAAAAAGAAAAGCTAATGACCCTATCACTGGACTTCAGATTTGCACAGTGGTACCAAAAAGCTTTCAATGGAGCATCATTAATTCTTTTCACACTGCATTGAAACACACTGGTTGGGAGAAAACACTGCAGAAAATCAAAGATACCTACTAGTTCAATAAAATGAGTTCTACAGTCCGAAGATTTGTCGACAACTGTGTGATATGCAGGACATCAAAAGGAACGCCAGGAACAGTTCAAGCACAACTACATCCAATACAGAAACCTGCCGCTTTCCAAGTGATTCATATGGATATAACAGGAAAACTAGGAACTCATAACGATATGTCATCGTTACTATTAACGCCTTCACAAAATATGTTTTATTTTATTTCACCATCAACAAAAAACCCACATAGCACACTTGCCGCTTTGAAACGCACAGTGTACCTGTTTGGAACTCCAACACAAATCATTATTGACGGAGGAAGAGAATTTCTTGGTGAGTTTAAGGATTATTGTGAATATACTGGAATAAATATTCACACAATAGCACCAGGAATTAGCCGAGCGAACGGACAAGTGGAAAAAGTGGTAGTAACTACGAAGAATGCATTGAATATGATCAAGAATTACGAGACAGAATCGTGGTACACTACTCTCGAAGAACTCCAGTTAGTTATGAATTGTACACCTCATCGCATTACCAAAGTAGCGCCGCTCACACTCATCACTCAGAGAAAACATTGCGCACCCCCTGAACTTCTGAATCTAGTAAATGTTGACAGCCAAAGTATCAAGATGGAAGCACTCACTCAGCATGTACAACAGAAGATGTCTCAAGCTAATGAACAGAACAGACTACGCTTTAACTTACGAAAAGCTAAGATACGTCCCTTTGAGATAGGAGACTATGTTTTAATTAAAAATAATCCACGTAATCAAAATACTTTAGATCTGAATTTCAGCGAACCTTATGAAGTTTCCAAGATATTGGAAAATGACTGCTATTTGGTAAAGATAGTCGTCGGCAGAGGACGTCCTAGGAAAGTTGCTCACGATCAACTCCATCGTGCCCCACAACCCGGTGATCAGGAAACCGAGTCGGCGCGAGATTACTCACCAACTCCACAAGAAATTACTACAGTACCATCCTGTTTCAAGCCTTCTACACCATCTGCAGAGCCACCACCATCGAATGATAATGCAATTATTACTTCATATAATTAACATGTGAGTATCTTAATTAATAAACATATTTATAACAAATATCACGCAACAAAAACACATAACACACAAAATAATCATTCGCCGAGAATCTCCGAGATCCTTCGAGAACCTCCGAGAATCCTTCGAGAAACTCCGAGATCCTTCGAGAATCCCCGAGATACTCCGAGATCCTTCGAGAATCCCCGAGATACTCCGAGATCCTTCGAGAATCCCCGAGATCCTTCGAGAACCTCCGAGATACTCCGAGATCCTTCGAGAAAATCAAAAACTTCTTACTACAAAATTATTGAGCTTTTGTTAAGCCTCAATTTTATTAACAAGCGAGATGTTAACATCTCAATAAACCACACATGTTAGATGTGTCTATTTTCTAATTATTATCAAGCAATATCTATTGCTTACATATACCAAACTCAGGGCAAATAACTTTCATTACAGACAAACACAACGAGGCTGGTGCAGAGCACGCACCGCCTGTCAGTATGGCCGTGTCGGCGCCAAACCAAAGGAGGCTGGTATCAAAATAGAAACGCGCGAAATGTAAACAAACCAAACACGAAAACAAAGCAGCTGTTAGCAAAAAAATATGTTTACGTTAAAAATATCTTTGTCGGCTGACATGTCGGCGCGTTATCAAAGGACAGCGGTATCAAAATAAAGTCTCACGAAACGTAAACAACTCTTTGTCGGCGTAATAGCGAAATACGGCGGCATCAAGATCAAATAGTATAATTATTTAACAAACACAAAAACATGTTTACATAAATATTATTTAGGGGAATAAGCCCATCTTTGAGAATACCGACTGGAAAATCCCGAGCACATATTGTTTACCTCAGAATTTCGTATAAATACGAGGTCTCTGGCAGTACACAAGTCAGTCAAGTACTAACCGCCGATACGAATCGTCACCTATACGCGCCTCAAAGAATCGGCTCTGGTAAATATTGTGAATAAACTACATACTAGTAACCAAGTTTGTGTTTTGCTTCACTCACCATGAATACCAACGATGTTGTCGAAGATAGTGGCGCCAGCTCTGCTGGTGCCACGCATTTTTAAAACATTATTATCACCGAGCACCCGTCATATATATATATATATATATATATATATATATATATATATATATATATATATATATATATATATATATATATATATATATATATATATATATATTGTAATATTAAATTAGGTGACTGATTAACTTGATTAAGATAATATTTTAGTGGTTAATTTTAAAAACAGAATATTAAATATATTGTTTTATTTATTGTCGTGTATGATTTTGAATGTTTAGTATTGTACCCAAAACTTTAAACCCTTAAATGCATGAATTTGTTTGTCTTGAATTAATCAAAGTCTTCTTGGGATTCGAACTTGTGACCTCTAAGATGGTTTTCTAGTGCATTACACTTGGATAGCATGTAAATAAAAATAATTGGATGTTATTATTTATTTTTATTATGTTTTTAATATTATTTCCATCTCCAAGATTTCGAAATTTATCAAAATTGGTTCAGCAGTTTAGACGTGAAAACGTAGCAGACAGACAGAGTTAATTTCACATTTATAATATTAGTATGAATATGTTATATAAGATATTTTGTCGAAATAAATAAAGAAGTTAGACTATTTCTTTTTATTAGTTGATGATATTACTTATGAAGAAAAAACTTCCCATTGTGAAACGAGTTGAACAAAAGATTATTCCTTGTTGTAAATAAATATGAAGTCAGTATCAAATTTTATTATTTCTCGGCCCCAAAAGTCTGGATAGCTTTATAGGATCAAATAAAAAAGTTGCTGGGATATTCATCATTTTACTATTAAATTTGAGTCTATCAAAATTCCATGTCATCTTTTTGTACAATATATTTAGCGTCCAAAGTCCTTGTTGCCAGGAGGTGTCGATACCAAAACGCCGAGTCTCGCGCTCGTCTTGTTTTTTCAACACTCTCGTAATCTGTTTCGAAGAGGCCGAATTTTACACTGAAATCAAACGTGATATTTATTCCTATAGAAAAATATTATATTTATTCCTCCTTCCTTTCGATGTAAGGCGACCGACGACGTAGGTATATAAATAGTATATCAGTCGCAGTCAAGTACGAATGGTAGTTTTCCAATTACAGAGCATAATGCTACTCAGTGGCGCACAATGCCGAATTATGCTTATGGTTAATTGGAACGTGAATTAGTTTTCAAATGCACCACCAGAGTGCACCATTCATACTTATATTTATTAACACAGTTTGAATTAACTTTGATTATTTCCAAAAAAACTACGACGAAACGAAAGCTTTATATAAATTTTTCAACAATATTACTAACGATAATATATAAATAAAATTTCGATCAATGCCAACTTATAGAAAAAACACTCGTTAATTGTCTGCCACTGAGTTGGTATTCGATTGCACGCATCACTTGAGAGTGCTCGATTGTGCGAAGCGTTGCTGTAGTTGGAAAACATACGACATATGACGACCTCGGTGGCGTAACGGGTAACGCACTTCGGTACGCTTGCGGAGGTCACGGGGTCGATTCCCGTCTCACGTCTGGGTGTTTATGTATAATATTTATTTATTTACAAAAAAGGTATATAAATAATATATCAGTTGTCTAGGGCCCATAACACAAGTACTACTTAGTTTGGGACTAGATGACGTTGTGTGAATTGTCACAAAATATTTATTATTATTATTATTTATACATAAACACAAACGCTCTGCTATACAATCAATCAACAGACTGATTCCACGACAGATATTAGACTAGATTGTCACTGATGACATTATAAGGTGGGCTCATTAGAGACTGCTTTGTCTGTGAAATAGCATTGAAGTCATTTGCTCATAGTCTGACCGATCGTAAGATAAAAAAAGAATGGGTGTAGTTTATTAGCTGTCTAGTACCTGCCTATACCACAAGTGCTATGTATATTTTGGGACTGATGGCGATGTGTAAATTGCTACAATATGTTTAATAAAATTTAATTATTCCCTCTTCATCCAAGTGATTACCCCGGATGTATTCAAAGACAGCACTTTAGAGATCGGGATTCAATGTTGAGTAAAAATAAGGTAAAACTTCGTCTCTCAGTGACTTGTTTATCTTGACTAAGCACAAGGAAAAACAGAAATATATGTGTCTGACTTTAGTTTTACAGGAACGATTGATATCTGGAATCCCCGGTCGCAACCCTGAGCCTTAGGACCATCGGAGGGTTGACTTGATCATCTCCTATTTTCCAATTTTATATGGTAAAATTGATAAAATACATTACAGTGTTATTCGTCTTTAATAAGACGTAATCCAAATTGTTTTTATATATCTATATGTAAAATACCACGCTCATCACAAGATTTCTAAAACTACACTCGATTTACTTAAAATTTGGTTGCTCCAGTGGCGTAGCGTACTGGGGTAACAGGGGCGGCCTGCCCCGGGCGTCACGTTTTTGGGGGCGGCATAATTTCACAATGAATAATATTAATTTTTGAAAAGTTATCTAGAATTAATGTATGTAATACTAGCAGGCTCCCCCGGCTCAACAAGGGCAGATTTTTCATTACCGCTCCGCTCCTTGGTCACGCTAGGGCGTGATGTTATATAGCCTATAACATTCCTCAATTAATGGGCTTTCCAACACAAAAATAATTTTCAAAATCAGTTCAGTATATCCAGAAATTACCCCCTACAACGTCACAAACACACAAACTTTGCCTCTTTATAATATTAGTTATAGATATAGTATGCATTAAATTGAAATACCTAAACAAAAGGGCGGCAAAATTGTCTTCCGCCCCGGGCGGCCGTCACCCACGCTACGCCGCTGAGTTGCTCGTTCTACGTTGTAGACGCTCACTAAGAACAGATTTTATGGAAATGCTGTCCAAAACGTTTTTTTTTTAATTTATATGGCAAAACAAAGTTTGCCGCGTTAGCTAGTATTGTATGGATCGGAATGCTGGGCCACAAAGGGGAGGGATGAAAGGGTGTTACATGTCACGGACATGCTAATAATGAGATATGTGGAGTTACAAAAATTGATAAAATTAGAAATGAGTATATTAGACGAAGTATGAAAGTGGCGTCAGTTATTGAAAAACTAAAAAGTAACAGACTAGTTCGGTATGGCCTAGGGTTGCCAACCCCAAATTTAAAAAACGGATATGATGTTGGAAAAACCAGGACAATTTAGTTTAAAAACAGGACGCAGTAATAGAGTATATTAATTCTTAGTGAAAGAAGGTTTTTTTGTGCTGCGGAACAGCAGACGGCCCACTTAATAGTAAGCAATTACTATCGTCTATGTATGTTTGCGACGCTAGGGGCACCGCAAACACGCTGCTGTCCCATAGACATACACAAGATTATTATGACGGCATAATTATAAACCAAGGATAGTAGCCATCCAGAGGGGCTTGTGACCCTACCACGTAGCCAGAGTGGTTATGTCGCCTTTTACGATAGTCGACCCCAGCCACAGAGGTTATTCTTACTCCGCCTCTGCACGGAGAGTATAACAAGTTATGTAGTTACAAATATTATTTAATAATAAGTATTTGAATATTAAAAAAAACAGGATGCTACTTAAAAACTATCCAGGACATCCCAGGACACCGCAAAAACTAGGACATATCCTGGGAAAACAGGACGGTTGGCAACCCTAGTATGGCCATATAATGCGAAGGAAAGAATGACAAATAAGGGAAATGAAAGTGGATAGGTACAGAAGAAGAGTCAGATCAAATAAAGTTTGAATGTTGAGATGACGGCCAACAGGAGTGGAAGGAGATATAGAGTGAGAAGGTCATCCTGTTTATTAATGTATGTTGTTGCAATCACAATACTAAAAGGTCATTGTAGCCAGAACGTATTAAGTTGATTATGGTGGTAATATAATTCTGTTAGTTCGGCAACACTGCTCTTTCTCTTCTTTTTCTTTCTGTGTCTTTTGCGGTGTATGGAAGCATTGGAGGTTATTGGAAGTATTTGGTGGTCTTTATAATATTAAAAGGAAAAATTACAGCAAAATAATCGTTTTAATTTACATAACTCTGCTAAACTGTTGTCATAACATCCTTCTCAAGCCACCCCTATATAATGTAGAAGACATTACGTGTTATTTTCTAGTCTTGTAACAAAGAAATAACTTACGTTAGTCCACTATCCCATTCGAAGTTATCCATCAAACTCCAAGCTGTGTAAGAGATAACATTGCATTTATCCAACTCTATCGCATCGAGAATGGAATCAAGATATTTGACGAAGTAATTTATTCTTCTGGAGTCATTCAGTCCTTTGAACGTCCCAAAGCCGTTCTCTGTTATCATTATAGGCGGATCGTTGCACGTGTCTCTTACCCATTTAAGCGCTTTTCTAATTCCTTTTGGTATTACCTGAAAAAAATTGTAATTTTTATCAAATCGCAAAGCATGTTGATATTTATTACTGTAATTAGCTAGATTGGCTCGACGCCTGTCAAGCCAATTTTGCAGGGCGGGCCGCACCGCTGCGGCGGTGTTTTAGCCCGCACTGGGTTGCGCAAGTCTTTCAATATTTCTCGCTCCCTTCGTCGACTTGAGCCATAGATATTCTATATCTATGACTTGAGCCGATGTTATCCGATGGAGCATTACATAGATTAACGTGAGTGAAGTTACTCAATCTCTAATCACAGAATGACTACTATCCTATTTTTACCAGAACCTATCTTAAATTTTTTATCCGTGTAGGGACGGAGAAAGAATACTGACCCTCTGCGGCCGGGGTCGAGAGAGTCAAGGCGACAAAACACCCCACCACGTAGTAGGGCCCCAAGCCCATCTGAATGGCAACCCCCTTGGTCTTAAGTATGCCGCCATAATAACTCTGTGTTGTGTTCCGGCATTAGAGACCCAAGTTCTTGTACCCTTATGAGACAGCAGTGTGTTCGCGATGCCACTGGCGTTGCAAATACCAATAGGTGACGATAATTGGTAAATTTTAAGTGGGACGTCAGCCTGTCTGCTACCCTACAGCAATAAAAAAGAGTAACATAACCATGGAATATTATAAATTAAAAATGTTTTACTGCATATTTTGAAATACATACAGGCAAATAATTCTTTACGTCTGAGTCTATGAATCATATATTGTAATTTATTTTAAAACAGCTATGATATATGTAACAATATATTTTTTGCTATTTCAAAATAGATAAATTAGTTTAAGAATAGATTGTTAAATTAATAATGACGTAAAACCATAGCTTTTTATGTTGAGTGCTGTAAATTTATCCGAGTCTATAAATCAGACTTTAATGGACTCTACGGCATATAAAATTAATTGAAAATAAGTTAATTTCATAGTTACAGAAAATCATAGTTATTTTTGACTGAAAAAATAAATTACAAGATTGATGGAATAAAAGAATATTGTACTGATATTTATCAATATGTCACTTGAAAACATCGATAATTTTTGAATATTAGAAAGGATGAAAGACCGAATGACCTATATAAATCTACCGTTTGTACAACGGGGAGTGTTCTCAGGAACTGTCTAGAATGGTGCCTTCGTCGTCTTTCTATCACCGCACTGCTCGCCTTTAACTGGGTGTCCATCCCCATTTCCTGGAACCTCTTCTCTCTTCTACGAGAGGGTTCTCAAGAACGTTTATGGTGCTCTCGAGATTTGGAGTGAACTTCCGGCTAAGGATTCCCCATTGCAGTACGGTATGAGGTTTTTTAAAAAAGGCGTAATAGAATTTCATAGTGCTTGGCCAGACTGCACACGCGGGCGCGGGGCGGTCGCGGCGCGGCTACTTTAAACATATGAAACCGCCCGCGTGCCCACTACGGACACTCAAATAAGGTTTCATATGTTTAAGTATGCCGCGCCGCGACCGCCCCGCGTCCGCGTTAGCAGTCTAGCCAAGCACTTAGAGCCCGGCAGGTCGTTGGTGATGCCTTTGGTGTTGCAAATGTGCATAGGTGACGGTGAGCAACTACTTATCGAATGGGCCATTCTATAAGTAGGTAGTTCGTGTCTGCTAAACTCCAAGTATAAAAAAAAACAAAAAAAAATTAATTTAGAAACTTACCTCCGCGGCGTAACAGCTTTCACACCTATTGGGGTTCATTCCCGTGCAATTTGGACGTTTCGATAAAATATGTATTTAAACGCCCAATTTATTACAAAAGAAAAGTATTTAAACAATATATCATTTTCCTCGGACTCATAGCACAAGCGCTTTGCTATTTATTTCGTAACTAGATGGCGTTGTAGGAATTGTCACAATATACTTATTTAATAGTCGAAATTAGTTTTTTTTTTTAATTCAACCTAACGCCACCGGGCAGTGGTCCAATACCGATAATAAGAAATTAGCAGAATAAGCATACGGTAATAAACTTACGGTAGTGTGTATTACAGCCCCCCTCTCGTAGTCTAAATAGGTGCCGACGGCTCCTATATCATCATCGTAAGACGGGATAGGAAACGTGCCTTTCTTGTAACCCTCGGGCGTGAAGAACTTGGTAGAGTAGTGATTGAATCCATAAAAATCACTAGTACCTTTAAAGAAAGGAATTAATTACCTACTTAGTTCCAAGATTATTAAACGATTTACCAACAAATATAAGAGATAATATAACCCAAAAAAATTTTAAAGCCTCACTTAAAAAATACTTTTTAGAGAAATTGTAATCTAAATTTACTCAGTCATTTGAATGTGCGTAGACTTAAGTTTCGATGGCATTGTACAAACCTTAGTGGTTTTTTGTGCTGTTATTTTATTAAGCCAATGTAATAACTGTAAATTTGATAAATAAATTAAAAAAAAATAAACTGGGGCCATTTAGTTTTCTCTCTCGTGTCTCCATTGACTGGTGGTAACAGCGCCATCTTTTACAACATCAAATGTTTTCAAACATTAATCAGTTTTAGGTTATACATTTCGAATCTTTTGAAAATTTTTGAATCCTATGGTTACATCAAGGTAGTATGACGTTCCCACACTTTTACAACTTTGCACTGTTGCAAGAAGACACTCGTCGTTGTTATCTTTAGCTCGATCTTCCTTCGGAAATGGACGTAAATTTCATCACGGCTGTATATATTCCTATAGCTTACTCCAAGAACAATGGCACCAGACGACCATATTCGGTATACATGTCTTCTCTGTGCAGGGACGAAGTGCGAGCGGCCTGTTGAGGAAGGCGACAAAACAATCCTAGCTAGGTGGTTGGGCTCCAATAGGGCAGGGTCTGGTTGGCAACCACCCCTCGTCTCTAAATATGCCGTCATGATAAGCTTGTGTGGTGTTCTGGCAAGATGACCCAGATTCCAGTTTCCCTACGTTGATGGCAGTGTGTTAGCGGTGCTTCGGGTTTTATTGACACAGGGTCAGTACTTCAGTCCGTGGGTCACCATTTGGGTTATAAGTACTGAATATTTATTTCGAAATTCGTGTTCTTTTTATCTTAATTGGCTAGGGTTCGCCGACCAATCAGAAGTGTTAAAAATATAAACATATTGTTATTGTTTACCCTGTAGTCACCGGACTACAGGGTAAACATCCATAGGTTACAGTAACTGCTGTTCGTCAGCAATAAAAAAATACATTTCCATAGAAAAGTTTATTCAATTTCTCATAGATCCCATCATCAGATGCAGAATTATGGAATATATTTATGCTACTTAACAAAGTAGTTACCTATGTCAGTCTAAAATTCAAGAAGTTCAGAGATTTTCTTCCTGTCTTTATCTCACAATATGGTAATATGTATATTTTACGCAGTCCATTCAAATTTTCTTTGGCCCTTCTTCTATATTCATCAACTTTCATTCTTAACTTTTTCTTACCACATGACAATCTTCTTTTCGCATTGTATGACCTAGCGCGGTATGGTCTGTTATTTTTACCCTGTCAATTCACTGAGGCTACTTTCAAACATATAAAATGCATTACTTATTAATTGATTTCAAAAATTTACCTTTAATATATTTAATCTCCTCAGGACTAAGCTCAGGGAGTCTACTTGTGGTATACCCTTGTTCTAAGCTCCGTTCTTTTATTCTATGAATTACGCGTGGTGGAAATCCACCTTCCGTCGAAAATATCGGATGACTATACAACCCAACTTCGAATTCCATAGCTATCTCTCCAGCCTCCACATCTTCGGGAGAATTCGTGACTCCTTCGCGATAGTCTGTGGCTATAGTTATACCACATTTACCTGAAATTTTTACAATACCATTAAATCTACTTCGATTTCTTTTAAACGCTTGTTAAGTGTTGTCGGTGCTGGAGTGACACAAGCAGGAACTGTGTGTTACGAAGGTGATTATGCTGCGGTAAATATGTAAACTGACGCGGAAAGGCTGTGTTAGGAACTCCAGTCTCCAGTTTTGCAGCAACCGACTACTTACGTGGGGAATAAATATCGCTTCCACCGGATTCCGGCAGGAGAGACCCAATAAGCTTAACGTCGATAGGGATGATATATGTCAGCGACGCCGAAGTTCGAAGTGGTTCCGAAAAGTCGGAAAGCGGAGTGGAAGTTTGATGATGATGATGATGATTAAATCTCGTTTATCTCCGTGCAGGAGTGAAGTAAGAACACTGATCCATGCAGCCGGGGTGGCCTGTCGTAAAAGGCGACAAAGCAACCCTAGGTTGGGTTGGGTTTGGGGCTACTAGAGCTATTTGGATGGCAACCACCCCTGGTCTCTACATATGCCACCATAATAACCTTGTGTTTCGGCATAAGTGAGCCAGGTTTCAGTTCCTCTACGCAGACTGCAGCGTGTCAGCAGTGGTTATAGCGTCGCGAACATGGGCGACGGTAATTGTTTAATATTAAGTAGGCCGTCAGCCTGTATTATTATTATTATATTATTCTCAATAAACACGTGCTTAAATAAAAAATGATTTGAATGATGAATATGAATTTATTATAATAAATACATTGTATTTTATTATTTGTACGTCATAAAAACATTTTTCATGCGGACACTTAAAAATGAACAGGTTTAATAATGATAAAAATAAACGATTTTGATTTAATTGACAAGAGAAGTGTATAAGTGGATGGATATTATAATAAAGTAAAATCTTTTACGATTAATCAAAAACTGAAATCTACATTTTAAGGAATTACTCTTTTTTATCAATGTACTATATTTGAATTATGTAACCCAACCAAACTTAAAATATGAAAATTCACACAGCGCCATCTATTTCCAAATTAAGCAACAAAGCGATTATGTTATGGGTACTAATCTAGACAATTACTACTTGTTTGTATACTTATATAAAAAGATACATCTCTTCTTCTTCCAGCCTAAGGGCTATAAGTCTCATATTATATGGGATCGGTATAACGTGTTCTCTCTTCTCACTCTCCTCTCAACATTCACAGTGCAATCCATTCATCTCGATATTCGGATATCCAAATGCCGTTGCGACACGGAGGTCGGAGAAGTCTCCCGTGATAATATGGATAACATACCTTTCTGAGTAGGCCTAAACTCATCATTGTAAATGTGCCAGGCCTTAGCATGAGCTAGCAGAAGATTCTTAATTGCTATGTACTCGCCAACACCACTCGCGTTTATGCCTGGCGCAAATCTAGTCGATCCGTATCCAAAAACACAAAATTGCTTAGGCTCGTTCAAAGTTATCCAGGTTTTCACCCGATCACCAAAAAGCTGGTATAAAACGCGAGCATATTCTCCAAACCAGTCGACTACGAGTGAATTTGTCCATCCCCCCAAATCTTGAAGACTTTGCGGTAAGTCCCAATGATAAATAGTAGCTATGGGCTCGATTCCGTTCTTTAATAAATCATTTATTAAATTGTTATAATATTCTTTACCAGCCTCGCTTATTTTATTTTTAAATCCATTTGGCAATATTCTTGGCCATGATATGGAGAATCTATAGAAATCCACACCTAAAAACTTCATCATTTTGATATCCCTTTTATAATAAAGGTATGAGAGGCAGGCGTCGTTTCCTGTTGTATTATCTTTCACGTTTCCAGGTTTTTGGACATAAACGTCCCAGATACTGGGAGATTTATCTGAAAAACAAAACCTTAGATAAGATTTTATAATTTTTAAAATGAAAGTGTATATATTATGTTCCTATTTGTTCTAATATAGTATGCATTATTCTAGCAATAATGCTTCATAATATAAAATATGCCTTGGTTCTCGTATCGATACATTTGAACCTTTCTGATCTTAATTCGTTTAAAGAGAATTGTCGTACTTTATTGTAATTATGAATGACTGGAATTTTTTTTGTATATTAGCATGAAAACTCCTTCCTTTACAAACATAATTATCATGACCAACCTGATTCGACAATAAAATGTATAAAAAGGGGAATTGAAGAAGGCGCGTTTATAAACGTCAGTTTGTTATTGTAAATAATATTGGAATGTGCTTAGTAGAATAATTTTTAATTTAATTATATAAATTAACTACTAAATATATATTTTATTGTATTGTCCCACATAACGTTACGCATTAGATTTAATATCTTGTAATCGTCTCAGTTCAATTCATGTCCTGGGAAATCTTTTCAAAAATAAAAGACATTTTTAATTAACTGAATCCCAAAACATGAAAGGAAAATTGAATGCTGCCCGTGTTTTGCTGCCCTTGAGATAGTAGAAGTAATCAATAACACCTCTACACCTGCGGTGTTATTGCTGTTGCCTGACGCAAAATCGCAAACTCCTTTTATGTAAGCATATGCTGGAAACTGGTGAAGTACGAGCAGCTCCTGTTAAAAAACTGTTTCGTTATATCAACGAGGCAGGCTTTACCAATGAGCTTAGTAAATGTGTAGCGATCACAATAGCTCATTAAATTGGACGTAGTGGTACTGGTATATTAAACCAAATAAAAATGATTTAATTCAATATAAGATCATAAAGATGTTTAGAATCTACTCTCGTTTCCAATACAAAACGCTGTCTGGAGGACAAACGGCAAAACAAACTCCACGGCGAATGTTATTTCAGTCTTATTTTATATTTGTCTTTTTTATATTAATAACATTTAATAAATAGACTAGCATTCTATATGAGAATAATCTCCTTAAAATAGGGACCACATAAACTGGATATTAATTACTTCTTCATTTTTATGTTTTATTTTAACTACAATTCAGTCTATAAATAATAATTTTGCCTGCTACAAGTGTATGAAACCTAATAAAAATTCGTTGTTACACGTCATCGTGCAGCGTCGCCCTCTGAGTCAAAAGGTCAAAGAAAAACCCACAATGAAAGGGTAAATACTCAGTACTACTTGTCGATATTGTTATGCTTGTAGTTATCTTACAACCATCATCACCATCCAAGCGGTACATCCCGGTTGCAACCCAAACTTTCACTTCGGTGCCCGGGGTCCACTTTCTAGCTTTTTCTACTCTACTTCGCACGGTCTTCGGCATCCCTGGTAGTCAGTCCATTAGCACGCATATCCCCTTTACGACGACAAGTCAGCACTTTTTGGGTCTGCTCCTCCTGCCGGGCCCGGCGGAGGCGGCATGGCCAGTTTTTGTAGAAGGAATAGTCCATCAGTCGCCTTTTATGATTCACCTAGAATGAAATAGGGTGACCCTATTCTCATCGGCCGGAGCCACACGGTAAGCAGTTATCTACAATATTTATAAAAAAGTTACAAAATACCTGCAGCATTCCATCCTCCCTCAACTTGATACGCTGCAGTTGCCACACCGAATTTCAGATGCTCTGGGAACTTGCGCATTCTTATTGGTTTACTGTGAAACAATTATAATTTACTCTAATTTATTTATAAATAAATATTAAAATTAAAAAAAACACTACAATAACAGGAAAACTATAAATAATAAATTGATTCCATCGCCTTCGGTCGGAAACGTTCCCAAAACGCTGGCTGCATTACCGCGTTAGATGGCAACACTTATCCTTTGCCCTAAATACAAACCAGCTTTTTGATCCCGTGAGACCTCTATCAAGCATTTTGACAGGTCTCGATAAAGTCTATGTGCTTGTGGACCCCACGGCCCCAGAGTCTCAACACCGAAAGCCACAAATATGAATCCGCTGCCAATGGATGAATATTTGCGGCGTTTCAGGTCCTCTTGTTTAATACTCTAATTTTAAATACAAAAATTACGTTGTACAAAAATTTTCTTTTACTAGTTCTTTTACTAAATCTTTCTTCTCTAATTTATTATTCTGGGAGAAGAAATATATTTATAATATATATCTTATTGAAGGAAACTATTAATTCTGTTTTACGAAAATATCGTATTTTCTTCTTCTGTCAAATGATATGTCCAGTCCACAGAAATAAATTCTCTTGATGACTTCGTATGTTACTTTGTGCTGTCGTGGGGTTTTGAATGAAGTACGAGAATTTAGTGTAGATTTTAGATAAAAGTTAATTCGTTAATTGTATGTTTTGTTAATGCTCTGGAACAGAAGACATAAGGTTCGCCCAAAAATAATAAGCAGATATCGTCGCTTATAGATGTTTGCGACACAAAGGGCCGCTAACATGCTGCTGTCCGCGTAAGAGAACTGAAACCTGGATCACTAATGCCAAAACCGGACACCAGTTTATTATGGCGGCGTATTTAGTGACCACGAGTGGTTGCCACCCAGACGGGCTTGGAGCCCTATCACTTAGTTTGTTGTAGGGTTGTTTTGTCGCCATTTTTAACACGCCGTACCCAGCCGCAAAGGTCAATTCTTACTCCGCCCCTGCTTCAATGCTTCGTATTGAACCAAAATGAGTCCATCGCTGTACTAGACGATTTTGAAGCAGTGAAGTAGAGTAGTACTGGTTAGCAGCATCTTAGATAGCTACATATTAAATTATAATTTAAAGTCTTACACGGAATGTTGTGGAGCTGCGATGATTGAATTGGCAGAGATGCGAATCAATACCGCAAAAATTATATACCTGAAAAGAACAAAACTTTCTCAAATTATGTTTTATTAACCCAAACATAATAAATGATAAATACTATCTATTTAAAAAAATGTATATTTTGCCAGAGCGCCATGATCTCTACAATTTAAGGCATATTTTTAAATATGATTTACTAGTTTTTTTTAAAGATAATATAATATTCCTAGATACCATGACTTCTTCAATTAATAAACCAAATTTACGGTACCAAATTAATTTCTACTAGCTAAGTTGTGTAACTTAGCTAGTAGTTGCATGTGCAGAACCCGTCGTCCGGTCCAAGATTCAAAGAGGGGCGCATCTAAAAAGTGCTGATGTCTTAAAAGTTGAATACCAGGGTCGAAGAGGATGCGAATTAAGAAAAAAGTCGAGAAACATCTCGAACAACACCGCAGAGAGCAAAACGAAGGGGTACATGATTGTACTTTTACGGTTAGATAAAAACAGTGGGGCCACATAGCTTAAATTAGATTAATAGTAGGAACTACAAATGGGAAAGATGGAGGGGTTGGCATGCTGCGTTGGCTGTGTGGAGTTACGAAAATGAATATAATTACAAATGAGCATATCGGTGATAGTTTCAAAGTAGCGCCAATGATTGATAAACTAAAACTAACAGAATAGCATGAATAAGTATATAATGAGAGTGGTTAGGTATGGAAGGGGAAGTAGACCAAAGAAAAGATGGAACGATTTTTTTTTATTGCGTAGAACAGCAGACAGGCTGACAGCCCGCTTAAAATTTAGCATTGGCATCGCAAACACGCTTCTGTCCCATATGGGTACAGGAACTTGGGTCACCAATGCCGGAACACAACACAAGGTTATTATGGCGGCATACTTAAGACCAAAGGTGGTCGCCATCCAGACGGGCTTGAGGCCCTACCACGTAGCTAAGTTGGGTTGTTTTGTCGCCTTTTACGACAGGCCTACCCCGGCCACGGAGGTTAGTATTCTTTCTCCGCCCCTGTACGGATAAAAAGATTACATAAAAGATGATGGTGATAAAGAATGAGATGAGGCTTAACAGAGGAGAGTGGAAGGAGAGAACAAATGGTTTGGGATGAAAACAAGAAAGTAGCTTAAGTTAGAATTAACAGCAAGTAATGCAAGGACAATATAAATTTTAATAAAAGAATGTGCGTATGGATTGCGTTGCGACTCGCTAAAGATGCACTTTTAAAAATAATTTGACAACACTTTTAAAACAAAAAAACTATTATTAATATTATTTTCTTAAATTCTTACTTGACCAAAACCCTGGCTTATACCTGAAATGCGTATAATTGTTACTCTCCAAAGAGGCCAGCCTTTTGAGTACGTGTTACATGCATATTTTCAATTTAGAACCTCTTTTCTTTTATTTGGTTTAGTTCTTAATTTAATATTTAAATTTAATTAATGCTATTAATATTGTATTATATGTTAAAATATGTATTATAAGAAAATTTTTTGTAAAAAGATAAACTTACCACCCCGATTACAAAACTACTTCTAAAACAATTATTTAATATATTCATTATTACGACGATACATGATAATTTTGTTGATAAGATAATCATTATCTGTACAAATGAGAAAGCAGTTCGTTTGTTCCGTCTTTACGATGTAAATATACAACTTGATACCAGGAAACAACTGACATACCACGTGACCTATTTTTTTATTATTTTTTTACTCCATATATGGATACAGCCAACCGCCGACCAAAGGTCGTGGTCGTGGCTATGACCACACTCAAAAGAAAATTTTTAGATTTTCATGTCGGTATCCGCTAAATCATTTTTATCGGAATGACAGATTGGAATTTATAAATATATAATCGGCGTTTATATTTTTATTATCTATAATTATTTCCGTAATAATGCCTCCTAAAAGCATATGTTAAAAAAATTACTCTGAACAAATTTCAATTGTATATTATTTATATTTGGCTTTTTTGAATACAAAGTTGTCGACCTAGAATCTAAGTGCAAAGGTTATTCGATTCACAGTGATGTCATGACGGTCTTTCTATTTTTTTTTCAGTTAGGTGCGGAACAGTATTTACTCTTGTGACGGTACCAAGCTGATAGAACTGTTCTTATACTTAAGCGATACTATAAGATTAAGGAAAACGTTGTTGTTGTTGAACAGACTTCTTAGTAGGCAGAAATCTTTAAGAATGTCTTCTCTGTTTACTCACATATTCTACAATTTTAATCTGTCAACAGCTCTCGTGCTTAAATGAATGGGTGCTTGTTGGTGTAAGACATAGCGTAGTATCAGGAAGGTGAATAGGCAGTATAGTAACTTTGTGCAAAGGATGGGGCAACGATTCTGCAAATCTAAAGCTTGGTTGAGGTCTAAGTCGTCTTAAATGTAAATGTGTGGTTAACAACTTTTGACGTTGGATAATGTAGTCATTATCTATATAGTTTTCCTCAATCAAATAATCATGTTTAAACACTGTAAAAGGATTTTACTGTGGCGCGTAATTTTTTCTATGGAGAGGTGACGAAATTTGAAATATAGTTAAGGGATTGTATTTGGCGAGGAATATAAGGAATGAGGTCAGAATTCATAGGGGACTCTGAGTCGGGACGCCGGGAAGAGCGGATCAGAGAAATCGCGTTTCGAAGAGAGTAACAACAGCCGGGGACAAACTCCTGGCTTCGCGTCGCGTGATATTTGTTTCTTTATAGAGAATTGATTGTGGTGGTTTGCATTGTGTTGGATCTGAATGTTGCCAGTTCTGATCTTTCATGATGTGGATTGCTTAGTCTATTTTCTATCCCGCGATCCGCGATATTTTAATATAACGTGGAAATTCGACATAGGGAATTATTAGAGTCTGTGTTGTTTCTTATTCCGCGATTTAATTTAATAATAATTCACGGATGTGCCTAGCCCTTTGTTTGTTATTTTCTCGAACTAGGGCCCAGTCGAGTCAGTGTTGTCTTAGGTTAGCCATTACGCGAGTAAGTCTAGATGTTTCAATTATTTTGTGTAATTCCGTAATAGGGTTTAGCTTAGAGTCAGTGAATGAGGCTCAGTCCAAAACGGAGCTTTTGGACTTCCAAGTAAGTCGTATAGGTTTAACAATTTATCAAATTCTTATAATTACATATAATGAAACTTCAACATTATACAAGTGTTAGTCACAAATAATATATCCCGTTTAACTATTTTATTTATGTACTATATATATTTATATTATACTAGCAGCCCGTCCCAGCTTCGCACGGGTATTTAACAAAAAATTAAAAATTAAACCCTTCTATTTTTTTTCGGTCTCGGGGAAAAACCTCTCTTGACGGGTTCCCCCGGCCCGGGGGGACCGAGGGATATAAGGGACTCCGGAAAAGATGTTCGACCATCCGACTACCCACTAAAAATGGCCCATGCTTTGTCTTAAGGCGGGCCCCTTCAAAAGTGCTGGCGCCAGGGGGTCAGGGTTTCGTCCCCCCGGCGCTCTCTTGTAACAACTCTAGGAGTTGAGGGGGGCTGCGGAACAGCACGCGGCCTTCTCCCTCACTGCAATAGTGCGGGCGGCGGATCCTCCCCCGAGGGGCCGCCCGCGGCCGTTTTCTACGGCGGCCGGAGATCGTTGCCCGCCCTCCGGCGCCGACGACGCGGCCTACGTTGGCGGGAGGGGAGTGCGGTGGCGGACTCCCGCTCCCGTTCCGCCGCCTCCCTTGCAGACACTACTGCCTCGCAAAAGGAGGCGACGGCTGTCCATCCAGGATCGCCCCCGACCATGGACAGAACCAGGGCCGGGAGCGACAGGTCCGCGGCCAATTCCGGACGGGACTCGCATCCCCGTCGCGTGCTAGTCAGGCGTGGGTACGACTACCAGACGACACTCCAGAAAAAGCAGAGTCGCCTGACGTCGTAGCCGGCCCAGCAAGACCAACCGACAGCAAGGATGCAATTCCCGCCCCGGGAACACTCTCTGTGCAGGCGCAGTCGAAATAGGCATGGTTTCGACTACCAAATCAGGTACCCGGGACCCCAATCAGTATTCGCAACCATCCCACCGGGGACCACGCCACGAACAGAGAGCTAAGTTGGAAAGGATGTAAGAGGTAGACGGAAAGAAAGGTCTGTCGCCTCGAACGGAGAGGGGAGTGAAGCGACGGATGCTCGGGCACCTCGGGTACGCACACCCGTGCACTCCTCGGACAGAGGAGCGCCCCTGGGGGCAAACCCTTCTATTTGCGTCAGGTTACTAAAAAAATAAAATTATAAAGAAAGTTTGAATATTATTATTTCTATGAGCTTTTATTTTAATGATTTTTTTTTGCTATTACTTTTTATTTATTTTTCGTTATTTTTTAATAAGTATTCTAATTTTTGTAAAAACCCCAGTGACGCACGCCTACATTGCATAAGGTGCTGCCTAGCTAGCCGAACAGGGTGAGCGGCTACCACGCAATATTTTTCTAATACTTACATTTTTAAACTCGTGATATCTTTCGAATGGAATATCCGAATTGAATAATTCAAAAAGTTATATAAAGGTATTGAAACAGTTTTGAATATGAAGTAATTTATTTTGATAAGGATTAATACCAAGATCCAAATAAAGAGCCTTTTCTAGGGGCGGCATTTCAATAAAATTTTTAAAATAAAAGAACACTTATTGTGGCATAACTATAATAGTTAGACATATGCTGTCGCGACACTTTTTGTAAATAATGATGTGATCTGCAAAGTTGTAGTACATTATCTTATTCTATCATCAATAGTTTTCGCAACGCACGCGATTTAAATAATATTTTAGGTAATTTTTTTACACTTTGGGTTACATTATTAGAGTTTTAGTAAGGATCCCTAATTTTTTTGAAAATATAATATAGCCTATGTCACCCGGGGATAGTGTAGCTTCCCAACAATGAAAGAATTTTTTAAAACGGGTCAGTAGTTTCGGAGCCTATTCAAAGCAAACAAACAAACAAACAAACAAACAAACAATCAAATCTTTCCTCTTTATAATAGTAGTATAGATTCATTATAATTATAAATCATTACACATCACACAATCACTTATATAGACACAGAATACCTATCAGTTTCGACACTAAATTAGGTTAAGATATTAATTTAGAACATAAGGAAAACCAACCGACCTAATTCTATTTGCATGGGGTATACGCTACCTGATTGGCTTCATTATATTGATACATGAGCACCCAGGCTTAGACATCGACCAAAGGCTGATCTTAGTAGTCGTAAAGGGTGATATGCTTGCCTGTGGACTCACTGTCAGGGATGTCGGGGATCGTGCGAAGTGGAGAGGAAGGGTTGGAAAGTGGACCCTGAACTCCGGAACGCGAGTTTGGGTTGCAACCGGGATTTAACGCTAAAATTGTGATGATGTTATTTCATGGGGTTTAGAAACTTGTAAGGTTTCTTGAACACTTGTGGTTGAATCAGAATTAAATAAGGAGTAGTTGGCTTCCAAGTTGAAGACCGAATGGTACCACGTTGAGGACCGAATGGTATATCTCCGGTATCATTTAACAGTGCATTATGCCTGTCTGGAATGTAACCAGGAGGTGTAGACTACGAGACTGATACGTTCCAAAGCAAACGTTGACTCCCCACTCTTCGTCTTAGCGTTAGAGTATTACTATGCTGACGATGAACGGACGAGTGCGGTTATGGTTCAGCAATCTCAATGTCTGTGGTCTGCATACTTGGCTATATTCTAATACGAGTGCACGAATGGGTACAAATATTATACCGATAAGCATGCATATAGAATCGCTTCGTGCGTGATATTCTTCAACTCATTTAACTAATGCAGCATTTACTCGCTATTTTAAATGTCAATCCTATAATCCTATTCCTCTCCCATCTCCGTAAAACTGTACTGAA
Organism: Malacosoma neustria; assembly: GCA_963693495.1. Taxonomy (NCBI): domain Eukaryota; kingdom Metazoa; phylum Arthropoda; class Insecta; order Lepidoptera; family Lasiocampidae; genus Malacosoma; species Malacosoma neustria. Next base: position 8,404,776 of record OY856393.1, read on the forward strand.
GTTAGTGCACGTTTTACCCTAGTGAAGTAAAAAAAAGTAGCTTTGATTTGCCGGCTGCTGTTGCCACTTGGGTTGCACAATTATTCTTCTGGTATAAGTTTATTAAGTGAGAATAGAGGAATTTAAATTTATCACTCAAATCTTAATTATCATAACGATATCGCATTGATGATCACAATTATGAATAAGGCGATTCTGCCTGTTGTATAACTACATACCAATAACTATAATATATTACTTCGATAAAAGGGATTGCTAGGTCTGTGAGAGGTGTGAGTACGTGGCCTATAAGGCCGAACATACTATACTATCCACAATGCCATTAATGTGTAGACTCGATGTAAGTGCTTGAGCCGATCTGTGTCTTCTCTTCGACATGATGCAAAATGCTTTTCCTTGCTATACTTTAATGAGTTGGCCAGGTCCTTTTGCTCGCCATTCGATAGGCATAGGCGTATAGCCAATGGTAAATGTGGTCTTCAATCTCCAACGTATAAGCGCTGCTCACAGCTTCGGCAATTTCTCGCGCTACATTATATTTATAGTTCACTTATTCCTCTTTTCCCCAACAAATTATACTGAGAAGTTGTATTGTGGGACACTAAATGTAGAAGGTTAGTGTCGTATTTTCGCGGGGCTTTGAGGTGGTAGGTGACTTCACCGGGCAACATATTTTGTTAAAGAGCTTCGGTTTTACAATGAAATATTCCCGATTCGCGGTCGTGGTTAGGTTAGCACTATTTGTAAAGCTACTAGAATTACTTTAGGCTAAGGTTTATTATAAGTAAACGACTAATAACTTACTCACATTATACTCACTACATGACACTTTACAATAATTACATTTTACTCTCCTTATATTTTCTATAATATTTATCGACCTATATGAATATTATAAGTATGTTTATTATTATTCTATTTTCCGTTAAGTCCCATAAAAATAAGAACATAGATGTATTCCAAAATATACAGCTTCCGATGTCTCAAATCACCGGTTAATAAAAGAATCTAGGTTTACTACTTTGGGAAAACACAACGTAGGTGTCCTAGCCGTAAAGGCGATCTCCAGGCCAGAACATCACCAGAAACCGTCGTTCGTCGTGTTCGGTGAGTGATAGAAATTAATTATTATTATTTCTATTTTATACACAAATGTGTAATTTTCTCATCAAACCGGATTTTATATCTGTGGATGCTCATATTATCACATCGAAGCTATTAAATACGTAATTCTCAACTAAAATTATTATTCCGACTCGTCGTTACTAATCGAATCTCCTCGTAAATATATGTACATCGGTACATATACGATTTATATTATATATATTAAGTGACGTAGGGGGTGAACGTTACACTCTCAAGGCGACGACTAAGTGACTACGTACTATCGTCTTATCGGGTTCGATTTTTATGAAGGGTTAAATATTTATGATGCAAATACTTTAACCGAGTGATTATTTTAAAAAATCCAACATACCTATTATTATTATTTAAGTGATTATCCCAGTTACATGTTAAACCTTTTATAACTCATACTCTTAGAGTTAAATCTCGTTTTCAACCCAAACTTCCGATGTGGACAGACCGAAACGCTAACGAACGAACAAACTAGCCATACCGCGGCCCCGACTGGCAAGCCCGCCTTTAAGGGTCTCTTAAAAGCCGGGGCCTTGAGCCCTGGCGATGAACTCGTTCCCTCTCTGCTACCAAAGGAAACCGCGAAGGATCGCGGACACGACTGTCTCTTATAAAGAGGCGATGGCGTTCCATCCGGCTTTGCTCCCGACCATCGCTAAGATGATGGCCGAGAAGTTAACTAATAACCCTGACACAAGCGCTCTGTTGCTTACTTAGCGGTTTTTATTTTAATTATTATTAAATTACACTTACTTTGTATACGACATCATTTTGCACACTTTAAAATACTAAAACCACCTTGTTGAAACAGACTTTTAGTATTTATACAAATATTTAATAATAACAATCTAAATAAATGATACTTAATTTACTGAATACTTCTATTTTATCAAATAGTTTTGGATGTAATTTTATTGTAAGGAATCGTTAAAATCGCTGCTAATTCGTTATTTTTGTTAAATTCAAATGTATATAAGTGAGAAACATGGTTTTATTGTTACGATAAATTGTCTGTTCCCACTCAACACGTTATATAAAAATAAGTAATGAAAAACAATAACGCTATAAATTGTTGTCATGTTTTTCATTTTGCTATAAACAATGAATGCCCGCTACTTAGTCTGCTTGAATAAATATTGGTTTAGCGATAAAACCGACTAATCACACTTAATATTATAAATGTGAAAGTAAGTTTGTATGTTACGCTTTCACGCGAAAACTACTTAACCGATCATCATGAAACTTTGTACACATATTCTTGGGGGTATTAGAAGTAACTTAAGATACTTTTTATTGAAAAAATTGTGTTTATTGAAATATTTTATGTGTGTTCAAGTGGATTAGAGAACATATTGTCATTAACATAATCACAATTTTTTGTAATTTTGGACAATTTTCAAGTATTTTGTGCAATTTACTTATATTTAAAATGGGGGTTATGGTCCGAATAAACTTCAGATTCGAATTCAAAATACATGAAAATCATTATTTATCTAGTTACACAAAATTTTTTCTTAGCCAAAACACTTTGTTTTTTGCAATTTACTCGAGATTTTGAGGGTGTACGGTTCAAACTTACTCCAGATTCGAATTCAGCGGGTCGAAATACATGTCGGTTTTTTGTTTTCTATACATTGAAGACTGTTTTTGCCTCAGACGACGCGACAGTGACTTCGGGCGGAAAAGGCATTCCAACCCCGCTGTGGGGGAACCACGAATGGCAAGAATTTTTATTGGGATCATGTTGATTTCACCGGTGAAGCCAATCCTATTTTAATCTACTACCATTTCGAAATGTGTATAGCTGGGGGACAAGAAACAGCGAAAGAAACTCCCCGCAACACGTGTATCTACTTGTGCACTTGTGCAGTGCGTGGGTGTTTGAGTCTATAGACTATGGGGGACAGAAGGATTGCGTCCGCGAGAACATTCGCTTCAGCATCCTAGTGATGGGGTCGGGTCTGGCCGTGAGTACGTTACGCGGGTGACTACGTGCGGGAGTGGCTCGGTGGTTAGGCATATAATTGACTGTCTCCCCCACTAGCGGATTGGGGTGGTGGAGAGCGAGGCCTAAGAAAGATCAAGATAGGGAGACCATGTACTCCTTCGTGGGAAGGAATTTCAGGTCGCGGTGTAGGTCCACGTTACGCATATAGAGTGGCACGTGGACTGCTTGTTTTGCAGTCTCTGCAACGAATTGATGCAGCATTTGTCAGCATGGGCGAAGACTAAACTCGCGTAAGTTATGATGGGGTGGACGCAGGCCTTGTAAGGTATCCATATGCCAAGTATCACCTCATTCCTAATGGAGATTTTACTCTTCCTGCATATCATAGAAGAGAGACGGCCGAGCACGAAGCGTGCTATGTTCCTCACCGTCCTGATGTGTTTTCTGAAATACAAGCCTTTATTGATCAGACGAGCGCGTGCTCCCGGCATGCGGTGCACTAGGTGGGGACACGAGTGTCGGGCTTGAAAGCCAAATTGCTCGTCGGGGATCAGTTTATTCTGATAAGTGAAGTCTTTGAGTCTGATCAAGATGAGGCGTTCGTACAGCTTTCGATTAATATCGGATGGTAGCTGTTAGGTTTGGTTAGGTTCAATCAGAAAACCGTGATCCAACTCCTGCTGGTCCTGTAGACCGTTGGCGTTATATGTCACCAGAGCCAATGAGCGGGGTTTTACCCTACTTGTCCAATCCATTGGGTTGCGGGACGGGTGAGGATTTCGAGCAGCTCACCATTTTCCATAGCTATGAGCAGCTGTTCCTGCATAGTCGAGGCCTGCCTTAACTTCTGGACTAGGATACGTACCTCTTGGACGAAAAAAGGAGGGAACTTCGCAAACTTTGTCGCGAGTGCGAGATCTTCCGCGATGGAGGGGAACGCGGCGGAACGAGGTGTCGATTTGGGCGCAGGCATCCCTGAGAAGCCAGTGATGGTCTGACGAAGAGATGGGAGTACCGGGAAGCTTGTTCAAGACTTGAACTCCGGGACAGGCGCCGGCGCATATGGCGGTTTGCAAGCGGCCGCTTTGGTAGCGGCGGGATACATGTCGGTAGGTAGACGGCAAATGTACAAACCACTTCTTTGTGTGTGCGGATGTTATTTATACTCTACTATACTAGCAAAGCGCCCCAGTTTTGCTTGTGTAGATCTGTACGCGCGCGCGCTCAAATTACTTATAAGCCTTGTTACTCTTTATTTTTCAGTGATCAATAATAAATGATAAAGAACAATGAAAATTATAGAAATGGAGTGGAGAGATATAGGAGATGTAGAGCCAAAGAAAGGATAGATAGGTTGCGTAAAAGACGATGATGAAAAATGGTGTGAATGTTAAGATGATGGCTAACTGACAATAGTGGAAGGATACAACATGTGCAGAGCCCTTATAGCGTGAAATAAGAGCAACAAGAAAATACTTAATTTTTCAGTCGTTTTTCGATTTTTCCCTAAACTAATATTATTTTTATAATATTAATGTATACTAGCTGATACCCGCAACTTTGTCCGCGTTGTTTAATCATGAAGCAGAGGTAGAAGAGACTTCAAGCTAGAAAACACATGTTTTTTCAAACTTTAATAACTTTATATTAAACTAGCTGTGCCCGCGACTCCGTCCGCGTGGAATAGTGTGGACTGGGCAAATTTTTTTGGATATATCTTATGATTTATTTTGAATTACATACCTTATGAACCCTAAAATATAAATAAATGAAATATGCAAACAGTCAGTATTATCGAATGCAACTGTTACGCCATGCGCCTCCGGAATACGTACGTTCGAACCTACAAAGTCCAGCCTAAGCTGAACCCTATTTCGTATAATTGATTATATAAATCTGAGATCAACTTAAATTGGAATATAAAATTTCCGAAACTTATCATTTTTAACAAAAACTATTATTTTTTTCTAAAATAAAAATAGCCTAAGTTACTCCTTGATACATCAGCTATCTGCCAGTGAAAGTCCCGTCAAAATCGTTGCAGCCATTTCAGAGATTAGGCGGAACAAACAGACAGACAGACAAAAATTGTAACAAATGTTGTTTTGGTATATGTACCGTGTATACGTCCGAATGAACTTAGTAAAAAGCGGTTATTTTAATATTACAAACAGACCCTCCAATTTTATTTATTTGTATAGATGTATAGATGAAGATATCGCTATATTTTTTTAATTAAGGGCCAAGTCATTAATCAAGGTCAAGAAATAAAACTTATTTAAAATCTATCCAAAATTTATTTGAAATCTATCCAGTAGTTTTACACACAACTGCAGACCTCTATAATTTTTTATATAGATAGATAAGAATTAATTATTCAATTATAAAAGTAAATAAAAAATGTAGACCTACGTATATAATGCATGCAAAGTATTGTTACAGATATCACTGTTCATTGAAACGGACCACCTTTTGTCATTATTTATCATTATGAATAATGACTAAAGGTTTTTTTTATTGCTATAGGACAGCAGACAGGTTGACGTCTTTCGCTGACATGTTTTCCATAACAAAGCAATGTACAAACTTAAATTTAGAATATATAAAAAAAGTAGAATTGTTAATAATACAAACAAATCAGAATGATCTACAATATAGCATAGAAAATCTTACAAATATAAAATTAATGAAAATGCCTGAAACGTGCAGCTATACATATAAAAAAACATCGTTCTAAGATTTCTTCAATAGGAATGGGATACACTTCACAATCGCAGTTGATACTCGACTAACCTTCGGTTTATCGTGTTGACATTACTAACCCGTAAAATATACTTATAAACAGCGAAAACTCTTTCGGTATTTATAAAATTGGATGATGAAATCGAATGTAACATTTGTGAAAAAATAAATGAATAATTATAAGACTTCATCCTCCAAGACACGAAGGCAGTCGTGAATATAAAGAGATTAAAAAAGTAAATAAAAAAATTCAATGACAAAGCGCATTTGCGTAAACCAAAAAATTTCGAAATACGACAATGTAATATTAATTTAAGACCAGCCATTGCGACCAATACAATTATCTTTCAATAAATTAACTTGAAATGTTTATTTCTCGTAGTTTATGTAATCGAAAATTATTGCTATGTGTAATGTATAATTCTTAGAGCAATTTCAACTTATGGAGTAACGGCGCTTTTTTTGCTAATTTTTGTACATTTGGATACTATTTAAACGCCACATCAGACACACGTTGTGAAATTAAATAACACAGATCGTCATTACTACTGCAATATTATCTACGTATATTCGGAACACAGTGCCGGATTAAGCAAGCGCGGTGCCCGTAGCAAATCTTTTCAAAGGACCCCGCACCTGTGCGTATGTGTGCTTCCATGCCTCAAACTATAACACCAACGTAAAAACTACATCACCAATGCACTTGTCGCCGATGGCTCAAGCGAGCTCCTGGGACGTGAATTCATCAAGTAGCCACCACCTGATTCGGCGATGGAAGCGATCAACACGTTTGTCTTTGGGCTTCACGCAAAGGTCCATGACATGAAGACGGCGTTGTGCAGTGACAGTCTCGCCGGATATGATCTAGCAGTTGGCTACTTTGCTGATGTGGTGTCTTCAGTCTACAGGAGAATTTGAGTCCGTCCGCAGCCCGATAATGAGCTCTAGCTCATTATCAGACCGACTCAAATTCTTCACATTTATACGAGCGACTTTTTGTAACATGTGCTTTTATAGTATGAAATTCTGTTTTATTTACGCCAAGGAAATAATGGGGGTTACCGATTGTATGACGTAGATTGTGTTAGTAGGAAAAGATGTAACGTTTCACCTTTTTGTGACATCAAATAAATTCAATATATTATGTTACCACATGTTAATAAGTTTCATTTAAAAAATTACGCTCAGGTTGAGATCATCATCATCTTTGCGTTGCATCCCGGTTGCAGCCCAAACTCTCACTTCGGCGCCCGGGGTCCGCTTTCCGACTTTTTCTTCTTCACTTCGCACGGTCTTCAGCATCCCTGGTAGTGAGCCTATTGGCACGCATAATCACCCTTTACGACGTCAAGCCAGCACTTTTTGGGTATACCCCTCGTGCCGGGGCCCGGCGGAGACGGCATGGCCAGACATTTGTTTCCCACGTAAGCATCCGGTTGCCGTAAAACATGGCCGTACCAACGGAGCCGACACTCCTGCCATTTATCTGCAATGTCACGGACATGAAGACCTCCGCGAATGCGGGAGTTCCTAACGCAGTCTTTCCGCGTCACTCCACACATCCACCGCAGCATATTCATCTCCGTGACACGCAATCCTTGCTTGTGTCGCTCTAACACCGGCCACACTTCACAGCCGTATAAAAGGACAGGCCTAATGATAGTCTTATAGACCTGTCCCTTCAACTTTACCGGCATTTTGGGGTTACAAATGACACCAGTTACCTCACGCCATTTGGCCCACGCGGCAGCAATGCGTGCCTTGACGTCGCAATCGATGTCACCAAACGCATGAAATACAGATCCCAGGTATTTCACTTGGTCCGTGCGCTCGACCGTGTCGCCGCCTATGCGTACGGGTGTGGGATCTGTGGAGTTACAGGCCAAGTACTTGGTCTTCGCCACATTGAGCTTCAGACCACCATTCTCAAGCGACTCCTTCCACGCCTTCACACGTCGCACCAGCCTACCCCTGTCCGAATCTGCCAGCGCGATATCATCAGCATACATGAACAGCCACGGGGGCTGCTCATATGAGTTTCTGATGCTGTCTGACAATACGTCTAATACCACGCTAAACAGAAACGGACTAAGGACCACCCCGGCGGTGATGGGGAAAGGTTTTGTGTAGCCAACAGCGGCCCGAACCACGGAATCGGAGCTCCGTACATGTTTTGGATGATGTCAATATAGGCCTCTGGAACCCTTTTAGATCGCAATGCCCACCAGATTACCGCGCGAGAAATACAGTCGAAGGCAAGTCAAAAAACAGGCAATGCAGAGGCGTATTCTTCGTCCTGTATTTCTCTGCGATAGTCCTTAGGGCAAAAACAGGATCCATGGTCTCATGACCAGAGCAAAACCCATACTGACATCCCGAGACTGCACTCCTGCCGAATCCGAGAGTCGATAACCCTCTCGAGGAGCTTCATGGTGTGGGACATGACCTTAATCCCTCTGTAATTAACGCACTCCTGCACGGACCGCTTACCTTTGAAGACTAGAGTAATGATACTCAGTCTGCATTGGCTCGGGATCGTACCGGTGAGGAATGTCCGGTTAAAAAGGTCGGTTAAGATGCCCACACCACGAGAGCCCATCGCCTTCCAGGCTTCGATGGGGACTCCATCGGATCCAAAAGCTTTCCGATTCTTCATGCGGTGAAGACAATTCTGGACCTCTGCAGGTGTTATCAGTGGCACTAGTCCTTGATTCGGAGGAAGATCTGGCGGCTGCACTGAACACGCAACACAAAGAGGTGCAGCCGCATTTCCACGTATTTCCACGAGGAAATACGAGCGCCATCTCTCCTTCACCGCGAGGTCCTCGCATAGCAGGTTGCCCACAGGGTCTTTTACACAGCGGCACTTGGAAATATCCTGTGCCGCTTTGACCTGCCCCTCAGACGATTCCAACTTGTCGTATAGTGGTTGTAAGTGGTCTCGTCTGGCTCTGGCTACAGCTCTCTTAGTGGTGCGCTTGGCAGACCTATATGCGTCGTATATCTTCAGGAGATCTGGACACTTGCCACTTCTTAAAGAGGGCTTTCTTCGCTCTAGTCTCCCTCTGGACTGTGTCGTTCCACCACCATGTCTCCTTGTCACATTTGCGACCGCCCTTAGACATACCAAGCACCCTCCTCACCGAACCAAGAATAGCCGCCTGAATCCTGTCCCAGTAAGTTTGAACTGGTTCGCCCTCACAACCGGCGCACTTGTCGCCGATGGCAGAGGCGAACTCCTGGGACTTGACTTCATCAAGCAGCCAACACTTGATTCGGCGCTGAAGGCGCTCGACACGTTTGTGTTTGGGCTTCACACAGAGGTCCATGAAAAGAAGACGGTGTTGTGCAGTGAGACTCTCACCGGGTATGACCTTGCAGTTGGCTACTTTGCTGATGTGGTGTCTCCTAGTGAGTAGGAAGTCGATTTGGGTAGCATTCCTCCCGCTCTTGTAGGCGATGAGATGCTCGAGTCTCTTTTTGAAATACGTGTTCACGATGGCAAGGTCGGCTGCCGCACACGTATTGAAGATATTCTCCCCTTCCGCGTTGCGGCTACCATACCCAAATTCACCGTAAATACGCTCAAATTCCCCACATTCTTCACCCACATGACCGTTCAGATCACCACCCAAGACGACCCCCATGTGACAATGGTATCCCACGAAGCACTTCTCCGAGTAGATTCCAAAACGCTATCTTATCGGCGTCGCTACAAAGGACCTGTGGCACGTAGGCACTTATCAAGTGGGTAATTACTCCACCGATAAGTACCCTCACAACCATAAGCCGGTCGATACAGCGTTTCACTTCCAAGATGTCGTCCTGGAGCTCCCCAGAGAGCACAATGGCTACCCCATTCTCCCCCCCATTCCCAATAAACCGGGATCTGCTGGCCTTCCACCGGGTCTCCTGTAGGAACGCTACGGCCACCCTCCGCCTGGAGAGTACATCGGCCAACTCCCTCGCTCGTCCGGTTAGCGTGCCAATGTTCCATATTGCGAAGCGGAGTTTGTATTGGGCTAACGTCTTTACCCGTGCTCGGCCCCGGCACAGCAGCCCTTGTCCACTTGTCACAGAAGTCGGACGAAGCTTCTGCGTGTCGTTTTGCGGCGACGCCCTATCCGTGACTGGGCCTTTCCTCGTACGTACCATAAATTGTTTTGGCTAGTTTTGGCTTTTACGGGAGCGACTGCCGTCCGACCTCCCAACCCCTAGAGGAAAACCGAAAGGTGCACTTCCTTTGCGCCATGCAAGCTGGCAGAGTAGTAGTCCATCGGTCACCTTTTACGACTCCCTTGGAATGACTTGGAGTGACCCTATTCTTTTCACTGGCCGGGGCCACACGGCAAATAAACTAATTCTACTGTAATCTCAACTAAAATCGTATAGCTTATTAATACAAAACAATTAAACACGTCACCTAAGCTCACATACAAATTACCAAAATAATGAAGTATTTCTAACTATTTTTAATTTCTAACCATATCATAATTGATCCAGAATTGATGCGTTCCAGATGTGGTGCTGGCGCAAAATGCTCGGTATACCGTGGACTGCGCGCCGCACTAACGTATCGATTCTGCAGCAGCTTGATTTGGAGGCACGCCTTTCCACGATATGCCTCCGGAGATCTCTCTCGTTTTTCGGTCACTTAGCCCGCCGGGAGCCTAACAATCTTGAGAAGCTTATACTAGTGAGTCAAGTTGAGGGGAGAACAAGTAAAGGAAGAATACCCACCCGGTGGACAGACGCAATACTGGAGTTCCTAAACTGCGATACTCGGACGGCTATTGATTTGGCCCAAAGCAGAGAAGCATGGAGAGACCTGACCCGAGATGCAGCTTATGGTGGTCACGACCCTCAGCCATGAGGTCACGACGTAAAAAAAGAAGAGAACTATATCATAAACTTTTTAAGATACATTTTGCACTTTTTAACTAAGTGAAAAAGAGAAAATTCAAGAAAATACTCATCAATGCCTACTTCAATTTAGGACACTTACTATATTATTTTAACATTTTTAAATATACACTAAAATATGTGTGTATTTTAAAATCTACCAAGAATTTTAATGCTCAATAAAGATCATGATTAGCTTTATTCTCGTCTGCAACCTAAACTTCTACCCGGACTCGATGTCGTTTATTTGGTACTAGCTGTGCCCGCGACTCCGTCCGCGTGGAATAGTGACTGGGCAGCATTTTTTTTGATAAATCTTATGATTTTAAAAATAAAACCTACAATGTCCAGCCTAAGCTGAACCCTATTTCATATGATTGATGATATAAATCTGAGGTCAACTTAATTATCATTTTTAACAAAAACTATTTTTTTTTCTAAAATAAAAATAGCCTAAGTTACTCCTTGGTACATCAGCTATATGCCAGTGAAACTCCCGTCAAAATCGGTGCAGCCATTTTAGAGATTAGCCGGAACAAACAGACAGGCAGACAGACCGACAGACAGACAAAAATTGTAAAAAATGTTGTTTTGGTATATGTACCTTGTATACGAAGGAATGCACTTAGCAAAAAGCGGTTATTTTAATATTACAAACAGACCCTCCAATTTTATTTATTTGTATAGATTATCAAAGAACATTAATAATGCGCGGGTTTTACACCGAAATGGTCATAGTTCTTTTTTCTGTTACGTCAGTTCATAAGTCTCTATTTTTCTACTAAAAATATAGAATATATTTGGTGAACTTTACAAAGATCATTCCTTCTTACGGAATAATCATCTTTTTTTAAGGTGGAAATGTATGATGCACACTCTACCCCTTGTTGACCCCCACTGTTGACAAGGGGGACGAACATCGCTGGTTTGCCCACTAATACCCACTAATCACCTTAGTGTTTTTCTACTGCCCGAAATCTGGGATATGATGCCCGAGTGAACCGAATAATGAGCTAAAAAAATATTTATTTGTCAGTTTTTAAACTCTAAAAATACTACTCTCAAGTTAGGAACTCTGTTATTTATAGATGCGTCATCATCAGTCTATTCACTAAGTCCACTACTGGACATAAGCCTCTTTCAAGGTTGGTCACGGAGCGCATGCATACCCTTTCTTACGCATGCATACAATCTAAAAATAAAACCAAAATTACAAACGAATTTAATTGCTTACAAAATTCTTAAACATTTTTATATGTATGGAATACATATACACATATACATCACATACTTACACCATTCCGTCAACTATTTATGTCAGTATATTAATTTCGCTTTTTTTATTTTTATTAAGCTGCCTTTTACTTTAACGTCATCATACTAATGCTTGATGTTCTATACTCTATAAAATGAAATGAAATTAATGATACCTAGGGTAATAAATTAAACTGCCCTTGTCTATTTTATGTCAGACATTCATAAGACACGGTAACAAATATGGAAATAAAAAACTTATTAAAAATTGTGATTACAACCGAAAACATTATCTGTGTTTATAGAAATTTTAACTTGTACGAAAAAAACTTTATTAAAAAAGTCATTATTGGTATCAGAGTCGTTTTGGAATTGTGCATTAATGTTTTATTTTTAATTAATAATGTCACATTGATGAGGAAGAATCTGCAGTATGTCGATTTTGAAACTATTTTTGAATATACTGTGATCGATATTACTGGCACATTTAACGATTTCCTAATTATATTGTATGCTATATACAGTTCGAGAAACTTTTTAGTATTCTACAAAAACTTCACTTTTATTATCCAAATGTTGAAGGATGATATCTCTTTTAAGAGATTTTTCAGGAAATTAATAATATTTATTGGAATAATTGTGTCGCTTTTCTGGCTGATACGCACGCCATTTTTGATTGCGCGAAATACTGATAAAAAGAACTCATGGATTGAGTTTAAGTTTTATTTTATAGTAATGACAATATCAGAAATTATATCAGAATTTAGAAATATTACTGAACATCTAATTTTGCTTTTGCTAGTTGCGTTAATGTACCGAGCGTTGAAATGTCTTAATGGCTCCATTTTTAACGTTCAAAAGCAGCTAGATACAGGTAAGCGAGTGAAATCTGTTCGAGCAACAAGAAATGTAATGTTAAAACAAATAAATATGGCGGATATTCAACGTTGGGTTGATGATTACATGAGTGTAACGCTATGTGCTAAACAATTAACAATTTGCTTTACGAGACAGGTAAGCTTTATTGCTTTTATTTTTAAGTACTAGCTGTGCCCGTGTCTCCGTCCGCGTGGAATAGTGACTTTGGGCAGCATTTTTTGGATATATCTTATAGTTTATTTTGGATTACAAACCCTATAAACCCTAAAATATAAATAAATGAAATATACAAAGTGAGTTCGAACCTACAAAGTCTAGCCTAAGCTGAACCCTATTTTATATGATTGATGATATAAATCTGAGGTCAACTTAAATTGGATTAATAAAAATCCGAAACTAATCACTTTTATCTAAAACCATTTTTTTTTCTAAAATAAAAGTAGCCTACGTTACTCCTTGTTATATCAGCTATCTGCCAGTGAAAGTCCCGTCAAAATTGGTCGAGCCGTTTCAGAGATTAGCCGGAACAAACAGACAGACAGACAGACAAAAATTGTAAAAAATGTTTTTTTGGTATATGTACCGTGTATACATCCAAATGCGCTTAGTAGAAAGCGGTTATTTTAATATTACAAACAGACCCTTCAATTTTATTTTTTTGTACAGATGTATAGATTAACGAAATGAATTAATTTTTAAATTTCGATGCCTACGTATTTTATTTTTTAAGGTATATTTGTTACGACAGTCCTGACCCTAACTAAAGAGTCACGCCTAAATAGTTGTGGATAGTCAACTAGAATCTGAACGGTGCTCTTCTTTATTCATAACCAAATATTTTATTGCTGTGAAAAAGCAGACAGGTTGACGGCCCACTTGATATCATTTGTGGATGTTTGCGACCACAGGGGCATATAATGCTGTTCTTTCAGAATAACTGGAATCTGGTTCACTTATCTCGAATATATGTATCTCGCCATCCAGATAGGTTTTGACCCTAACACTTAGCTGGGGTTTTTATCACCTTTTGCGATAAGCGGTCAGTATTCTTACTCCACTCCTGCACGGAGTTCCCAATATCTAAACGCTATTTAAGTCCTGTGATTTAAAGCGATAACTCCCCGACTGGGTGCGTATTACTCGGTCGGAAATGTTATCTGGGACTCCTCCAATAACGGTCGTTTGAGCTGGAGCGTCTGGGAGCAATGATTAAAAGTGTATCCTACAGCCTCTCACAAAGTATTAAGGGAAAAAGTCAAAAGCGAATCCCTAGTTTAAAATATAACAGGGATTATCTAACTGGAACGGATAATTATGATTTCAGTTATTAAATATAAAGTTAGAACTTGGTTCATTAAATGAAAATTATTCTTATTAAGTAACATTCCACAATGTCCCATAGTTGAGCTACAGCTTAGCCTTAAGCTAGCCGCACACATAAAATAATATTGACAATGCAAGATTGTTAAAATCTTCATCAATATAATCTCCCCGCACACTACGCAATATTATTGACAATAGTGATGGAATAATTAGCATTCGCATTCATGTTTAGCATGCGAATAGCAAAATTTAGCATTTAGGAAATGAAATGTAGTTGTGAAATTTTGTGAAATGAAAAATGAATTCATTGCTTCATAAGTTAATAATATCATGCTGTACGATGCACTGGCAACGTGCGCTCTCTATAGCATTCACGGGAAGTCGGGAATACTAAATCTATTTGTTTCACATGAATCTACCTTTTTACTCGTTAGCAATATAGCAGCTAATGCGAATAATGAGGTTATCCAAGGCAATTACTATCTTATTCTTTATGATTTTCTTAAATTTAGGGGCGTTTATCGAATGAATTGTGAATGTGTAAGTTATGATTATTTATTAATAATAATATGTGGTACGTGCGGTGGTGGCGCGCGACATATTTTATCAAAGCATCTAACTTTATTAGTGATAGTGAGTTTAGTTTACGTAAATACGTACCTATTCGATACAGTAATTACATTCGTTCGTCGTATGCTTATTTAATGTAGATACATAATATAGATAATAGTGTGAACTCGTTACCTACCAGTAAATTATATTTTAACAAAATTTACGTATTTTTAAACATCATGATTTAAGATATTCTCAAACCTTTTGATCCGTAAAAACATTATAAGCGCTTTTTCACGCTTGTGCTAGGTCTCATTTATTTTTTTAAAGGGAAACAGGAGAGTATATCTGGAATATGATTGTTAAATTTGATTTCAACTAGGACACATGACATTTTTGATTTATTATGGTGTAATACATGCCTTTACATTACTGCACGTGATTCTTGTTCACGCACGGAGTAACTAAACACGATCTTATTAATATAATGATACAGTAGAACCTCTTTGAGTCGAACCTCGATAACTTAAAAATCTCCCAAACTCGAAATATGTTCCCTTATTGTGTTTCCTTCTCTTCAACCCTCTTAACCTCTGTTGTCCTGGAAATTGCATCCTTTGTAGGTCGACATATTTAGTGAGTCCCTATAAGCAAGTATTTATTTTCCCTCTTTAACTCAAAAAAAATTATTAGACTCGATCTCGAAAATGTTTAAAAAAAATAAAGAGGTTCTTTAATCAAACATTAATGTTTGATTTACAACCTTTACTACTCGATTATTTGAAAACAGAATTTAAGAATATACCGATAATGTATAGCATTGTTTTTTTATAACAAGGATTTTTATTTATTAAACATCTCAAAACTCAAAATTTGTTGGAATAAATTTAACCTCTACAAATCGAATGTTTCCTTACAAAATTCCCTTCCGTCAAAACCTCCATAAGTCGAAAACTCTATGATTAAATTTTTTTGCTTCTACCTTCAAGTTCGTCTTACAGAGGTTGTACTGTAATTAGTCCCGAAAACAATACCTTAATTTTTATTATTAAATATCAGATTAATATACAAACTTTATTTTCAGATTTTAATGTCTCTGATAACATCGACGATTTTTTGCGTGTTTTCATCTTATCGCCTCTTATCTGTATTCATTAAACGAGTAAGTATTTCTAAAATTAATTCATAACAATTTTGGATATACTTAAACGGACTAGGTTTGAAAATGCAAGCAGGTGTACCGTTGTTGCAATACCTTTTGACAGTTTTCATCATTTTTATTCATCGAAAGCTTTGGAGTCTGGCGTGAACATACATCGCGCCGTTCCTTAAAAATAATATCATCTTCTTTCTGCTCTTGTCCCACATCACATATGATCGGCACAACATATTCTGTCCTTCCACTCTCCTCTGTTAGCCGTCATCTTTTGAAATTTTCAACTACTGACACTACTGACACTACTTTCACACTTCCTCTCATATACTAATTTCCAATTTTATCTATTTTCGTAACTCTATACAACCAAACTCCAAAAAAATTATAAAGTATCCCCATCTGCATATTATCGTATGTATAATGGGTTTTAGAAAAATGATATGGGTACTACTTATGCAATATAATGTAAATTTAATATATTATTTAAGTAAAAATATACTATATACGAGTATATGTACACAGAAAGTAATGTTATAATAATAACATGTCCATGACATCTGTGACATCCCAGCTGGGCTCGTGTCTTAAACTAGATCTCTTAGTCTCTTTTAAATGGTTGAGCTTGGAAGTCAAGTCCGGTAAAGATAAAAACTGTATAATAGCATTCTATGATGCCAAAAACCCGTAATTTCGACCTCCGTGGCCTAACGGCTAACGCGCGTTGGCACATTTGCCGAGGTTACAGATTCGATCGTCCCGCATCTGGGTGTTTATATAGGTATGTAATATTTATTTATTTACAAAACAAAAGTATTTAAGCAATAAATCAGTTATCTAGTACCCATAACACAAGTGTTATATTACTTCAAGACTTGATGACGTTGTAGATATCTTTGTGATAATATTTGCTATATTGACAGTGGGAATGATGGGAAAGATCTAACACGCTATTCTTTTCAGACGGAGGTCGGTTACTTCACAATGAGGAACACGTTATATATATTCTTCTATCACATGACAGGGGCAATGTTCTTAATCTACATTTGCCATTCCTTACACAATCAGATGAAATTGCTGAAGCAGTCTCTCGCGAGGCTCCTTGTAACTCTATCAAAAAGTAAGTAAGGTTTACAAATAAAAAATGTATAAGCGATGTACTGTAATTAAACATATCTTTGATCCGTGCAAAAAATCATGCATTTGAAATATGAAACTGTCTAAGAAAACGAAAAAATATATAAATCTTATTATTTACTCTTTAATTGCGTACTTAAGTATGTTTTAAATAAATTTACTTTAATAATTTCTCACTGTCACCCGCCAAAAGAAAAGGTATTTACAAGACCTAGTGCGGGGAATAGAGTTCTCTTTGGTACGTCTGTACATTGTTGTAGCAAACGATTTTTTTTCATGTAAACATTTTTGTGCCTAACAAGGCTGGGTTTTCAATTTATTTAATGTAACTTAGTACTAGTATTTATCTGTTTATTCTCTCCGTGCAGGGGCGGAGTAAGAATACTGCAGTATTTCAAAGCACAAACGTGTAATCACGTACAACCTCCTTGCGCATTTAATAATAATAATAATAATAATCATTTATTTCAGACATTTTTTTTTATCCATAAGTTATTAGTGGGAACACTTCCGGAGTTTGAGATTTACCGGCTGTAGCGCAGTTCACATAATTTGCCACTCGTGTACCAACATGAGGGTTGGCGCCCCCTTTACATAAAGTCCTCCGGTTGGGGCCCGGATGGACATCCCCCAGCAGTAAGCCCCTGCTGAGGCGAAGTAGTGCCATAGGTCCATGTGACCCTTCATCGAAAAAGCTAAACTAAAAGGCTTACCAAGCATGTAATTCGATAAGTTATAGTAATATAGGAAAAATATAGTTAAAACTAAATAAAATGCATAAAGCTCAAATAAAGTAACACTAACACTTTCACGTTCTCATTTTTTTTAAGTGTAATTACTTCCAAAAGCCGCAATAATGGAACGTGGTTTTTTTATCAGTGATAAACTTGTTACGAGCAATCTTACAGTACTAGTCACAAGTCCAACTTTTAGGTTTTTAAGGAGAAAAAAAAATGAAAACGAAAATTTGAAACAAGATTTACTCGGTAGATACCGAGTAAATGTAGATACAGGCAATTTACGAAAAAAAAATTGGAAAACATGCGCCCAAAGATGTTTTATCAGCCTATAATTATCTGAAATAAGTATCTTGGACAGTTAAGCTTTAAGAATTTATTAATTTTTTTTCATGATAAAGTCACTGAAATTACATTATTTTTTTATAAAAAAAAGTATTTGAAACACACACCTGAATGTTTTACTCTTGCATTTAAAATACACCCCTTGATCATAATACTGTAATCAGCAGAGGGAAATTTTTAGGTGCTTTGAAACACTGTGCCCTGCGGCCGGGGTCGGCCTGTCGTAAAAGGCAACAAAAAACCCTAGTTACGTGGTAGGGTCACAAACCTGTCTGGACACCAACCATCCCTGGTGTACAAGTATACCGCCTAATAACCTTGTATTGTGTTACGGCATTAGTGACTCAGGTTCTTGTACCCCTATGGGCCAGCAGCGTGCTTGCGGTGCTAGCGTCATAAACATCCACGGCGACGGTAACTACTTCCTATTAAGTTGTCAGCCTGTCTGTTGTTCTTCAGCAATAAAAAAATTATAGTAATCAACACAGTTGCCAAGTACGGACCGAGAAGGAAAACATTGTAAGGAAACTTACTGAGATCATAGATATGTGTAACCCGCCAGGCCGTTTGGACAAACATGGTGGTTATACTGTTCGCTTCCTCTAGAAGAGGCTAGCAGATTGAGCTGTTAGTTTGTTTTAATATAAAGAAATTAAAGATATTTTTTATTGCTATAGGACAGTAGACAGGCTGACGGCCCGTTAGAATTTAGCAGTTACCGTCGCCTATGAGTGTTTTCAACGTCAGTGGTATCGCGAACACGCTGCTGTCCCATAAGGGTACAGGAATTTGGGTCACTAATGCCGGAACACAACACAAGGTTATTATGGTGGCATACTTAAGACCAAAGGTGGTCACCATCCAGACGGGCTTGAGGCCCTACCACGTAGCTAGGATTGTTTTGTCGCCTTTTACGACAGGCCGACCCCGGCCGCAGAGGTTAGTATTCTTACTCCGCCCCTGCACGGATAATATATGTGTTTCAAATAATGTTATAAGATCTAAAATTACAACCACTTCACAATATGGTTAAGTCCCTAATGTTTATATGAGATTTTCTCTAATTAACCAAAAATTAATACGGACAATTATTATTAAGACACCTTCTCCCTGATACAATATTAATAGAATAATTACAATGAATCAAATTATTGCGCGCATTTCAGAGCTCGTAGGATATGTTTACTTGCGAATATATTTAAATAAAACCAAACAATATCATAAAAATGAACTCTGAGAAAACCATTCCAACACGATGGCTTTAATGTTAGACTATTCTTATTTTGTTGGGACTATTTTATATTCAATTAAAACTAAAAAGCGGTAAGTAATAAGTAAGGCAAACAATGCCTAGTTGTACCATTTTACCCAGTGGTAGCAAATGTCTACTTGGATAGGAGGATAATACTCGTAGTAGGATAGCCGAATTTTTCCTCTGATTTTTCTCCTTCCTGCCCTTATCCCACATTATGTGGGGTCAGCATAACATGTTTTCTACTTCCACTCTCCTCTGTTAGCTATCATCTCAACATTCACACTTTTTTCGCCATATCATCTTTTACGTAATCCCTCCATCTTTTTATCATTATACAGGGTGACTTTGACAAACCCGTCCAAATTCACACAGAAGAATCTTTAGTAAAAGTTATGAGAAACATGTACTTTAGTTTTGTATCACATAGTACAAAAATGTTGAGTAATCAGCATCACAAAGTCATTCAAAAAACTCGCAATTTACATAATACGGCGCTAGAGTGTCAATGACCTCTCCATCTGACCTAGTAAAAGGCCGAGGACGG
The DNA here is from genome assembly GCA_963693495.1 of Malacosoma neustria. NCBI lineage: Eukaryota > Metazoa > Arthropoda > Insecta > Lepidoptera > Lasiocampidae > Malacosoma > Malacosoma neustria. The sequence goes on from OY856393.1 coordinate 8,424,684, forward strand.
CGGCATTGAATCGGGCGAACGAATACGCACTACTTATTTACGCGGGTGTGACAGAGACAGGTAATAACAGGTTAACGACGCTGTTTGCACCATATGATTATTCTGTAAGATTGAATTAATGATCCTATATGAAATATTTTATGGTGAAAATTTGACATACAATTTTTTTACAAAAATGGGTTCCTAATATGATGTTTAGTGCGTAAAAAAATTGGACGGGTTTGTCAAAGTCACCTGTATAATCCCCATATATTGCTTTGTACTAAACTTAAGTTTTTTTCTATTCTAGATCATAAATCCCCAGAAATGGAACGAGTGAAAAGTTTTAACAGATTAGTACACAACAATCCGGTCAAAATAACCATTTTGACATCAGAAGAAGTTGGGAGGCACCTCATTCCTGTGATTCTGACATTATCCATGGGATATCTCATCACCGCGTTGCAAATAAATCATGTTATTTAAAACCAGTTCCCCTGATATGGCTTTTAAATTTATCTTTTTTTTTAACTCTTGATCGCGGTTGGAGAGTTTTCTCCATAAAGCTCCAAATTCAATTACTTTATTTCATAGAACTTTAACACTTGAAACAAGTCATTATTTTTACAACTATAGCTCGTTTAAAAGGCAGATTTACATGGAGAAGAATGTGCAAGAAGCTACAGGTTAGCTCTTTTTAGTATAATTATAATTAAATTATTAAACGATTAGATCACAATTTGAAAAGTCGCACCATGGCTGAGTACGAATAGCATACCAGCTGAAACCTCTTGTTATCACACTTAGAGTTATGTGAGAAAGTCCTAAGATATGTCACATCGCCTGTTCTCTAACAGTAAGAATATGGGATCTTATAGTACGACTCATCCTTAATGTAGCCCATGCATATATTATGTTTATTTGCACATTACATCGTTAGGATATGTACAAGGCACATAGTAGTAGAAGGTGAACTAATAAATAAAATAGCCTTTATTACAGAGTCAAATTTTCTAGACATATAAAGTTATTTTAAAATTTGAATAATATCTCTGATTTCTGCGTGCCTCTTGGCAAAGGCTTCCTGCAACTATCTCCATTGAACTCTATCTAAGGCAACTCGTGTCTCCCATCTCCTTATCTGGCATCCTCTTTTGCGATAGCCATCTCCGGGGTAACAAACTGTTACCCGTTTGCTCCACTTATCTAGGCTGCTTCTAGCAGGTGCCCAGTCCATCTCCATTTTAGTTGGTCGACTCGAGTGAGTACCTATATTGGTAATTTTTGATTTGATTATCATCATTACGGATCTTGTCTTGAACTTGAAGGTGGAACTACTCGTAAGTAAATCCCATAGATTTTTTCATCTAGATTTTCTGGTGTTTTACCTAGTCAGGTCATAAATTCTGTCACATGTTTAATGTAAAATAATTGTAACAAGTTTATTAATTATGTAACCATTCATATACCAAAATGAACTTAACAAAACATAGATTCTTATGACATTAAAGTTTATTCAAAATGACCTCCGTGATTTTGAATACAAGCCTTCAATCTGCGCGGCCAGTTGTCTATCGCAGCACGAACGAGGTCCATGTCAATATCGGCGGCTGCCTTAATCAAGGATGTCTTGAGTGACTCCAAATTAGGATGAGGCTTTGAGCACGCCTTTTCCTCCAAGTGTTGCCATATCTTGTAATCTAACGGATTCAAATCTGGACTGGAGGAGGGCCAGTCTTCGTGCCGGATGAAGTCGATTTCACGCGCCGCCAGCCAGTCTTGTGTGCTCTTCGCTCTATGAGCTGGCGCCGAGTCTTGTTGGAATACCCAGTGCCTGTTATTGAACATGGTATGAGAAACAGGTTCCACAAGGTTCGTCAGGACTGTATTTTGATACACAACAGCATTCGTTTTTACACCTTTCTCACAAAAATGTACCTCTGTTAAGCCCCAATAAGAAACTCCCAACCATACCATGAGCGAGGATGGAAAATGACCTCGTTGGACACGCGGAATACGGTTGCTCGCTTCTTCACTACTGTGTGCGTACACCTTATCATTTTGTTTGTTGTAGCTCTCTTCTACGGTAAACATTTTTTCATCCGAAAAAAGAATTTCCCGATATTTTTTTCCCGCGTACCGCTTCAACAAAGCGCGGCATCTCTTCAGTCTCAGGTCCATTAGACGAGCATTCAAACGATGTCCTGTTTTTCTTCGATATGCCCGAAGCCCTAAGTCTTCATTTAACACCCTTTTCACCGTGGTTCTGCTTAACCCCATCTGAAGGGCCAACAGTTTCTGCTTACGTTTGGGATTTCTTTGAATTCGTGCCTTCACAGCTTTTATCACTGCTGGAGTCCTAACAGACCGAGGGCGACCACTTCTTGACCTGTCATCTACACTAGAGTCTTCATTGTATCGTTTGATGGTACGATAAACGAATCTTTTGGTAATATTCAAATTTTTCAGTATGTTAAAAATTTGAATTGGCGCGTAACCGCAACGATGCAACGCAATAACTGCAACACGGTCTTCTTTAAGCGTCCACTCCATATTTAAAAATGAGTAAAATTCTAAAAGTTATACATTTTTATTTTCATGAACAATTCGAAATTCTAATTCAATAAACTTTTTTGTGGCCAGCATTCTAAAAGAAAAGTTTTTACTGTGTGACAATACTTATGACCTGACTAGGTATATTCGCTATGGAGGGTAGATATAAGGAAATTCATATCATATGGGAGAGAAATTATAGTTCAAAAGCCCGCCAGAATACGCTACTCGAGATACAATATATGATATGAACGCAGCTGTCGTAGACGAATTGAAGTATGTTGAGTTAAAAATTATCTATCCCAGTCTAATAACTTTCGACGCTTTCCTCTAAAATTGAAATTGGTGAGATTGTGACGTCACCTTAATTTAACGCATTTCGACATTTTTTCAAACAGATAGTTCTCCTTATATTATAATCATAGTAGCATTTTATAAATACCTTTAATAAAGTATTTTAAATCTATGGAAAGGCAACCTTTGTATTTCAACTGATGTATTAAAGTTCTTCAAATTATAATTTATTGTGAATAACTGTATAAGAAATAGGATACTTTGTATAAGAAGAGCGTTTTTTGCGTCATACCCCTCAGCGACTCTAATTTGATCAAAATAGAGATACAATAAAAAAGATGAAAGAATTATGGTTCAATTTGATTTCACAAAAATTGTCGTTTGACCGCCAAACTCTATAAATAAGTGTACCTAGTCAGGTCATAAGTATTGTCACACAGTAAAAACTTTTCTTTTAGAATGCTGGCCACAAAAAAGTTTATTGAATTAGAATTTCGAATTGTTCATGAAAATAAAAATGTATAACTTTTAGAATTTTACTCATTTTTAAATATGGAGTGGACGCTTAAAGAAGACCGTGTTACAGTTATTGCGTTGCATCGTTGCGGTTACGCGCCAATTCAAATTTTTAACATACTGAAAAATTTGAATATTACCAAAAGATTCGTTTTATCGTACCATCAAACGATACAATGAAGACTCTAGTGTAGATGACAGGTCAAGAAGTGGTCGCCCTCGGTCTGTTAGGACTCCAGCAGTGATAAAAGCTGTGAAGGCACGAATTCAAAGAAATCCCAAACGTAACAGAAACCCTTCAGATGGGGTTAAGCAGAACCACGGTGAAAAGGGTGTTAAATGAAGACTTAGGGCTTCGGGCATATCGAAGAAAAACAGGACATCGTTTGAATGCTCGTCTAATGGACCTGAGACTGAAGAGATGCCGCGCTTTGTTGAAGCGGTACGCGGGAAAAAAATATCGGGAAATTCTTTTTTCGGATGAAAAAATGTTTACCGTAGAAGAGAGCTACAACAAACAAAATGATAAGGTGTACGCACACAGTAGTGAAGAAGCGAGCAACCGTATTCCGCGTGTCCAACGAGGTCATTTTCCATCCTCGCTCATGGTATGGTTGGGAGTTTCTTATTGGGGCTTAACAGAGGTACATTTTTGTGAGAAAGGTGTAAAAACGAATGCTGTTGTGTATCAAAATACAGTCCTGACGAACCTTGTGGAACCTGTTTCTCATACCATGTTCAATAACAGGCACTGGGTATTCCAACAAGATTCGGCGCCAGCTCATAGAGCGAAGAGCACACAAGACTGGCTGGGGCGCGTGAAATCGACTTCATCCGGCACGAAGACTGGCCCTCCTCCAGTCCAGATTTGAATCCGTTAGATTACAAGATATGGCAACACTTGGAGGAAAAGGCGTGCTCAAAGCCTCATCCCAATTTGGAGTCACTCAAGACATCCTTGATTAAGGCAGCCGCCGATATTGACATGGACCTCGTTCGTGCTGCGATAGACAACTGGCCGCGCAGATTGAAGGCTTGTATTCAAAATCACGGAGGTCATTTTGAATAAACTTTAATGTCATAAGAATCTATGTTTTGTTAAGTTCATTTTGGTATATGAATGGTTACATAATTAATAAACTTGTTACAATTATTTTACATTAAACATGTGACAGAATTTATGACCTGACTAGGTATAAGCAAATTAATATTTTACTGTCTGTTACGTCTCGCTAATTCTAACAATAGCACTTTTTTCTGTAATCGGAACACGCTAGTGTTGTTTAGCACACAAAATACCTAAATAAAATTAGTTTACAAAAGTAGTTAGCTCATCACTAAATTACATGTACCTATTTTATGAATATTAAAGTATGCGACCAATCAATACATACATTATTTATTCCACCCAACCCAATTCCCTACTGACTTGATTACTCCGGATAATTAATCAATACTTGGTGTATGTATTAATATTTTAGGACGAGTAAACAATTTTATTTGTTGTTTTACATTAGATTGATATTTTCTTACAACCCTGCTTATAGGGAAACTTTTTTCATTATATACGTCCGTGTAATGTAAGAATATAAAATTTAAAAATGGAATTCAATGGGAAAAAGGATATTTTTGAGCGTCATATATAATAGATATGATTCCTAAATTTATGCTCCAGTAATACACTTTATACATGTAAATAAATATATGAGTCATATAAAAGTAAATGTAGCAATATCCACTTTTTTTTCAAACCTTAGAGCGCCACTGTCTACGTGAAATTCTAAAAGTTTAGAATATAATGTAGTAGAATGTAATTTATTCATAAACTTATAGGTATTAGTATAAAAATGTGTTTTATTCTATATGCCCAAAATTGCAATGAATGGAGATTGCTACATTTGCTTTTATATGACTCATATATCAAACATTAGACATAACTGTTTAATATCTAAATACTTAATTGTTAAAGAATTTTGATTCATAGCTAATAGATAAAAATAGAAACTTACATGAATGACTTCTACGATCCATTGTTACGAGACCGACATTGTACCCGTGGTGTTGCCATATGCGTGTTCTATTTTTATTTATAGCTGTAAATTGCTCTTAAATACGACACAGACGCACCGATCAGGTCAGATACCTGTAATTCCAACGTCAGAAGTCAAGGCGATTGCTACTGCGTAGGACAAATGGATGGGGTGACTGGTGGTTAAGTTAAACGTACAGGTCTATAAGGCTGGTTTCACTGCTGTACGGACGATCCGTACGGGCTGTCAGTACGGGCGCCCGGAGCAGGAGCACATGTGAGGCGCTACATCGTTTCACAGCGATGCGGATTGTTGCACACGCGACCCGCTTCGGGTAGAGCCCGTATAACGACACCTTATCGTACACACAACCGTATCGTACTGAACTCAAGTTTCAGAGGACTGCGGGCGTGACCCGTACGGGTCTTCCACATACGGACAGCCCGTACGGGTCTCCCGGATAGCTGTGAAGCCAGCCTAAGACCATCTGTATGTTTAATCACATCTGTGTTTATGTATAAAATATCTTTACAAAAGAAAAGACAGTAAGTAATAGATTACCATTACTACAGTGTTCTACTAACATAAAACAAGACCTCTGCTGCTTAGGTTGGTAGTAGATAGCGCTGTATAAATTGTCGCACGTCTTCGCCGTCGGTACGTGGTAATTATTTTATGATATCTTCATTTAATATAACGTTTTAATAAAGAACGATTTGATGTGTGTTTTCATGCCGTAGAGAAGTACGGCAAGCGGTGTAGCGCGTATGCGTACGAAGTCGCGGTTATCAGCTAGTATTACATAAATGTATGGGTATAAATTCTAAACTTTGTTACAAGCAGATTTTGTATTTCGGCATTGATAAAGAGACACTAAGCATCTTTATTTTGGACAAATAATTAAGTGAGAGTGATATTGAAAGAAGAGGGAATGCAGGAAACATGGTGAATGGAGCTTTACACTCCTTTATGAACAGTCGGAAGGTGTCTAACAAGGCTCGTCTGGCTCTGCATGAGGGGGTGTTGGTTCTGACACTCATGTAGGAAGTGAAAGTTGGGTATGGCAGAAGAAACATGAAAGCAGAATAAATGCAGTTGAGATGAGAGCGTTATGAAGTATGATAGGAGTTTAACTGAGTGACAGGATAAGATATAGTGAAATAAGGAAACGTTTTGGTCTGAAAGAAGATGTGACAAAAATTTAGGAAGGTATGCTGAGATGGTTTGGCCATGTCGAGAGAATGAATGAAGAACGATTGACGAAAAAAGTGTTTAAGGCGAGTGTGAATGGAAGTGTTGGAAGGGGTAGAACTAGGCGGACGTTTCGAGACCAGATCAGGGACGTCTTGAAAAAAGGCCAGGTCAAGGGCATGTATGAAGGGAATAATGAAAGTGGACGAAGCAAAACAAGTATGTAAGGATCGTAGCAAGTGGAAAGAAGTGGTCTCTATCTACCCCTACGGGAAAGAGGCGTGATTATATGTATGTATGTAATTACATTTAGATTAAATATATACAAATAAAATATAAATAATATGAAATATATACTAGAACAGTGAACCTAAAACTAAAAACCTTAAAAAATATAAATTTTTGTATTTGTACGATATATAGCATGATCGTATACCGATTATTCATTTATATTTCGTAAAATAAACATGGCAACACCGTGAATAGATAACTTTCGCCCTATTTACATTTCCAATTCATTGCGGGTATGCAATAGAACAACGCGTTCATAATATAGTTTAATTTTATCTTTACAATATTCGCATTGATTAAGCTCGATGTACAGAATAAATTTCGCATCTCGTTGTTGAAAGCTAACATTTTGAGATTTTTTTATTGTTAACATGTTGATGGTCCGGTTAATAATAAGTAGTTACCATTGCATATAAATATATATTGCTCCAATATATATTGTATTATTAATCCAGTAAATTATAAAGTTTGTTGCATGCAGCAGAGATGCGAATGTTGAGATGGATGAGCGGAGTTACAAAAATGGATAAAATTTGAAATGATTATAATAAGGAAAGTTTTAAAGTAGCGCAAGTGATTGAGAAGTTTAAAAGTAATAGGCTGGTGCCATATAAATAATGTGAAGAGAGGAGCGTCATGTAACAAGGAGGATGCTGGAAAAGAGAATGGTGGGATACATGAGGAGAGGTAGACCAAAGAAAAGATGGATGGATTATGTTAAAGATGATATGGTTAAAAAAGGTGTGAATGTTCAGATGACGGCTGATAGAGGAGAGTGGAAGGAGAGAACATGTTGTGCCGACTCCACATGGTTTGGGATAAGGGCAGGAAGGAGAAGAAAGTATAAATATTGGTTTATTTCACACAGCGCCATCTAGTCCCAAAATAAGTAACATAACACTTGTGTTATGTGTACTAGACAACTAATATACTACATATATACTTTTTATTTGTAAATAAATACATATACATAAACACCCAGATGCGGGATGGGAATCGAACCCGCGACCTCATCAAGCGTACCGTATTAGCCGTTTTTTAACATAATTCAATCCACTGATATTGTAACTAGTTTACCACTTGCAGATGATTATGTCTTTAGGAGAGATGAAATATCCGATTGTATTAGAATAATTTTGATATTTTTTAAGTTATCATTTATAATTATGAAGTCAAAAATTTTTCTACTTAACTAATTAATAGAAATCGAGTTAGCTTTTAATTAAATAAATAAAGAGTGCTTGGCTTCGTTAAACATATACAAAATAATAAAGAAAAAAAAAACACAAATACTACGGATTCTTTTTTCTATACTTATAATAATGTACAGTATGAAGTAACCGGATTTGATTAATCTTACCTAAGGCACTTTTTAAGACATTGAAATCCGGACGAAGTTATTCAAGGACGTTCTTCGTAATCGTAGCGGAAAGATCTCTTAACGATATCAGAATGGCGTAATGTTAAGTATTACTAAATCATTTAATGTAGCTGATGTCCGTGAGATGGTTATGGGATCATATAAAATGAACAAAGCACCTACATACAGGCACAACGGCCATTATTCCAATTTTCTGTGACACTGTGACCTAAATTTAAAAAAACAAGCTTTAATGATAAATCGAACTAAAAAGTTAAAAATAATCATATAGAAATAAAATAGTGAACGAAACATCACACAAAGCGCCCAACGCTTTTTTCACAATAATACTAATATTTTTAATTCATTATTTTATTTCTTTAATAGAATTATTTTTCACTTTTTAGTTCGATTTAATCATTAAAGCTTGTTTTTTTAGTTATTTTTAAACTATATTTATTTTTTCTTTTTATTCAATTTGTCACTAAAACGTATTCTTTATTTTAACTATATTTGTTCTAATTAAAACTTGCCTTAAATATTTCATTCAGCAGGCATTCATAATAATGAATGCCTGTGATGTATTGTCAATATGGTAAAATGTGATGTATTCGTCACATTCTTTTTCATCCTGACGATTCTAATCATAATAAGATCTTATAATGAGATAATCTTATCGAATTATTGTATTTTCATCGGTTCTTGATAAGTTTACAACGTTTAAATGAAATCTGACCGTTTAAAATGGGCCAAAATCAAGTTCAAAGGTTACAAACACACAACCAACTAACTAACAAACCAACATACCAATAAACAAACATACAGGTGAAACTAATAAAAGCGTATTAATGACGACCTTTGCGGAATAGCTTTTACTCATAAATCGAAAGTACTCCTACTGTAATAAGTGCTTGTCTATAGAGTGGACGCGTCGAGGTTCCTGCGGATGAATTGAAGGGACTGGGGAAAATGGACCGGTAACTGGGGCTCCAAGTCCTTACCTAATAGCGGTAGCGTACGGCGAATATTGCATGAAAAACGCACAGGAAATTTACAACATACTGTAACAATTCAGAATGCAACAGACAGACCGATATCACTTTTGTATATAACACACCTTTGCATTTTCATCACATTGCGTTTTCTCCGTGCAGGGGCGGAGTAAGAATACTAGCCTCTGCAGCCGGGGTCGGCCTGTCGTAAAAGGTGACAAAACAACCCTAGCCACGTGGTATGACCCCCAATCCCGTCTGGATGGCGACCGCCCTTGTTGTATATGCATGCCGCCATAATAACCTTGTGTTGTGTTTTGTGTTTATTAGTGACCGAGATTTCTATACCCCTACGGAACAGCAGCGTATTCGCGATGCCCCTGGTGTCGCAAACATTTATAGGCGACCGTAACTGCTTACTATTTAGTGAGCCGTCAGCTTGTTTGCTGTTCCTAAGAAATAAAAAAACTTGGGGTTTGACCCGAAGAGGTCCTGCCTCTAGGTTGGCTTCAAACTAGACCATGCTCTCTTAAATTAATTCCGTTAAAAGTTATGCGTAGTCATAGATCTAATCAGTGAGTGAACAATTAATCAACCTCTGTTTTCATACTCTTATTGTTGGATTTTTTCCCAAATTTATGTGGGATCAACTAATAATAATAAAAATTATATAGTTAAAGAAATACATAAGCATGCTTGCTTCTTGCTTACACGTACTAATCACCCATACGAATGTTTTTTAATAATTATCCCCCCGTATTAACTTTGTAAATTCATCATTTTAAAATATTAAACATGATTTATTACATATTTGAGTTTAATCTCTGCCAAATTGTAATCAATAATAAAAAAATTACAAACTGAATATAATAGAAAAATATTTTACATTGAATTTTGGCATAAACACTTTCAAAGGAAATCCTGACCAAAATTTAGAATTTACTTATTATATGTACCTACATTAATATATTGAATAATTATTGAATAAAATTAGGTCTGTTTTAAATATTAAAATTCAATAATGAATAGGGGTCAGCCCTATTTGATTTATATATAAATACACTCACCAAAACATTTTCATGTGTTTTATTTTATATTAAATCACTACAAAATAATACGAAATAAAGACAACGCGTTAGTGTAAAATTGTATAAATTTGTGGTAATATAAAATCGTATATATCGTGATAATTAAGGAAATAAATATAAATAAAGGTGGGGATTTAATATTGAATAAAAGCTATAAAGCTATGCAGAAACATATATTTATATATATTTTTTTAATACACGGAAGTTTTTGGACTAACATAGTAAAGATAGGTGGTAAAAATCAGGGGTTTTAAATCAGGAAGGGATTCCGGGGCTCCAATAGTTTTGTTGTTGAGTAAAAGCTAAGTTCTTCCTCGGAGGTCTTCTTAGTGGTAATGTTCCAATAAAAGTCAGTTCCAGAATTCCATGTTTTAGAAAAGCGCAAAGCGATAATTTGTAATGTAACGGTTTTTAATTTTTTATTGCAGGACAGCAGAACGGCTGACGGCCCACATATAGTAAGCAGGTACCGTTGTCTATGGATAATCGTGACACAGGGGCACCGTGCCGTTAAACCTGAGTCACTTATAACGAAACATGGGTTATTATGGTGTCATAATATGAGACCAAGGATGACCACACAGGTTTAGAGCCCTACCATCTAGCTAGGGTTTTATTGTCGCCCTTTCACATAGCTCCATCTAGTTCCAAATCAGAGTACTTGTGTTGTGGGTACTAGACATATGTATGATATACTAGTAGTTTTTTTACAGGCTTTATATTATCTTAACTTGTATGTATCTATGTATCCATGTATCCGTTTATCTAAATAACGGAATCTTTGATTTAATTTTTAATTTGAATGATCAAAAAATTCAAAATTTTATAATTTTGTTACATAGTCTTTATTAGGATCATCAGGATTAACCTTATGGGGTGGTGTTTATACGTATGATTTTATATATAAAACAATATTGTACAATATTAAACAACTGACGATCGCGTTATGCAAGTGGCGGTGTTCGCACACCCACTCGGGGCGACTCCTTGGTATACGCGGGCGCTGGGACGTGACATGCGCGAGGACCATCTGAAGTAAGGTTAAGGAGCACGGGAAGTGTTTGAAATGGTGCGTGCTATAACGCTTTTTTTCCTTTTGTCGAAACGCGATCTGGCGTTTAACTAATAAAAAAAATTACTGATTGGAAACTGATAACAAATAAATTATATTTTATAGTTAGTCAAACTATAACAAAAATAATAAATAAGAGTGGAGACCGCGAACTAGTAAGCGCAGCGTGGGACGGCCGCCTACCAGATGGACGGACGACCTGGTGAAGATCGTTGGGTCTCGTTGGATGCAGGTAGCATTGGACAGGTCGCGCTGGAAATCGATTGGAGAGGCCTATGTTTAGCAATGGACATCTATAAGCTGAAATGGTGACTAGCACGAGCAGGTGAGGTTGACAGTAGGGTTGGATATGATGTTTATTTAGTTAGTTCACGTGTACGAGTACAGTGCCATCACAGCAGTCTCTCAAATATTCATAAATTTACAGTGTCTAAGTATATTCACTTTCATATCAATGAAAGATAATTTGAAAACTATTGCGCGTGTAAAACGACAGTGCTGCCATCTAATATCAAATGCTAAGAAACATAATTTTTTTCTACCGCACCAAAAGAAGTATAAACTTCAAAAATTAACGTTTAATTTTATTATTTTTAAATTATTCTGGATCAGAGCAGCTGAAATAGTAATAAATGGGTATAATTATTAGCAGATTACCATTGACTCCATTTATGAAAATAAATCACTACATCGAGTTTCCTATATCCAATCCCTCATAAAGTTTGAAGTACATATGAGTAATAGTGTTCTGTGAACTTCTGTGACTGTAAGTACTATTAAGTAGAGTAGAGAGTGAGTGTACTGTACTGTGTAGAACTGAGCTGTTTTATAGTGATGTAAACCAATTACAATTTTCAACATCGGTTTAAACCGATTACTTACTTGATCTTATTAGTAGCATTAACTGTGACAATGACTGTAGTTTGACCAGTTAGTTTCCATTCTGTTAGTAAATTAGTAATAATTGGGGCAAGATTTTCAGCTATGGATGCAGTGGGGGCAACAGATGTTTTCAAAACGCAGCTTTTTAAATCTCCTTTCAGAAGAAAAAGAACTGTAAAACCGTAATAAAGGAGTTTATTTTGATTAGTGGGAGTTGGTGGTAGCGGTTAGTGCGACATGCTTAACATTTTCAAATGCAGTAGCAAGCTTTACTTTACATTTTGGTACAGTTGCGGAATTAATTCATACAAAAATTTTATGAACCTCCTAAATCTAACTTAAATGAATTTAAGTTAGTCATAATTCCGAAAGTAGGTTTTAGTAAACAAAAATCGGTGCTTATAGGTTTTTACTTAAACAAACCGATGTTTATAGGTTTTTATAAAATCGGACACCGGTCACATCACTAGTACAACCCAATAATTTAGTTGTGAAGTTGTGATTGTGGTAAATGTGGTATGGTTATTGGTTAAGTGGCAATTTTAACTAATTAGGTAGTTTGTATTTAATGCGTATCAGAAAGTTATATTGAAGTTTAATACTTTAGAGCGAATAATGTATTTTCTCGTGAAACAACTAGCCCGAAGGGTGTGTGTTATAATTTCAAACCATTCTATTTATTTGATTTAAAATTACCTCATTCCTAATTAAAAAAATATTTTGTGCTCAGGTCTTGACACCGGCATTTTCAGCAGGAAATAAACTTCATTTTTCAACTAGTGAGTGTTTATATATCTTTTAAATATATGTATAGTTATATAATCGTATTATTTTGTAAATTTTCTTGCTATTTATATTCGTGTTCACGTATTTTTATTTATTATTATAAAACTTAAATTTATTGCAATAGCGTACTGGGGCTAAGGAAAAATTGTAATTCCTGTGATCTGGAAAGTACTAAAAACGTGAAAGTAAGTTCAATGTCAGGCTGAATGTGTTAGTACATGCTATACGAGCTGGAACACATCTTAGCTTTTTACTAGGACTGCACAAAAATTATACAACTCTTCCTCTAAAAATATATCATAATGAAAATGCCCTAATTTTGTATCTTATACTGAACAAATTAGCTGAACCATTATGAAAATAATTTAAACTTTATGGAAATAAAAAATAGGTTATTTTTGTCATTTACTTTTCTCTTGGAATCAACTGGCAGTCATCTGTTAAATCTTTTTTAGCTAGTCTTCGTCTATTCTAATTATATCTTTTTGAGGTTGAAATGCTTTATACTAACTGTTAGGGGGTTCACAGGGATGTGAAAAGTTAATGTGGGATTTCCATGTACATCTGCAGTTGATACATGGATGTATGTTAGACTTAGCCATTAAAACCACCTAAATATTCCTACAGCTTGGATGTTTGGACTGAGTGGTATGCTTTCATATGTGCCGTTGTAATATGTCCGCTCCAAGCAATGTGACATATATTATGTATTGAATGTGTGAATTATAGTTTCTGTGAAACTAGTTCTTCTGGTTGTTTATTATGATTCAGTAAAACTTTTTGTGGTTTTAGCTTCTGCAGCATTTTCACCAAAAGTTCAGAAGCCAGCACCTGACTTTGCTGCCACTGCAGTGGTGAACGGAGAATTCAGTCAGATAAAACTATCTGATTTTACTGGAAAATATGTGGTTTTGTTCTTCTACCCATTGGATTTGTAAGTTTTTAATAACTGTCGTATTTATTTGACAGAATAAACAGCAAAAATATATGAGCTAAAACTAAGCTGAGAGATAATCAGAAATAGATGCTCAGAAATGGAGTTAGACTGAGGTGCTTCAGAAGTCACTCAAAATAGGACCATGAGCAATGATAACTTATAAAATAGACCTACCTACCAATACCAGTACCATCTACAATAAAGGGCTAATGTCACCGGACAGACCACCCTCCAAAACATTAAAACATATCCAAGTGCTTTGCTATGGTTAACAATAGAACAGATTGCAAAAATATATACAAACAAAGAAAAATGGATCCAATTGGTACCCTCGAGATGGCAAAAAGAGCTGGAGTAGGCCAAATAACCATTGGGAGGATGAGCTGAAGCTGATAGCTGGTTATTTTGGAGACAAGCAGCTCTGGATAGAGCGCACTGGCATGATCTGTAAGCCTCTGCCTATAGGCACTTTAAAATTAAAGACAAAAGATCTATGTTACAGAACATAGCTTCTAAAATAAAACTTCTAGTGTGTAATGACCACTTTTGATCTGTCTTATTGCATCAAAACGTTGGCCCAACCTTTATACTAATTATTTGATTTCAGCACATTTGTCTGCCCAACAGAAATTGTTGCATTCAGTGACAGAGCGAAAGATTTTACTGCAATTGACTGCCAAGTGATTGGTGTATCCACTGATTCAGAATTCAGTCATCTCGCCTGGATCAATACACCCCGGAAGGTATACCTTATATTAGAATTTATAACTAGTGGCGCAAAGTAAACAGTCAAGAATTGGTTCGTCTTCAGCTGGGAATTAAAATCAATTGATACTGTTTACAATTTTTAACCATACAGTTAGTAAAATAAGCAAAAATGTAAAAATAAATAAAAGAAACAAAAGCTGGAAAAAATCAATGCCAGGGCTAAAAGGAAACAATCATGAAATTACAGCCAAAAAAGAGACAATAAATTATTCATCACGTTAATTATATCAAAGCAGCAATATATTTTAAAGAAAACCATGCAGTACTGGATGACAATTTTTTTTTTTAATTATGGTATAGCAACAAACAATGTTGCACCTTTTTATTGGAAAATTCGTAATGTGCTATATTAAATACTCACTAAAACTAGTAGAGCAGAGCACAATGCAGTCTTGTTATCCATTAGAGTGCTAAGAGTATTTGGCTATATTTCCTTGCTCATTGCAATATTAAGGAATCACTCTAACAGTTAATTTATTATTCCAAATTGGGTTTATGGTCAACTATCTATTGTTTAATACATAACAGACTATTTCAGGAAGATTTTGTCAACAAGTAGGTTGATGTTTGTCATTGGTTATTGCTTTGTACAAAAAATACATATTATCCTCTGAGTTTCCATCCAATAATTTTAAATATTACTATGCTGACATTCACACAGGGAAGACTTTTGTCTTAAGTCTATGACTCTTCAGTTAATTTATTTTTAAGTATATAGTATTTTTATATTTGATATCTGTATATGAATAATTTTTTAAATGTTTAATTATTTTAGAATGGTGGTCTTGGTAAAATGGAAATACCGTTACTAGCTGATTATAAGAAAAAGATGTCTCAGGATTATGATGTTCTTTTAGATGATGGATTCGCCTTACGTGGTCAGTGATGTACTTATATTTACAATTATTTTCAGTATAATCTGTATCATCATTATCCCAGCGTTGTATCCCGGTTGCAACTTAATCTCTGCTTCGGTGCCGGGGTTCCGCTTTCCGACTTTTTCTACTCCACTTCGCACGGTCTTCAGCATCCCTGATAGTGAGCCCATTGGCACGCATATCACCCTCTACGACGTCAAGCCAGCACTTTTTGGGTCTACCCCTCCTGCCGGGGCCCGGCGGAGGCGGCATCGTAAGGGGTGATTTGCGTGATATGGATTCTGAAGATTGTGCGAAGTGGAGTAGAAAAGGTCGGAGGGCGAACGGGATTTGACGCTGGGATGAAAAAGAATACCAGGATAGCTAATTCTTTTCAGCTTTTCAATCGCTGGCACAATGAAACTTCCCTTGATGATAATTTCTAATTTTATTCATTTTTGTAACTATTCATCCATCTCAATATTTGCATTTCTGCTACATGTAGTTATGCTGCAACTCGCCACAACGGGACTGGAGGCCTCCCCGTCCCTAGGGGGTCGGAATGTCTTTCTGCCCAAACTCGATATTAAATCGTCTGAGAACACAACAGCCTTCAACTTACACAAATAAAAAGCTCGCCGCATTTGTTGCGCACGCGTCCATAAGAGTGAAAAATTAAACAAAGAAAACCCCAATGCTGCTACAGACCTTTCATTCTTCCCCTTTGCAACTCGATCCATACAATATGACAGATCTTATACATATATTTTACCTTAAGTCTGAATGGCACTCATGGGTCGCAAATAGTTCCTGATGCCTATCGCCATTTCATCCAATCTATTACTTAAATATTTAGATATTATATCTATTTATTGTAGTATCGCGGTAACAAATCTTTAGACGGCCGGTGGACTCCTTTTTAATCCAAGGATTGAGGGTGGCTAAGCTGAACAGCGCACGTACTGTCTCCTCTTGGTAAGGGCAGCGGAACCTCCCGCGAGTAAATACTACAGCCTCTGTCTACGGTAGGCGCGGGGTCATTCGATGCCCCCGGTGCCGTTTTATGCGTTAGCGGGAGGGGAGCTGGCTAGTCCGATCCTGCCCCGAAATCAGTGTTCATAGTATTAGATGGTGCTTTGTGAATTGTCACTGTGTATTTATTAATTTATCTGTATATACCTAGTCAGGTCATAAATTCTGTCACATGTTTAATGTAAAATAATTGTAACAAGTTTATTCATTATGTAACCATTCATATACCAAAATGAACTTAACAAAACATAGATTCTTATGACATTAAAGTTTATTCAAAATGACCTCCGTGATTTTGAATACAAGCCTTCAATCTGCGCGGCCAGTCATCTATCGCAGCACGAACGAGGTCCATGTCAATATCGGCGGCTGCCTTAATCAAGGATGTCGTGAGTGACTCCAAATTATGATGAGGCTTTGAGCACGCCTTTTCCTCCAAGTGTTGCCATATCTTGTAATCTAACGGATTCAAATCTGGACTGGAGGAGGGCCAGTCTTCGTGCCGGATGAAGTCGATTTCACGCGCCGCCAGCCAGTCTTGTGTGCTCTTCGCTCTATGAGCTGGCGCCGAATCTTGTTGGAATACCCAGTGCCTGTTATTGAACATGGTATGAGAAACAGGTTCCACAAGGTTCGTCAGGACTGTATTTTGATACACAACAGCATTCGTTTTTACATCTTTCTCACAAAAATGTACATCTGTTAAGCCCCAATAAGAAACTCCCAACCATACCATGAGCGAGGATGGAAAATGACCTCGTTGGACACGCGGAATACGGTTGCTCGCTTCTTCACTACTGTGTGCGTACACCTTATCATTTTGTTTGTTGTAGCTCTCTTCTACGGTAAACATTTTTTCATCCGAAAAAAGAATTTCCCGATATTTTTTTCCCGCGTACCGCTTCAACAAAGCGCGGTATCTCTTCAGTCTCAGGTCCATTAGACGAGCAATCAAACGATGTCCTGTTTTTCTTCGATATGCCCGAAGCCCTAAGTCTTCATTTAACACCCTTTTCACCGTGGTTCTGCTTAACCCCATCTGAAGGGCCAACAGTTTCTGCTTACGTTTGGGATTTCTTTGAATTCGTGCCTTCACAGCTTTTATCACTGCTGGAGTCCTAACAGACCGAGGGCGACCACTTCTTGACCTGTCATCTACACTAGAGTCTTCATTGTATCGTTTGATGGTACGATAAACGAATCTTTTGGTTATATTCAAATTTTTCAGTATGTTAAAAAGTTGAATTGGCGCGTAACCGCAACGATGCAACGCAATAACTGCAACACGGTCTTCTTTAAGCGTCCACTCCATATTTAAAAATGAGTAAAATTCTAAAAGTATACATTTTTATTTTCATGAACAATTCGAAATTCGAATTCAATAAACTTTTTTGTGGCCAGCATTCTAAAAGAAAAGTTTTTACTGTGTGACAATACTTATGACCTGACTAGGTATATTTATGTTTGACTTTTTTTATTGCAGGTCTGTTTATAATAGATAAAAACGGTATATTAAGACACATTTCTGTCAATGACCTGCCAGTCGGCAGATCCGTTGATGAAACCCTCCGGCTGGTGAAGGCGTTCCAGTTTGCGGATAAACATGGTGAAGGTATATAACGATTTTTTTTATTAGACCTTTGGTTAACTAGCACTTTGCTTGGGAGTAATAGGTGACAAGCTAAGTAGCGTACCTCGGGAGGGGCAGCCGTTGACTTAGGCTGACGTCGACAAATAGATTACAGCAAGAAAGGAGAGACATTAGTTTCCCTTTTCGGAGTGAACTGGTAAAAAGTCACATCTATTTTTTGGTCTTAATAAAAAAAATCAAGAAAAGGTACCAACGCAAAAGGGCGCGCAGAAATGTAACCCTGTAACTGATTAGGGAAGGGAATTATTAGGATACAACTGACATGAAATGCATTACTAGATTAATGTTGAACCTGAAAATAGATGAGTTACAAGGGAAAGAATGTATGATGCATGATATGAGGGTTTGTAAAGTGGTAAATGAAGAATGCTAGAAGATAAAATAAAATGGAAGAAAAATACATATTATTCCGACCCCACATGATTGGGAGAAGGCTGAGCTGAGCTATGATGACATGAAACGCACAAAACAACACACCCTAGCTACGTGGTAAGGCTCCTAGCCCACCTGGATGGCGACCACCTTTGGTCTTAAGTATGCCGCCATAATAACTTGTGTTGTGTTCCGACATTAGTGACCCAAGTTCTTGTATCCTTAATATGGGACAGCAGCGTGTTCGCGATACCACTGGCGTGCAAACAACAATAGACGACGGTAACTGCTAAATTCTAAGTGGACCATCAGCCTGTCCGTTGTCCTAAAGCAATAAAAAACTATCTATGACATCCCACTGACTGACTACTGATAGGCTTGGGTCTCTCCGGTAAAGGAAACGTAATGTATACCTGGCACACTTGCCCAAGGGCGATTGAGAGAGATCACTGATATATGTAATACCCGTGATCTCTGTATGTAGGTATTCTTGACGAAGTTTTCTATGATATGCACACTAGACGAGACAAATTACGTAAGCAGAACAAGCTAATGTGGTACCAAAACCTTGACATTAGTGTCCGAGTGTGAAATTGAAAAACCTTGACTAAGACCTTATGATATTTTTCAGTTTGTCCAGCGAATTGGAATCCAGAAACCAATGCAGACACAATCAAACCTAGTCCAAAAGAGAGCAAACAATATTTCTCCAAAGCCAATTAAGAGAAATACTAATTACTAAAAATGGCTAATAATTTAACCTAAGAGAATAAATAAGAACTTCAATTCCAATACTATAATCTGTCGAAAGAGAAGCACATCGCATGATTTTATCATTTCTGCATTTGAATGAAAATGTAAAAGACAATAAAAAGATCGTCTTAAACAATTTTATATTTGTCAATGTCAAGTTGTCAATGTCACATACAAATAATGCATTTATCAAGTAACTAAGGATGTTTGTCCTTTTATTCTTACTAAATCCAGTAAATCTTTTTTTATTTAAATGTTAAGTGGTTGAGAGATTTTACATAATTATGTTTTCGGTGTTTATATGTTGGCTGTTAATTTTAGATAGTTTAGATTAGATTCTGTTTAAAATTACTTAAAAATTAAAGCTGAGTGATAAATTGATTTTATATTCACTTAAGTACAATATTAAATAAAAATAGGATTTCTTTAATCTCACTTAAAAAGTGAAGGTGCAAGGCCTAAGTGGCGTAGGGTATCGTAAAAGACGATAAAATATATATATACCCGTTATTGCTGAATCCAACACGGCGCGGTCGTATGAGTCTTGGGCATAGATACTATTTGTACTCGAAATATTAAAAAAATAATGTGCAGTTTCCTGTCGTTTTATTTAATTCATAACTTAGCCCAGTCAAGCTAGCGCACAAAACTATACAAAATTGGACATTTGTGATTTTTTGGAAAATCCTTACAATGAAAATGTGAAATGTCAAACGCTAAATGGTAAGTTATCATAAAAATAGATCAAACTAATTTTGTATGTGCATTTATCTGTAAAAAAACTGAGCCACTGTTGACCTACCAATTATTTTATTTACTCTGTTCGATTCTTGCGTAAAGGGTCGTTAAAATCTCGCCTTCTGATTGTAGTATCGCGTCAGCCTCTAAACGCGCGGGACGGTCGACGTTCGACCTCCCTGAAGACCACTACGCCGTGCGTAATTGGCTGCAGTTACTCCACTTACTCTCATTGGCCGTGCCATAATATTATGTGTTCAGTGACTAATTTGTGACATTTATCGAGCGGACCTGAATGGATGTGTGGATTGACGCGGAAAGACCGCGTTAGGAACTCCCGCATTCGCGGTAGTCTTCATGTCCGTGACATTGCGGATAAACTGCAGGAGTGTCGGCTCCGTTGGTACGGCCACGTTTTAAGGCAACCGGATGCTTACGTGGGAAACAAATGTCTGGCCATGCCGCCTCCGCCGGGCCTCGACAGGAGGGGTAGGCCCAAAAAGTGCTGGCATGACGTCGTAAAGGGTGATATGCGTGCCAATGGGCTCACTACCAGGGATGCTGAAGACCGTGCGAAGTGGAGTAGAAAAAGTCGGAAAGCGGACCCCGGGCACCGAAGCGCAAGTTTGGGTTGCAACCGGGATGAACGCTGAGATGATGATGATGAGCGAGCGGACCTGAACCGAACCGGGAAGGGGTGGAATCAAGGTCAGTGCGTATTCTTTTCACACTGCAAGGCATCGCATATCACGGTGTATTCTTGGTCCGTGACCGGCACATACATTTTTTTTGTCTCGGGGAAAACCTCTTAACGGGTTCCCCCGGCCCGGGGGGACCGAGGGATATGTGGGACTCCGGGAAAGATGTTCGAACATCCGACTACCCACTAAAAAACCCCGCTGTTCTCCTATCGCCTACGCCCGGGCCTACGGATATATGGCCTGCCGATCTCGTGGCCCGGGCCGACCGGCATCATACATGCTCTATGTGAAATTAAGGTAGTTTTCCTTTTTATAACTTCAAAATACCAGTTATAAACGTATAATTTATTTATAATAGTAAGTAGTATTGGGATCCTTGGTGTCGACATCACGAATGATGTGCAGTTTAGGGGACAATTGGAGGGTAAAGCTAAGCTTGCCTCCAAAAAGCTAGGTGTGCTAAACCGGTCCAAGCAGTACTTCAGTCCAAGGCAACGGCTTGTGCTATATAAAGCACAGGTCAGACCGCATATGGAGTACTGCTCATATTTATGGGCTGGAGCACCGGCCTGTCAGCTCAATCCCCTAGACTCGATCCAACGGCGCGCAGTTCGTGTTGTCGGCGATCCCATGCTCACAGACGGTTTAGACACGCTTGGACTTCGGAGAGACTTTGCATCTCTTTGCGTATTCTACCGTCTGTACAACGGGGAGTGTTCTGAAGAACTATTTAGGATGATGCCCTCGTCGTCTTTCTACCACCGCACTGCCCGCCATCGGCTGGGTGTTCATCCCCATTTCTTGGAGCCTCTTCCTTCCTGTACGAAACGGTTCTCCAGAACGTTCATGTTGCGTACTCTCAGGATCTGGAATGAGCTTCCGGCTGAGGTTTTCTCAGCGCGGTATGATATGGGGTTCTTCAAAAAAGGCGTTATAAAATTTCTTCGAGACCGGCAGCGCGTTGGTGGTGCCTCTGGTGCTGCAAACGTCCATAGGCGACGGTGACCACCTGCCAGGGTGGGCCGTTTGCCTGTCTGCTGAACTCAAGCAATAATAAAAAAAAAAAAAAAAAAAATTAAATTAAACGTGCAAAACACCATTCCTGAGTAATAATGATTCGAGAAGTTTTGAAAACCTTTCGCCCAGAATTATTTGCGGGATCACATAAGAAAATTTTTCTATTGCAAATAACATTTATTACTTTTACAGTGTGTTAGTTTAATACATAAATATAAAACAATTTAAAATATAAAAAGCTTATTCGAAGTGGTCTCCATTGGCTGCAATACAGTCCTTTAAATGTTGAGGCCAGTTATATCAATAATCCCCACCATGGGACCTCGAGGCCCGGGTCCTGGCGCTGTTGTACCAGTGGCGCCGGGACGCGGCCGAGCGTGGCTCTCGCCCCGCGCCTCGCGAAGTTGAGGCAAAGCGGGCGGAGCTGCGCGACGTGGTGCTCATGGTGGAGTGGAAGGAGCGCCTCGTGCACCCCAGCGCGGGCCTCGCCACCATCGAAGCGGTGAGGCCCGTCCTGGCCGAATGGTTGGAAAGGCGCCACGGCGCCCTGACCTTCCGCCTGACGCAGGTCCTCTCGGGGTACGGTTGCTTCGGGAGGTACCTGTGTCGCATAGGGCGGGAGATGACGTCGGGGTGCCACCATTGCGGCGCGGGCGACGAGGAGGACACGGTGGACCACACTGTCGCCGTGTGCCCTGCGTGGCGCGAGGAGCGCCGCGCCCTCGTCGCCCAAATCGGCGCGGACCTGTCGCTCCCGGCCCTGGTTCTGTCCATGGTCGGGGGTGATCTTGGATGGACGGCTGTCGCCTCCTTCTGCGAGGCAGTCATGTCCGCAAAGGAGGCGGCAGAGCGGGAGCGGGAGTCGACCACCACACTCCCCTCCCGCTAACGCAGGCCACGCCGGCGGCGCCGGAGGCCCAGTAACGACCTCCGGCCGCCGTAAAAAGCGGCCGCGGGCGGCCCCTCGGGGGAGGACCCGCCACCCGCACTATTGCCGCGAGGGAGAGGGCTGTGTGCTGTTCTGCGGCCCCCCTCAACTGTTGATCCAGGAGAGCGCCGGGGGACGAAATCCTGACCCCCGGCGCCAACAATTTAGAAGGGGCCCGCCTTAAGACAAAGGGCGGGCCGGCGCCGGCCCGGGCCACGAGATCGGCAGGCCATATATCCGTGGGCCCGGGCGTAGGCGATAGGAGAACAGCGGGGTTTTTTAGTGGGTAGTCGGATGGTCGAACATCTTTCCCGGAGTCCCACATATCCCTCGGTCCCCCCGGGCCGGGGGAACCCGTCAAGAGAGGTTTTTTCCCCGAGACCAAAAAAAAATAGAATCAATGAACAATCATATAAAAATGACAGATTCCAAATTCAAATGTAATATTTTGTTTATTTTTAATTATAACAGTATTTACAACCAGACTAAGTAGTAATATATTACTGGAGTAGAGTATACTCTAGGGGAGGCCCGAACCGAGATTGGCGGTAGTCGGTTCGCGCCATTTCCCGGCACGTATAAGCGATCGGAGTAGGAGCCTGGGAATGGTTTTTAGTGGGTAGACGACACTGCTCCTACGAGTCCCACACCTGCCTGCCGCGGCGCCGTACGGCAGGTAGTGCGTAAGAACATTTTTCCACCTCAGGAATAAAAAAAAAAAGCTCGAACCCAGCTGTAGGATGCGGTTGTTATTATACGCTTAATAGCTGTGCCCGCGACTCCGTCCGCGTGGAATAGTGACTTGGGCAGAATTTTTTGGATATATCTTATAGTTTATTTTGGATTACAAACCCTAAAATATAATGAAATATGTAAACAGTCAGTATTATCGAATGCAACTGTTAGCCATGCGCCTCCGGAATACGTACGTTCGAACCTACAAAGTCCAGCCTAAGCTCCTATTTCATATGATTGATAACAAATCTGAGGTTAACTTAAATTGTAAATTCAACCTGCAATGTCTAGCCTTAGCTGAACTAATTTAATTAAAATATGGGTAAAGCGTTTTGAAGAGATCGGTTCAACGTTTAAACCACAAGCAAA
This sequence comes from Malacosoma neustria, assembly GCA_963693495.1. NCBI lineage: Eukaryota > Metazoa > Arthropoda > Insecta > Lepidoptera > Lasiocampidae > Malacosoma > Malacosoma neustria. The sequence continues at coordinate 8,448,576 of OY856393.1, forward strand.
AGGTCGTGCAAGAACATCTAGGACCGAAGACAACATTGAGAGTTATGCAGTCGGTATGAGGAGATCCACAAATGTCTACTCGCATGAGATAGTCTGTCTTAAAATTATCGCCACAAAGTTTACAACGAATTTTAAACTTGGATCTTAAACTGCATCCATACAAGCTGCAACTAACACAAGAATTGAAAGTCTGACTTCGGAGCAAGGCTTGCATTTGCTAGTGAAATGCTTAATCGATATTCCAATTTTGACAATATGCTTTTCTCTGATGAGGCCCATTTCTGTATGTTATGGAAATTCAATGGGTTCGTAAACCATCAAAATAGTCGTTACTGGAACAGTAAACTCAACCAGAAACCACTGCAGTCTGCAATCTCTGGCAGAGGAATAATAGAGTCCTTTTTTATTTGAAAATGCGCGGGGGCAAAACGTCACTGTTAATACCGAACGCTATGTTGCGATGTTGGAAGGTTTTTTGGCTCCAGAACTTGAAAATTCAAAAATAGAATTCTAGGACTTGGTTTCAACAAGACAGAGCTACCTGTCACACATTAAATAACTGTATGGCGGTTGTGAAACAGATGTTCCTTGGCAGAATAATTTCGAAGAGGTGATATCCCATAGCCTCCACGTAGTCCAGACTTGACGCTTTCTGACTTTTTTTATGAGGATACCTCAAACACAAAGTCTACAGCAATAATCCGAGAACCATCGATCAGTTCAAGAACAATATCCGTGGTAAAATGGCAGTAATTACACCAGCATTAATGGAGTTTTCAGTAATTTCCGTTTGCGGTTAAAAGAGTGCTGTCGTAGAGGGTCATCATTTAGATGATGTTATTTTTAAAAAATAAACTTTAGTTATTATTTTACAATGCCTGTTTAATTTTAATCTTTTGTATTTATTTTTTAAAGCACGTTCTATTTCGCCATCCTGTATATGTATGAATATATATTTTCTCCGTGTAGGGGCGGATTAAAAATACTAACCTGCCTGGCCTGTCGTCAAAAACAACTGAGCCCGCCTGTATGGCAATCACCCCGTCTTTAAATATGCAGCCATATCCTGTGTTGTGATCCGGCAAGTGATACAGGTTCCAGTTCCTTACGCGGACGACGTTTTAAGGGTGCTCCTGGCGTCGCAGACATCCATAGGTGACGTTAATCACTTATTATGTGTGCCACCAGCCGATTGCGATGCTATTCCACAGGAAAAAAATTATATATAAATTCTGGGATTGATATAAAATACTAGAACACATAATATTTATTGAGAACATCATGAACATTTGATGAAGAAATTTCGTCTTAATTCCATTATTAAAATAATTATTAAAACAACAAAATATTATTTTATTAAAAGCTAAATCTAGTACAGATTTTCCTACTACATAATATACAATATCTTATATCTTTAAACGAGCAATTCTTGTATATATATAATTGGAATCTCGGAATCGGCTCCAACAATTTTCATGAAATTTAGTATACGGGGGTTTCGGGGGCGATAAATCGATCTAGCTAGGAATCATTTCTAGAAAGTGTCAAAAGGTGGCGTTTGAGTAGTCCCAATTTAAACTGAAAAATAACTTCCTGACATCTATCGGCGAATAATAATACTATTTTTTTTAATTGCTTTAACGACACAACAACACTAAAGCTATTCCAGCAGATGACGTTGTTATGTAACACGAAGTCAACGAGTGTTTGCTTTGAGGTTAGACTAAGAAAATCAATTGTTAATTTCCAAAAAACACAAATTATAAAAATAAAAAATACCGAGCAAAGCTCGGTCATCCGGATATTACTCATAATATGAGCTATCCAGTGTTATTGAAAATATTTGACAATTTCTAAAACTCATTGTAAAATAAATGTAACAAATTTCACACGAAAGGGACTTCACGATCATTCATGTCACATCCCACTCGCGCACTCCAGGCGTACGAAGCACCACAGCGGTTAAGTGTACCAACTGATGATCTTCTAACCAAACTGGCTGGATCTCATTGGACACTATCCCGCTGCAAGATTCCCAAGCTCAAAGGAAGAGATTTATTTGGGATAAAAGACCTTGCCCACTACCCAATGTAGTTCATAAGGCCACAAATTGCAAGGTTTTAATAAATCAAAATTACTCTTATTCCAAGGAATTACAGAGCAGGAGGTGGTTCACATATTTAGTAAAAAAAATTGTACAATAACCCTATAGCAATATTCTACAATGTGTTAAATACTTTATATTTAGTTTTCTTAAATGACACATCTAGAAAGTTTATACAACGTCAAATTCACCCTAATATTTTAAAACTTTTATGTAGCGTACATCTAAAGTTGGTGCACATTAGTGTTGACGGTACATGCTAATATATGGAACTATGAAAATCCATCTCTGTGAATGAAGAAATGTGCATTCAGTCAAATCTAATTTAATGAAATACAATGTATAATGTACAAACTTAAAAAAGAGTTAAGAAAAGAAACAATAAAGAAAGTTTCTTTTAACTAGGACAATTCCTAAAATAAACATTTAATAAAAATGAAGCCTATATCAATGAAAATATATTCAAATTCAGTATATTAAGAAAGATGTCTAATAATCACTAAGTTCAAACTACATCATGTTTGACACTAGCGCCATCTAGCCAGATTTGTCTACCGGTAGACAGTTTTTAGCTAAATCTACCTGGAGTTTATCTTATTACTACCTAAATTCTAGCAGGAATTATGCTTAAGACAATTATACAGACACATATTAGAGATATATATCTTTGAGACAATGATAAAAGAAATATTTATATGCACTTCAGATAATCGCTACAAATATTTACTAAAAAATGTACTGGCACATGAAGAACAAATAAACAAATGTCTTTACAGCTCACAGGCATTTGCTTGTATCCTATAAATTGCGCATCTGTCAAGAAGGATCATCATCAGAGTCCAATTCATCTGAAGAATCATCAGAGTCTGAATTGGAATCTGATGAGTCCGTGCTGGAATCAGATGACGAATCATAGTCACTACTGTCTATATATAAAACTGGCTTCTTTAAATCTGGCAGAAGGGACATTGATGCCATCTTTACAGCCATTTCATTCTCCAATATCTCTGTTTCTTCTAGTTTAACCAATTCTGCAGCTTCTTCTAGCTCTAATAAATCCAAATTAACACTTTCTTTTGATATTTCTATGTTCGCTATGTTGTTGCACAATTCATCAATCTCCTCATTTCTGCATTTTTGCAAGAATATCAAATAGTCTCGTATGTAAAGATGATTCAATATATATCGAGCATCATTACTTGTATTGAACATTTTATGTATTTCAATTATACATTTAATGACAAACTTCTTTCCGTTCTTAAGCAATGATACGAGGTCAGTCTTAACTTTGTTGCAGAGCTCAAAGTTACGAAATATGGGGTATATTAATGCACGTCTGTAACATGTGATGAGAACTTCTCTCATGTCGTCAAATATGCAAAACCAGCTCAATGTTGATGACAACTTATTAATTGTCCAGCTTGATTCTACAGTACTCTCGTTCAGTGTTGTACGCTTGTCATAGCAATAACTGAACAAAATGTCAACTAGACCAAGTAAAACTTGTCTGTATTCATTTTTATTCAACAGATAATGTTTGTTAGGCAATTCCTTTAAAATAGATATTTCTTCTTCTGTAAAGTCTACATCCTTTTTAAAATCGGCTTTCTCCCAATATGGTGATGCACTCAAATAAGGAGCAATAAGTTCTACCTCAAAAAGGTCAGCTAAGTAATGATCTGTTGAAAACTTGTGATCTTCATGCTGGAGCCTAAGAATATGCCGATCAGCAATGGCTACGTTTTCAGGTGCCTTTAATTCAAATATCTGAGGGAATTCACTACCAATATTACTGAATTCTGTTGTAATTTTATTAGCAAAACCATAAGCAAATTTATTTTCATTTTCAGCCTGATTTTCACACTCCAACGTTATTCCATCTTCTTCTAACATCTCTACTAAACTTGGATTAATATCAGGGATGTCCCGAGGAGCCAATAAACTCGTAATCATATCCAAATTCTCAAAATGTTCGCCAGGAGTTTCTTTGTCAAAAGTTAGTTTAAAATCACCTGAGTCACACACATACGAACCTTTTGAGCTTTCATTTTCTATTATTTTTCCAGGTAAACGCAACCGAAGGAAGTAAGGACTGGATACGAATAAAAAATTTTCACCGTCCACATCGATTTCAGTATCGCCAATGTTTGTGTACGGCGCATGGATACTGATGAAAACATGGTCTGCATCTTGCGATAATTTAAATTTTGGTGTCAACATTTTATATAATTAATGAGACATTACCTTATAATATGAAAAATAAAACATAACATGAGATATCTTATTCATGAAAAACCAAATTAATATTCAATAAAATTACACCTCTTTTTGACGTTTATGGCCTCAGAAACTCAGAAAGTTATTGACTTATTTTTATTAGTGATGTCAATCGATTTTAGAAAAACATACACAAACCGGATTTCGATTCTTTTCGAAAACCGATACGTACCGGTTAAACATGTAAACATATTTTCTTTATTTTGAATAAATGTTTCTGCTACCCAAAATTTGCAAATTTGTGAAAAACGTGAGCGTGTTTATATCACAACACGAACGTAAACGTGTGAACGTGTTTGTAACATATTGCATACTATTGGAAAGAAGATAAACTAAAGAATATAAATCAGTAAATGGAAGAACTCAATGCATTTTTTTTTATTGTACCACAAAGTTATTTTCATTTTAATTTTCAGCATAACAAAATTTTTTCTCAGTCAATAAAAACAAAATTTGGCGTTCATTGTGAATAATTTTGAATTTTATTGAGACACCCAACAGTCAACTTGAATATTAAAACAAAATTATTAGGATTTATCTAAGATTTTTAAAAATATCTATGTGTTTAAGCTAATTTTTGTTTTTTTTTTTTAAAGATATTAAAATTATAGTGACGTTAAAACTAATATGCAGGGTGCTAAAGGTAATGAACTCTTCTATCAGCCATTTCAATTTGGCAAACGATGTACCAAACACCAATGATTTAGGAAAAAGGCACACCTATCTATTATCTAGCGTGTATCCGAACATAAAAATTAGCTATTTTACGATATTTATAAACAAACTGTACTTTGGAATGCAACTAGTAAAAAAAATATAATGATTGATATCGCGCACCCCACAATATTTAAAACAGTCTCATTAATTTTATTCCAATGTAAAGAATTATTTTTTACTTTTTACTTTGATTAACTATAGAAGCATGCTTTTTATAGTACTTTATAAACCAATTGCAAAAAAATCGGTTTATTTTCTAGATATCGCTAATCGGTTTTGCGCGTTTTGCAATCGATTCACATCTCTAATTTTTATACTTTTTCTTTTAGGAGATGGCATAGCATGATACGTGTGTATATAGCCAAAATAAATTATGTATTATAAAAATTACGAAAAATATTGTCAATTTGATGAATGGTTGATAAAAATTTATTATCTTTAGGTGTAGATTTTGAGGTTTGAATGAAGTATAATGGCTTCAGAGGTTCATGACAAGAAGACGGTGTTGTGAATTGAGACTCTCACCGGGTATGACCTTGCAGTTGGCAACTTTGCTGATGTGGTGTCTCATATTGATAGGAAGTCGATTTGGGTAGCATTCCTCCCGCTCTTGTAAGTGATGAGATGCTCGGGTCTCTTTTTGAAATACGTGTTCACGATGGCAACGTCGGCAGCCGTACACGCATTGAGGACGTCCTCCCCTTCCGCGTTGCGGCTACCATACCCAAATCCGCCGTGAATACGCTCAAATTCCCCACATTTATCACCCACATGACCGTTTAGATCACCACCCAAAACGATCCCTTATGTGATAATGAAATCCCACGAAGCATTTCTCCGAGTAGATTCCAAAACGCTATCTTGTCAACGTCGCTACAGCCGGCCTGTGGCGCGTAGGCACTTATCAAGTGGGTGACTACCTCACCGACAAGCACCCTCATAACCATAAGCCGTAGTTATAGCGCTTCACCTCCAAAATGACGTCCTGGAGCTCCTCCGAGAGCATTATGGCGACCCATTTTCCTCACCAGGTGCACCCGTGTAGATCAGCTTGTAGCCATTCCCAATGAAACGGGATCTGCTGGCCTTCCACCGAGTCTCCTGCAGGAACGCCACGGTCACTCTCCGCCTGGAGAGTACATCGGTCAACTCTCTCGCGCGTCCAGTCAACGTGCCACGTTGCGAAGCGGAGTTTCCTTTTGGATGGGGCTAGTGTCTTTAGCTGTGCTCGCCCACGGCACGGCAGCCCTAGTCCACTTGTCACAGGAGTCGGGCGAAGTTCCTGCGCGTCATTTTGCGGCGACACCCTATCCGTAACCACATCCTTTCAGTGTTCTTACCATGTTTTTTTGGCTAAATAAATAGAATAGCTGGACATTTTTGCAAATTCTCCCCATATATTATTGATTCTCCTTATCTGTACCTTTTAAGCCCGAAAGTAAAAACCGTGATTTACCCTTTTTTATTCTTGTAGGACAGCAGACTGGCTGACGGCCCGCTTAGAATTTAGTAGTTACCGTCGCCTATGAGTGTTTGATGCCAGTGGCATCGTGAACACGCTGCTGTTCCATGAGGGTACAGGAACTTGGGTCACTAATGCCGGAACACAACACAAAGTTAATATGGCCACACACATAAGACCAAAGGTGATCGCCACCCTGCAGAGGTCAGTCAGTATCCTTTCTCCACCCCTGCACGGATAAAAATCCATTCGTCGCTGTCCTTGAAATGCAAAAGGATATATTTTACGTAGTTAAGTGTCAAATTATGGTCGGCACAGTTAACCTATAAAATGTGGGTTGAATGTAGTCCATACGTTATTGTGGTAAAGGTAAACCGCGTAATGCTAGAAGCTTGTACTTAGTTACACAAATGTATATAACATTTATCTACTAATCGTTTAGGTATTTGTGAATATAGCAACTATAACTAGGGTAATTGCTATTTATTTGACAAAGAAAATATGGATGGTTTGCGTAAAAGATGATATGGTGAAACAGGGTGTGAATGTTGAGATGACGGCTAACAGAGGAGAGCGGAAGGAGAGAACATGTTTTTTTTTGTCTCGGGGAAAAACCTCTCGACGGATTCCCCCGGCCCCGGGGGACCGAGGGATATGTGGGACTCCAGGAAAGATGTTCGACCATCCGACTAGCCACTAAAAACCCCGCTGTTCTCCTATCGCCAACGCCCGGGCCCACGGATATATGGCCTGCCGATTTCGTAGCCCGGGCCGGCGTCGGCCCGCCCTTTGTCTTAAGACGGCCTTCTAAAGTGTTGGCGCCAGGGGGTCAGGCTTGCGTCCCCCTGGCGCTCTCCTGTAATAATTCTGGGAGTTGAAGGGGGCCGCGGAACAGCACGCAGCCCTCACCCTTGCGGCAATAGTGCGGGCGGCGGGCTCTCTCCCGAGGGGCCGCCCGCAGCCGCTTTTTACGGCGGCCGGAGGTCGTTAGTTGCCCTCTGGCGCCGTCGACGTGGCCTGCGTTGGCGGGAGGGGAGTGTGGTGGTCGACTACCGCTCCCGCTTCGCCACCTCCTTTGCCGACATGACTGCCTCGCAGAAGGAGGCGACGGCCGTCCTTCCAGGATCGCCCCCGACCATGGATAGAACCAGGGCCGGGAGCGAAAGGAGAGAACATGTGTGCTAACCCCATATAACGTGGGATATAGACGGGAAGAACAAGACCCAAGAACGCATGTTTTTACATTTATATATTTTTAAATTCATTTACATATTCTTAGATTAAGATATATAATTAAAATTAAATTGGTCAAAAACGATCCATTGGATTGTATAATGTGAGGGAAGATATTAGTTTATACTTTAAAGATATTAATTTTACCCGAGCAGGGGCGGAGAAAGAATAGTACCTCTGCGGCCTGTCGTAAAAGCCGACAAAACAACCCACCCTAGCTACGTGGTGCCCGTCTGGATGGCGACCACCTTTGGTCTTAAGTATGCCGCCATAATATGTTGTGTTCCAGCATTAATGACCCAAGTTCCTGTGCCCTTATGGAACAGCAGCGTGTTCGCGATGCCACTGGTGTTGCAAACACCAATGGGCGACGGTAACTGCTAAATTTTAAGCGGGCCGTCAGCTAGTAGTAATTTTGGTATTTTTTTATTGCTGTCCCACAGCAATAAAAAAAATACCAAAATTATATCTATTTGTAATAACAAAGAGAATATGCAGAAAATATTATTAAAGATTATTATATAAAATTTAAAAAAAATTCAAAATATTATTTATAATTTTACCAACCACCCTTTACGATGTCAAGCCAGCACTTTTTGGGTCTACCCGTCCTGCCAGGGCCCGGCGGGGCCGGCAGGGCTAGACGTTTGTTTCCTACGTAAATTCCGGTTGCTGCAAAACGTGGCGATACCATCGAAGGCAACACTTCTCCAATTTATCCGCAATGTCACGGACACGAAGGCTGCCGCAAATGCGGGAGTTCCTAACGCGGTTCTTCTGCGTCACTTCCACACATCCAATGCAGCATATTCATCTTCGTGATACGCAGTTCCTGCTTGTGTTGCTTTGTCACCCTTTAGACGGCATATTGGGGTGGCATATGACACCAGTAATCTCACACCATTTGGCTCATGCTGCAGCAATGCCTACCGCGTGAAATTCAGATCCCAGGTATTTGACCTGGTCCGTGCGTTGCAGTTGTACTCTGGTCTGTCTGGTCTTTGCCACATTTTCATATTGTCATTCTCAAGCATCTCCTTCCACGCCTTCATGCGTCGCACCAATCTATCCTTGTCCGCATATGCCAGCGAAATCGTCAGCATGAGCATTTCTGATGCTATTCGACATGACCTAATACTACGCTGAACAGAAACGGACTAAGGACGGATACTTGGTGTAACTTGGTACGTTCGGTACCTCTGCCTAATTTGACTATGAGTGTGCAAGCCTCGAGGGATGATCTTGGTCAGCGGAAGCGACTATAGGGTGGAACGTACTCATTAACTCGGTATCAAGGGCACCGCTATACGCTGCTGTCCGCGTAGGGGAACTGGACCCTGGGTCACTAATGCCGGATTAAATACAACTTTATTATGGTGGCATATTTCATCATCATCATCCCATTATGTTCCGGTTGCAACCCAAACTTTCGTTTCGGTGCCCGGGGTGCGCTTTGCAACTTTTTCTACTCCACTTCGCGCAATCTTCAGCATCCTTGGTAGTGAGCCCATTGGCACGCATATCACCTCTTACGACGTCAAGCCAGCACTATTTGGGTCTACCGCTCCTGCCAGGGCCCGGTGGCATATTTAAAAGCCTAATATTTTATAGCCCTACCACCTACCCGTTATTCAATTGCCTTTTATGACACGCTACCCCTGGGGACATATTCTTACTCTGACCCTGCATGGAAAAAAATCATAAGCAGTATACCCTGATGGCATCCCGTATTTTCCACTCTATCATTATTCCATTACCAGATCAACTGTGCCCATTATTAAAATATGTCACGGCAATTTATAACAATATAATCATAATTTTAAAACATATGACATATTGTGACAAGAGGTAAACATCGGCAAGCCGTTTCGCAGAACAATCGTAATTAAAAACCTTCGTTAACCCCCTTTACATAATCGGAATAAATTACAGCGACATTGATGGCGTTAAAAGAGAAGAATTAAGCGGACTTCCACGATACCAAATTAAACCTACGCAGGAATTAGAACAAATACGGGAGACACTTGAACACACATAAAACCACACGAGTGCAGGGCTAAACTTGGATTTTGAAATTTATTATTAAGATATTTTAATTATTTTTAAACATACTATAACTTTTGTTAAAGAACAGCAGACAGGCTAATGGCCTACTTAGTAGTAAGCAGTTACTGTTGCCTAGGGACGTTTGCGACGCTAGGTGCACCGCGAAAACGCTGCTGTCCGTATGGGGGTATCGGAACCTGGGTTACTGACGCCGGAACACAACACAAGGTTACTATATCGGCATACCACCAAGGGGTGTAACCATCCAAACGGGCTTAGAGCTCTACCACGTGAGGTTGTTTTGTCGCCTCTTGCGACAGGCTGACCCTGGCCGCAGGGGTTCGTATTAGTACTGCGCCCGCACAGAGAAAAGTGGAAAGTCGAGGCTTTACCAGCTTATATTTAAATCTTTTGGATTTTATAGGACCGAATATAGCAGTCGGTCTCTTCTAAAGCTTCTTCTTTTTTTTTATTTATACATTTAAATATGTACAAAACACAATCTATATAAATAAAATGATAGAGGTTTGCAGTTGTACGCGTATCACGGTAAAACTACTGGATATATTTCAATCAAATTTTCCAAGTTTTATTTAATAAACACTTGGTCATTAACTAAAAAAATATTGCGATATCTTCATTTAATATAAATTTATTAAAGTTTTAAGACACAACAATTTTTATAAGCACTACGTGTTCAGTTAAATGTGTTTTCTTGCCGCGGAGAAGTGGGGCAAGTCGTGTAGCGTGCATGCGTAGGAGAGAGGAAGTCTCTTCTACCTCTGCCTCATGACGAAAGCAACGCGGACAGAGTCGCGGGTATTAGCTAGTAAATAATAAGATCGCTCTAAAGCATTAAGATTAAGGTTTAAAATAATGCTAAAACTAATAGAACAATATCGAGATCCTAGATAAATACATCCTTAGAAGCTTTTTATCTTTCTAGTTCATAGAAAGGAGAAAATAAAAAGAAAGATACTCTAATAAAGCACGAAAATGAATAGTTCTCCTCTTCTATTGCCCTGATTTGATCAGAAGGAGTAACCCACCCTGTAAGGCTTTCGTCATCATCTATTTGTCATTTAGTGATCGCAGTTGAAATAATACTAACTTCTGCGGCCGGAGTCGGCATGTCGTAAAAGGCGACAAAACAACCCACCTACGTGGTGGGACCTCAAGCCCGTCTGGATGGCGATCACCTTTGTTCTTAAGTATGCCGCCGTAATAATCTTGTGTTGTGTTTCGGCATTAGTCACCCAAGTTCCTGTACCCTTATGTTATATTATGGCGTTGCAAAGACCCATAGGCGACGGTAACTGCAAAATTTTAAGCGGGCCGTCAGCCTGTTCTACAACAATAAAAAAGGGCAAGATGAATCATAACTATATTATTGTTACAGATAACGGAGATTATATAATTTGTGTATCTTTGCATTATATCTTAATGAGTACAAGAACTGATTTTAATAGAACAGAAAGTCCGTTAGCCATATCTTCATTTTCTTATTTACTCTCATCATCATCGTTGAACGCCAGAATAGAAACCATGATTAGTCCAGTGGACGGCAACGGATATTCTGTGCCTGCATCCGATCACTACCGAATCCTGTACGCAGCTGATGGAAAAGGCTTTCCTGCTAAGTATGCAAAAAACACCTCAACGATTTTTAGACGGTTTTTGACATATTTTACGGGGGAAAAGTATACTGTCGGACACACGGTGTCCGTCATAGCGTTCAGCGTGTTAAATGGGTGAAAATCGGTTATTTTTGTACTCTTATAGCACTTTTAATTTACATTTAATGGAAGAAAAGAGAAATTCCATTACTACCATAGTAATGGAATTTCAATCACCTTTTTTTAAATTGCCTGTACTTGACATTTTCCCCCTATTTTCAGCCTATTAAAAATCACTAAAAGTTAAAACTTAAAAATGACGTCTAATAAACAAAAGAAGTTGATTATATTTTCATAAGTTATTACATTTTTATTTATAATACGATTTAATACTTCAAAGTTACCGTTTTAGGACTAACTTGTAATAAACATAAGCGTCCAAGTCCATCCCTGTAAATCGAAGGCTGCACGGCATCATTGACAAGACCTACATTGTAGAACCACAGCCGATATCTACCTCAGTTCAACACCGATCACCTTCTGAAACAGATCTATAATCATTTCCTTAACAATCATATTAACACGTTCTTCTATTTGTTATTTGAAATACATTCGTGTTCACAATTAAGGTAAGAATTATATACTTTAATTAAAACGTAAGCATACGTTCTGTTATCTTCTAGCAAGATCAGTAGTTTAATATAGGTACTAATGAATTGTTCTTTTTATTAAACTGTCAAATAGAAAGAGTTGAACAAAGAATGAGTTTTTTAGCCTCATTATCAATTTATTACTATCAGTTGCTTTATTCTTCTTATTAATCTGACAAAGAGAAAGAGATGTAGAGTCAGTCTTGATCTTAAGATCAAGCATGAGTAATGAGAGTAATACACGTTGCGGCATGGTTGCGACTAATAAGGGCCTCTTTTACAACTATGACGTCGAAAAAGGCGACTGATATATTCCTGTCGTTTCACATGCTATATTAGAAAGGCATTGTACAGATTTTCTTTCGTAGTTGAAAGAAATCAGATAACCTGTATATAATTTCCATTGCATTTATTGACTTGGAGGGCTTTGTTTTGTAACAATACTCAGCACTGTACCGTAATGAAAACTTAATACGCACACGACTTGAAGATTAGGCTTAGACGTAAAGGAAAGACTTATATATAAGGTGGAATACGAATTTTTTTTTTTTTTTTTTACGGGGTGGGCAAATCCTCATGGACTACCTCCGCCTGGGGAAAGGCGGAGGGGCATGCCGGACTCCTACCGGCTAAAACCACCACCCCGGTGTCTCCTCATACGTGCGCGCGGGGCCGCGGGAATCCAGATTCTTCCGCAGCAATGTTGACTAAATAGTAAAGTAGTAAGCAGTTACCTACTCTTGTGGATGTTTGCGAAGCCAGGGGCACCGAGAACACACTGTTGTCAGCATAGGGATACTAAAACTTGGATCAATAATGCCAGAATATAACATAAGGTTATTATGGCAGCATACTTATAGAATAAGGGTGGTTATCATACAGACGGGCTGCCATGTACATTTATACGTGATGTTTTCTATAGTGCAAGCACGTGGTAATTACGTGTACCTCTTCGAAGTTGACTCGAACATGAGTCTAGCCATCAAAAGTCATACACTAATTTCAATCTGCATTTTCATATTGAATGCAGAGAACACAATAAGTTGAACAATTTTGAATTTTGTTGACGTTGCTCTTTGTTCACTTCGCAAATTACTGTTTTTATGTCACTGTAAGCTTAGATCTCCAAAGATTCAAAGTATATGCAGTTAGAAAGTACAAAAAAGACCCGTCTTCCAGTCATATCTCAATTTTGTTTTTTGTCATGTGTAGGAATTATGTTACACAAACTAACAGCTTGTTGTCTAGCCTGCTATCTAGATTTTTTTATCTAGAGAACAGCAATGAATAGTCCTTAACATCAGTTTCACTACTTACCTTTTGATTAATAATAAGCGCATTGCAAATATATTTCTAGACTCGATAAAAAATGTAAAGGAGATAAAGATAGAAAAGGGACGAAAATAATAACGTAATTTCGGTTTTGCAGGCTGAGATTTCCTCACAACGATGTTTGAAAAAATGTGGAAAATATTTTAACTATGCAACGTTTATTTAATGAATGAATGAATGAATGAAAACTCTTTAATGCATACAAATACTTAAAACTAGCTTAAAATAGGTATACTAAAATATAATGCTGTATGACAATGGGCGACCTTATCGCTTAAAGCGAGCTCTTCCAGGCAACCTGACGCAACGTTTATTTAATAGCTACTCCATAACATGAGCGACTCCAACGAATAATTGACTGTAGGAATTTAGTAAACTAATAAAAATATATAGTGATTCCATCTTTTCATCTTTAGATTCCATCGCCTATACCAATGCTAGATCATCAGCCTAATGCCAAATTATTAGATGTCTATCTGCCTGAAATTCAGCAGACAGGTAAACGGCCCACCATAATAGATCACCATTGCCTATAAACGTTTGCAATATCAGTATTTCCAATTCGCTGTCGGCTCGAAGGAATTTTATAGTCTTTCTTTTTACACTGCGGTGTAAGCAGTAAGGCTTCTTTCTGTACATCTCTTTACTTTTCTAATCCATTAACTACCTTTTTTCACGATTTTACGCATTATGTAACTTTTCTTCAAGTCTAATATTTTATATCGATTTCAGATAATCACGAAGTATCACATTTCAAAGCGAATACAAGGTGAGTCAAACGGATCAGTTTATTTGTGCAAGTGTACATTTTTCATTGTGTATATAACCTCGTCTGGTAACATTAATACCTACCGGCAAAGTGCATGCACCAACCTGTAATTATTTTACAGTAATTTTATCCCTTTACAAAATTATGTAGTAACACAACGCCCCCTAGTCCCAAAGTCTAGTAAAGCGCTCGTTTCTGATACTAAACAACTTATGTTTAATACTCGAATACTTTTAGTTTGTACATGAATACCTACATATTACACAATATTGTGTGTTGTATTATACCGTAATATTGTCTAAATTCCGGGGAAAAAAGTATATATAATTATATATAGTTATATATAACTATATATAATTCATATATAATTATATAAGGCCATTTTCATATATATATTTTTTCCCCGGGAAAGCTACAGCTTTAAGATAGAATGATTGGACCTTGAAGAAGGACACAGACTACTTATTGTCGCGAAAATGTTTTTTGTCAAAACAACATTTGCCGGGTCAGATAATAATACTATGTATAGTATGATGTGCATGCTACATTAAACTCTATTTAATTTGATTTTCATTTATCGTATGGATTTTGGTGCATAACTGATCAATTGTGCGAACGAAAAGAATACTAACCTCTGTGGCCGGGGTCGGCCTGTCGTAAAAGGCGACAAAACAACCCACCTTAGCTACGTGGTAGGGCCTCAAGCCCGTCTGGATGGTGACCACCTTTGGTCTTAAGTATGCCGCCTTATAACCTTGTGTTGTGTTCCGGCATTAGTGACCCAAGTTCCTGTACCCTTATGGGACAGCAGCGTGTTCGCGATGCCACTGGTGTTGCTAACACCTATAGGCGACGGTAACTGCTAAATTCTAAGCGGGCTATCAGCCTGTCTGCTGTCCTACGCAATAAAAAAAATACATATTACAATGTAATGCTGTAAATTTTGAAATAAATAAATATTTGTTAACACCCAGATGAGGGGGATGAAGGAAAGGCGACGAAATCCAATGCATCTATGAGATCGTCCAAAAACTGTATATATTTATAAGGGCTTAAGAAAAGAAAACTTAGTAATCAGGACCTCCGAATTCGCACCATGAATATTATTATAGCGTAAAAATCTTGCTGCCATGTTTCAGATAAGGATCACCTTCACTACTGGTTCTCCACATGATTTAACGCCTTAGGTTGTAACTTCATCTATTTAACTGTGATCAAGCTGTGAGTGCCTGTAACGTACACGTTTAATATATTATGACAATGTTTGTGACAAATCAAAAACAATTATAAATCCATAAGTCTTATTGTATGGATCGAAATGCTGGGTTACAAAGAGGAGGAACGAATGAGCGGGACGAGTATCGAGTCTAGAAATATACACACATCAAAAAAGTCTAAGCAACATGTACTAATTTAAATTTTAGGATAGCGGATGAGCCGCTGTATGGATGAACTTCCTGAATGCACCTGAGCCTTTCAGTATTTCCGGGCCGACGGTACACTCACACCCTTCTTGTATCAGGCCTAAACCCGAATCGCGACTCATCGGAAAACATAATTTTATCCCATTGTTCCTGGGTCCATGTTCTACGTTCTCTACACCATTCATTTCGACGAGCGCGATTCCCGTGACGTATTGGTGGGCACCTAATTGGGCGTCGAGCTCGTAGGCCGTGCATGAGCAGTCGATTTCGCACAGTTTGAGGACTTACATCAACACCACTTGAATTTTGTAGCCTCAAACTTATCTCTCGAGCGGTTAACATCGGCTGGCGTCTTGCAGTCAGTTGTATGTATCGGTCTTGCCGAGTGGTTATACTTCTTTTACGGCCTGGATGCTGTTCAGCGGGTTCCCTTGTATTATTGTAGCGCTGCCAAAGACGACAAATAACACTTCTATGAATGCCAAAATGCCGAGATACCTGAGATTGATTACTTCCCGCTTGCAACATCCCTCTAGCTCTTTGCATTTCATTTGCCATCAAATGACGTCGCTCCATGACGTAAAGAATATCTAACAATTCAATTTTATCGCTAACTTTATTTAAATGGTTGGTGAAATTATAAAATCACGACTAAACGTAGCATAAAAACGCACTTAAATTCAAACAAATTCCCTTTCATTGAATTTTATGAAAAAAACAAAACATCGAAATTTTTTTTTACAACCAGCCAGTATGTCATCAATAACAAAAAAGTTTACATACCTACGCACTTTGAGTCAGTAAAGACTTAGAAATTAATTAGTATAAATGGTAAATTTGTAATGTCATGCATGTTGCTTAGACTTTTTTGGTGTGTATATTTATTTGCAATGCGCTTATTATTAATCAAAAGGTAAGTAGTGAAACTGATGTTATGGACTATTCATAGCTGTTCTCTAGATAAAAAAAATCTAGATGGCAGGCTAGACAACAAGCTGTTACTTTGTTTAATATAATTCCTACAAATGACAAAAGATAAAAATCTTTCCTACCCGTTCCATTGCTGACCTGGTAACAACGCAATAGGGTAAGTAAAATATAGCCAAATGTACATTTTTTGCAGACTGTTTATCCACAGGAAGAGTGTAATGAACGGACACCAACACAAAGGAGGAACACTTACGCCCTGTGATAGTGTAATACTGAACCCTGGACTCTAAATTGGATGAAACTTGGATAACGATTATAGTAATTTTTTTTATTGCTGTGGGACAGCAGACGGGTGGCTGACGACCAACTTAATAGTAAGAAGTTACCATCGCCTATGGATGTTGGCCACCCTAGTGGTACCGCTGACACGCCATCTGCGTAGAAAAACCTGGGTCACTTATGCTGGAACACAAGGTTTTAGCGTCATATTTAGTGAACAGGGATGGTTGCTATCCAGAGAGGCTTGGAGCTCTAACGTCTAATTAGAAAGAAAGAAAGAAAATAATTTTTATTTAGGACAATTAAACTAATATAAAACTAAGTGTTATAATGAAATTGAACGTAAAACAAAACTTTATTAAAATTATGGTTGTTTTGCCGCTATTACCCGAACGAAGGGGTCCGTATTACTCCGCCCCGACCCGGAAAAAATGGTGATAGTAAGTATAAGTATATTGGTACAATTCAGCCCCATGTAATCTCAAAATAAGCAACAGATCGCTTGTGTTATGGATAGTTGACAACTGGTATACTACTTATTTCTTTTGTATATAAACGTGTTATCGGAACGGGAAATCAACGCCGTGATTTACGCGGGCATTTCCTCATGCGTTAATCGTATGCAATGAAGGTTTGTTTCTTAATTATTTAATCCGTGCAGGCGCGGAGAAAGAATACTAACCTCTGCGGCCGGAGTTGGCCTGTCGTAAAAGGCGACAAAACAACCCACCCTAGCTACGTGGTAGGGCGTCAAGCTCGTCTGGATGGCGACCACCTTTGGTCTTATGTATACCGCCATAATAATCTTGTGTTGTGTTCCGGCTTTAGTGACCCAAGTTCCTGTACCCTTGTGGCCGCGTGTTCGCAATGCCACTGGCGTTGCAAACACCCATAAGTGACGGTAACTGTTAAATTATAAGCGGGCCGTCAGCTTGTCTGCTGTCCTACAGCAATAAAAAAAAATTCAGTAATCTATACTAATATTATAAATGTGAAAGTAAATCTGTCTGTCTGTTACGTTTTCGCGCCTAAACCACTCAATCAATTTTGATGATTTTTTTCAATGCTGAGGAACAGCAGACAGGCTGACGGCCCGCTTAACAGTAAACAGTTACCGTCGCCTATGAATGTTTGCGACATAGCGGTAGGCACATGGGTTACTAATGCCGGAACACAACACAAGGTAAGGCGGCATGCTTGTAGACCAAAAGTCGCCATCCAGACCGGCTTGGAGACTTAATATCCAGCTGGGATTGTTTTGGCGCCTTTTATAACAGGCTGACCCCGGTCGCTGAGGTTAATATTATTACTTACGGATTTCGGTATAGATTAGACCTTGGAGAAGGACGTGTGAAGTTTTTTTTTAATTTACACGGCAGAACAAGTGACTTGATAAACATTTGGTTTTTATTGCATAGTAATAACAGCCCAGTGTCCCATTACTGGGCTCATACTCCCTCTAAAGAAAACGAACGTATACCCGCCACGCTTGTCAAAGGCGGTTTCGGGGTTACACATATCGGTGATCTCGTTTTACGGCAACCGGATGTTTACGTGGGAAACAAATGTCTGGCCATGCCACCTCTGCCGGGCCCTGGCAGGAGGGGTAGACCCAAAAAGTGCTGGCTTGACGTCGTAAAGGCGTGCCAATGAGCTCACTACCAGGGATGCTGAAAACCGTGCGAAGTGGAGTAGAAAAAGTCGGAAAGCATACCCCGGGCACCGAAACGGAAGTTAGGGTTGCAACCGGGACATAACGCTGGGATGATGATGACACATACCGGTGCTCTCCGTGCAGGGTCCTCACGATGTTGTCTTTTACCGGCGGTATATGGCAAATATTCTATAATATTCTAATTCTGTTAACGGCAAATATTTAATTGTTAAATGTTTAATTTTGTTCAGTTCATAGACGAATAGAAAAATGAAACGAGATAGAAGAAGTACATGTTAAGCGAAGTTGGTTTGTGACCGTCACTAACGGGCAGTAATGTTGAAATTTGCTCGTTTTGACGATCGCAAAATGAACTCGCTTGACTATTTCCATCGTTGTGCCTTTCTTAGAAAATGGACCTTTTTAATGGACATCAAGAACTTCAGCGTCGCGACTGCCAACCTATTAGCTTCTGTACCGAGTTCAATAAAATTATTATTATTTTTAATAAATATTATTATTAATAAAATATATCTCAATACACAGTGTAAACTTTAACACACACACTTATGGGATTGAGCATTTTTCGGCGTTATAAAGAATGGTTGTTAAATGAAGTTAAATAAAATATATTATTTTAGTATTCCATAATAATATGTGTGTATTTACTAATGTAGTACACATTTTGTTTTATGAAAGGAAGGAAAGGTGGTCGCCATCCAGACGGGCTTGGGCCCTACCACGTAGCTAGGGTGGGTTGTTTTGTCGCCTTTTACGACAGGCCGACCCCGGCCGCAGAGGTTAATATTCTTTCTCCGCCAATATCAATATATTCTTGGGCGGATTACCTTTGCCCAAGATAAGAAGGTTTCTGATGTAAAATTATAGGTAGTATAATACAATCGCCTTACAACAATACTATAGGCACAGTGGTAGTAACTTCGGCGACCAATCTAGAGGTCACGGGTTCCATTGATATGATGGCATATCTTATCTTATCTTATTTTGGGGCCGAGAAATATCTCGGACACTTCGACCCAATGGGATCTTTTGTGTTCCCCTAGATAGCAATCACTCCTCTCCAATCTCCTTGAAGATCTGCTTCATGAGCCTAACAATGAGGTATGGAGATAGGAGCCTGTAGTCTTCCGGTGTTGGATATCCTACCCCCAAAAGATTCATTCGCCTCCTGGCCAATGCATCACATGTACACAGTAGGTGTTCCATGCGTTCTGTATGTTCCCCACACAACCTGCACATGGGTGTCGCGGTTAGACCCATTTTCATGAGCATGTTGTTGGTTCCAAAGTGCCCAGTAAAGGCTCCAAGCAAGTAGCGTATTTGCCCCCTGCTCATGTTCCAGATGGATCCTCGTGCTTTGTACGTGGATCCCAAAAATTTTTTGGAGTGTTCCAGACCGATTCTAGTCAGCCAGTGTTGTTGTTGACTGCGGTCTGCAAAATCCCTGAATGTGGCCTTCACGAGGCTAGTCGGAATGCCTACACATGGTTCCGGACCCATAAAATCATTAGTTGAGCCCTCTCTTGCCAGTTCATCTGCCATTTCATTGCCATGTACTCCCTCGTGTCCCGGGACCCACATTAATCTTACCCTGTTATGCCTTCCAAGTCCATTCAAGGTTTGGATGGCATCCAGGACAAGTCTGGAGTCAACTTTGAAGGAGGCGATGGCCTTGATTGCAGCTTGACTGTCACTGAGAATATATATAGATTTGCCTCTGGTGCCTCTATCTATGTTCTCCTGAGCACAGGTTATAATGGCATATGTTTCAGCCTGGAATACACTTGCCATTTTTCCCAAGCTTTTACTACATTTGTAGTCTTTCGCGTATACTCCCGCCCCTGTACCTGATTCCATTTTGGATCCATCAGTGTACCATACCAGACTATTATGTTCCGGTGGATCTGGTCCCTTTGTCCATTCCAATCTTGTTGGAATTTGGACCCTGAAAAGCCTTTCAAATATAAACCTGGTTTGCATTTTATCGGATATCATATGTGTTATCCGATCCAGGTCCTCATTTCCATCGAATTTTGTATGGTTGGTTTTTGGCTTGGTGGAGTCCCATAGGCCAGCTACTGCAAGGCGATATAGTGCCCTCCTTGCCTCAAGTTCAACCATAATATGCAGAGGAGGAATGTTAAGATATCTCTCCATAGCTGCCGTAGGTGTTGTTCTAAAAGCACCCGTGATTCCAAGACACACCGTTCTTTGTAGCCTATTGAGTGTCTCTTTGCACGTAGTAAGTTTTATTCTGGGCCACCATACTACGCTGCCATACGTAATGATGGGTATTATCATTATCTGATAAAGCCATCGTATCACTTTGGGTTTTAGTCCCCAGGTTTTGCCATAAGTGGAACGACACATACCAAATACTCTCAGAGCCTTCGCCATTGTCTTTTCCACATGAGTCTTCCACCTGAGTTCCTTATCAAGGGTTATGCCTAGATATTTGACCTCGGTGGACCACGACAGTTTGGTTCCATTAAGGGAGGGATTCCCTAGACTTGCTAGTGTCCTTCTCCTTGTAAATGGTACTATAACTGCTTTATTTGGATTAATGGAGAGGTGGTTCTCCATGCACCATTTCTCTGTTATCTTCAGAGCCTTTTGTAATAATCCAGAGACTATGTTCGGAAATTTACCATTGACCATTATGGCTATGTCGTCAGCATAACCTACCGTGTAAAAAGGTCCGGTGTTGAGTTTGGTTAGTAGTGAGTCTACTACCAGACACCATAATAATGGAGACAATACTCCGCCTTGAGGGCAGCCGCGTGTTGTTTTTGCGCTAAGTTTATCTCCCATTAGTTCCGATCTGACTAGTCTGCTTCGTAGCATATAGTCAATCCAATTGCATATAGTGTCACTGACACCATGTTCCTTTGCAGAATTGCGAATAGACTCAAAAGTTGTTTTGTCAAAGGCTCCCTCTATATCGAGGAAGGCCCCTACACATACTTCCTGTCCTTCTAGTGCAGCCTCAGCTCGGCTTACAACGTAGTGTAAAGCCGTTTCTGTTGATTTGCCGGGGTTATACGCACATTGTAACCTATGTAGAGGGAATTTCTTCAATGGCCCCTCTCTAAGATGCCTGTCTACCAGTTTCTCCAGAGTTTTCAGCAGAAAAGATGATAGACTAATCGGCCTATAAGCCTTAGCTTCTTCATAAGTGGGTTTTCCAGCTTTTGGTATGAAGCTAACCCTGACCGCTCTCCAAGCTTTGGGTACATAACCAAAGGCTATGCAAGCTCTGTAGAGCCTACAAAGATGAGGAGTTAGTACCGAAGTACCTTCTTGCAGCAATATAGGGTAGATGGTGTCTGGGCCGGGAGATTTAAAGGGTTGGAAGCCCCCTATTGCCCACTTTAGTCTGTTTTCATCTACCACTTTCTTTGCCGTGAGCCAGTCATTTTTGGTCGTATGCCTTGTGAGCTCGTCCCTTGTGACTGGTTCCTCTTCGTCGTCATTGCGCAATTTGCACCCTGGAAAGTGAGTCCTAAACATCACTCTAAGGGTGTCCTTTCCAGTTTCCGTAGACTCCCCATTGACATCTTTTACGGACGCTAGTGGGTTTGCCTTTGTCATGGACATTGCTTTGCACAACCTCATTCCGTCTGGTAACGATTCGATGGAAGTGCATTGCTTTCGCCAAGTTGTTCTTTTAGCCTTGCGTATCGCCGTGCTGTACCTCGTCAACATGCTAGAGTAGTCAGAAAAATCTTTTCTGGCTTTTGCATAGTTGAAGGCCTGTCGTGTTTCCCGGCGTAATTTCGCCAACTCAGGGGACCACCATGGTTCCTTTTTGCAAAAAGCCTTTTTCACTGGGCAGTTATCCTCCCATGCGCCTAATATGGTCTTCTTAATCCTGTCAGCTTCAAACTCTATATCTAATACGGAATTGAGCTTACCTCTCGGGCTTCCTAAATTAACTTTTAGGTCCCTCTTGTATAGATCCCAATTCGTATTTCTTGGGTTTCTTCTTCGTGTAGTTTCGGCTGTACTCGCCGTCCTATACCTAAAGCATATGTAATTGTGATCAGACAAAGAAATTTCGTCCGATACATGCCAGTTTTCAATGTGTACACTAGCTCTGTTAGAGGCCAGTGTCAGATCGATGACTTCAGCTCTCGCTGAATTCCTAAAGGTGGGTTTATTACCTGTGTTAAGGATTTGTAAAGAGGTGCTTACCGCAAAGTCCAACAGATCCTCTCCTCGTTTGTTGACATCTGAACTGCCCCAAACGATATGATGAGCATTAGCATCGCAGCCAAATATGAGGTCTAAGTTTCTTTGGCTGCCATAATCAACCAGTCTTCTAATTAGTGGGGTTACTGGTTCCTTTTCTTCGTAAGGGAGATAGGCGGAGGCTAGGATAATTTTCCTTTTCTCTGTACCCGTCTCCACATGGATCATAGTTGTTGTTAGATCCCTACAACAGAAAGTACGCAAAGGCATTGCCGCTATATTGCCCCTGATATAGATGCAAGTCCTTGCGTCATTAGTTGGACAGTCATAGAGAATTGTTCCCCCTGTCCCACCTAGGCCTTTCACAGTCCCCTTATATAAATAAGGTTCCTGTATCAAGGCAATGTCATACATATTTAGCTTTAATTGCCGAGCCAGAAGGGCAGTGGCAGCTCTGCAATGATGTAAATTTATCTGTACACACCTTAGTCCCTCCATCTTGAAGTCCTGGTGGGTTCGCGTGATTGTAGGAGGTCCTCAGTATTTAGGGTCCTCCTTTAATGCCTGGCCCTCTTCAAGAGTGGCCGGCGAGCGTAGGCCCTCCTCCATGGGGGCCGGCGAGTATAAGCCCAGGGCATGGAGGTCCTCCAGAATATCATCGGAGTCCGCCTCAGATTGCCTATATGATGGCATATACCGCTTAAGTAGTTTTCCTCGCCTAATGTACATCATCATCATCTTAGCGATGAATCCCGGTTGCAGCCCAAACTCTCGCTTCTCTCTCGCTCTGCTCATTGCTCCGGTTTGGACCAAGGTGGTAGGTATACTGCGTTTTCAATAGTCTGGCGGTCTTATAGTAATACTAATATTACAGGTAGGTATTTAATAAAGGTCGGGTATTTAAAATCAAGGCGGCCTTTTCCAAAAGGAAAGCGTTTTATGCAACCGGTATTTATCATTTGGATGCTTAATACAGGTTGAAGCAGTTTTTTGTATAAATTGGTACTAATTTAAAAAATTTAAGACTAACCTGATAAGTTCTATTACCATGAACAAACCCAAATATTATTTTTTAAGCTGTGAGCTTTTTAAAAGACCGAAATTTCGCGATTATAGTTTAGTTATTTTTTGTATTATTGCTAAGTGATTAATAACGAGTTACATATCTGTTTGATTCTTAAAAAAATAAAACGTGTATACAACATAAATAAAATATATTTATTTTTATGGATATTGTTTGTATATTTCGTCTAGCTTATTGTTTTCACGTCCAGTCAATAGGTTATTTATGCCGGAACACAACACAAGGTTATTATGGCGACATACTTTGAGATCAGGAGTGATCGCCGTCCAGTCAGGCTTGGAACCTTACTACCTAGCTGGAGTTGTTTTGTCACCTTTTAAAATAGGCCGCCCCCTGTCGCGCATATCACTTACTCTGGCCCTAGACGGAGAGTCTGTGAAAGTCTTGCGATGTAGATTTTCATCTAGTACAGGGAACTTCTTTAATAAATAAATAAATTTGTATCTACATATCTATTTTCTATTTCAGCATCGCTGGTAGTGAGTCAGTCTTCTTCAAACCAGTAACTTCTAGCGATATGGCTGCCATTTGTACAATACTTGCTATTTGTTTATCTTCTGTGCTGTATTTTTTGTGTGTTATACAATAAAGAATATTCATTCATTAATTCATTCAATAAAGGCATTTTACTAGCGAGATCATATCAATGAAGGCGATTGTCATGCAGTCTGACCGTTTTGACACGGCTATATACTGGCTTTCAGTTTTGAAACAACGGCTTATTAATAAATATTTTTAATACTTTGTTCAAAACGAGACTGTAAGCCTTTTGTTCTTTTATCAAAGTTTATATATTTAAATTACATCCTGTGATGCATATATAGATAACAGCGGACATACATAGACCAGTAATGATATTTATTCGCCTTGCTGCATAATTGTAATAGAATACGTTATTGTGAAATATACAAACACAATTGTAATTATTATTAATACTGTGGAACAGGATACAGGCTGACGGCCTACTGAATACTAAGCAGTTACTGTCACCAGTGTCACCTATAGGTCTACGAAGCTAGGGTCTAGCTAGCTAAGCTTGATAACATATTGCTGACCACGTATGGGAACTAGAATGTGGGTCACTTATGCCAGAAGTGGTTGCTATCCAGACGGCTTGAAGCCCTACCACTTTTTTGTTCTGAGGTGGAAAATGCTTAATGCACACCCCGCCGCCTGGGGGATGGCGGCAGGGTAGCTACACTAACTAGGTGCTGGACGAGCTGGTTCACTATTATGCGCTCGAACAGCTTCACGGTCTCGTCCAACTACACTATGGGCCGGTACGCCGATGGAGATTCTGCGGAGCGGCCATCCTTCTTGAGCAGGACCAGTTTCCCCGTCATCCAGATTTTAGGCAACAGGCCATGCTCCAGGCATTGTGAAAAGAACCTAATAAGTCGGGGTTCCAGGGTGTTCTGGACCAGAACCCGCCTTGGAATGCCATCTGGGCCGGGAGCGGTGTTCTTCCGTTTCAGATGTAGAAAAGCCCCACCACCTAACAAATTTTGGATTCAGATATGACGATTTCATAAAATAATACTCTTTCAAAACCGTGATAATCATTATTACAAGCAACGCGTTCCAGCATAAACGGTGAATGTCTTATTTATAGGGACTTCAAATTTAACCAGGTATTTCGATGAGCTGAGAATACAACTTGCCACGATGAAGGTTTTTGAAGTCCAATTGTGATTAATAAAATATTGAAAAAAAAAGTATTGAAAAAAAGATATAATTTATAAGTTTTAATAGAAATACTATCTTTATAAATCTTAGAACTACTAATTGGGGTAGATATTTACTCCAGTTAGTTCCTTTAGTGAAGATATGGTCGTGTTTCGGCTCTTTAATCTATATAAATCGACTTTTCACCAATTAAACTTTAGTAAAATAGAATTTGCTCATTCTTTTTGGCATGAAAAAACGAAAAAAATAATGTATTTAAAAGTCTGATTACTGCTATCAGAACAATTTTTATGATTAAAATATCCTTGGGGTAAACACCCTAGTTTGTAGTTTGCGGGTTTAAAAAAAATAGGTTTGTAGTTCTAGGATTAGAAATAATTAATATTATTACTTTCATAATATCTTTATATGTATAAGATAAATATGTTTGTTTATTTGCTTTTTATTTAGTTATTGTATATAACGATGTGTGTGATAAATAAATGTTTATTTATTTATTTATTTATTTATTTAATTATTTATACATGACATACAAATTTTAAATATAAAAGATTCATATCACAGCAGTTCATGTACAACAACTAATTTGACTTAGAAAAAATCACAGTGGCCCCTGAACTAGTGAATACTGTATCTCAGTGGGCCAGTATTTTTAAAATAAGAACTAATATATAATAATTACCATTATATTAATAATTAAATAATATATAGTAGTTAAATGAGATATAGTAGTAAAAATAAATAATAATTTAAAATAAAATATTAATGAAAGAAGAAGGGAATGTACTCGTGATTTCTTTGTTTTGTTCTTTATTTTATTATTTATAATGATAGGCAAATTGGTTTGATTAAATATTATTTCATAATGACATTTATATTCCGTTCAAATTACATTGTCTGTATCAACATTACAATCGCTAATGTTCAGTTTCCTAGAACTGGGAGCGTTAGATACGCTTGTATATTTAATATATGTAAAATGATATATTATATCAATGATGTTATTATTATATGGGCAACATAAATGATAACTTTTGTATCCATACTAATATTGGAAATGTGAAAGTAATTCTGTCTATCCGTAATCCGTTTTTACACCTAAATCGCTGAACCAATTTTCATGAATTTCGGTATAGAGATAACTTGGACCTTAAAGAGGGTGAAATAGAGGTGAACGTAATTAAGTTCTGTTTTTTTTATATGGCAGAACAATGTTCGCCAGGTCTAGTTTCTATGGAACAGATACAAAAGTGTACATTCTTTGTTCATCGTTTCCATAGACAAAACCTTTAATGTGTAACTTTGGTACGAAGTTTTAATGAAAATTTTAAGTTTTAATACACGCTAATAAACAGTTTTCGATACATTCTAATATTATGGAACGTAGTAGAGAAGTAGTACCATTCTTGTGAAACTACAATTATTTCTACAATAATTGTTTAATAAACGACAAAGTGGCAACATATTTGATGTTATTTCAAAAACTATTTTCATAATACACAGACGTTTTTATAACATAATAAAATTACTTACCTCTGCCAGCCCTTACCTCACGTCTGGGTTCACAAAATGTTTTTCACTCTCCACTGTCTGTCATCTCAACATTGACACCCGTTTTCAGCGTATAATTTTTTACGCAATCCAATCATTTTCTTTATTATACCTCTCCTCTCCTCCTCCTCTAATTAACATCATAAAGTAATAAATTATAAAGGATTTTTATGAATTTCGTTTTATAAATCTCCTTCTGTAGGAAAAAAATGCTGCAAATTGGTATTTTAATAATAATTCTTCTGTTACTTTTGCCATGCTCGCATTCTCTTACTAACTCTGGTTGGATCAAAATCAGGCTATATGGATTCATGATATAAAACCCTTTTTTGCTGTATGTGTGTCAGCAAGAGGAAATGTTACGTTATGTTTTCAGAAGAGTGAAGAAGTGCTTCTATTCTAGCAGATACGACTTGGTGGATGATTCCTACTTCTTACATGATTTCTTTCAGAACTTATATTCGCAGTCCTTAAAACATTGGTGATAAAACAGCCCGAAGCGTCCCACTACTGAGTTCGGATCTCCGTCTAAAGGGAACGGACAGTATATCCGTCACGCTTGTCCAAGACAGATTGGCGGGTTAAGCATACTGATGATACCGGTATGATGATGGTCGTAAACCTGGTCATTTTCGCATACATAGCATATAAGAGCAGAAATCAAGTCTTCTAACATAAGCCTTAAGATCAACATCTTTGACTGAAATTGCCCAAATCCATGCCAAACCCTTGGACCTGGGCGCCCGCTTATATTGGTCAATAAATCAGCAAAGAAATTTAAACTTATTTAAATAATCAGCAAAATTAGATATTTTATCAAAGTATAGTATTATTTTTATTGCTGAGGAACAGCACAGAGACTGACGGCCACTTAATAACATGCTGCTGTCCCATAGGAGTACAGGAACCTGGGTCACTAATGCTGGAACACAACATAAGTTTATTATGGCGGTTTACTTATACACCAGAGGTGGTTGCCATACAGACAGGCTTTGAGCCCTAATACGTAACTAGAACAGTTTAGTCGCCTTTTACGATAGGCCGACCCCATTCGCAGAGGTTAGTATTTTTACTCCGCCCCTGTACGTACACAATTATAGATTAAAAGAAGAAGAAGCTTAGCTAAATTACTAATTTAAAAACTCACACTTTTTGCAAGTTATTAGCGATTTAAACTATCTATACAAATATTATAAATGTGAAAATGACTCTGTCGGTCTGTTACATTTTGACGCCTAAATCGCTTCATGGCTTCTTTTCGTCGCGCGAAAAAAACTTATAGAGGTGAAATAGGGGTGAACGAAATTAAGTTCTGTTTTTTTTTTATTTATATAGCAAAACATCGTTTGACGAGTCATCTAGTAGGTTATGTTTTCGACTCGAGCAAAGTCTAAGCGGATAACTAGTTTTAGTACTGTAGGATTTTAACTAACACATTAATACACATTAACATAAATACACAATAATATTAGTAAATGATGTTTTGATTATATTTTATTTGTGATTCATAAACATTTTAGTCTATAAACATATTTAATATAATAAACAAACAAATTATCTAATCACCCGAAAGTTCATTATTTGAGAAATACACTCCTTTCTATGGATAATATTGTTTGTAATGTTTTTAGTATGTCATTAGTTTAGATGACTAGAAATTTCTTATTATCAATGAGAATATAGTTTTTAACACATAAATCCTGGAATCGGTGTTTTAGTTAATATGAACAGAGAGCCGTGTTAAAATGTACATTTTTTATGGTTATAATGAAATTAAGACTACGAGTATTTATATGGAATATTTATAAAAGAAGACAATAAAAATAAAAATTAATAACGAGTATGACCTCCCCTTGCAGTGATTAAGGCATGTAAATCGTCTTGGTATGCTTTACACTAGGCTTTTGATGGTGTCCTGTGGAATGTGTTCTCAACCGAGATCACACGTTTAAGCTCGCTGATGTTTTGTGGAGGTGGTTGGACAGATCGTACTCGCCTTTTTAGGAAGTCCCAGACGTGCTCAATAGGGTTAGATCGGAGCTCCACGCTGGCCAATCCAAACGACGAATACCGACCTCTTGCATATAAGCATCTACGTCATCAGAACGGTGGGCCCGGGCATAATTTTCCATGTAAATGGCATCTTCACCAATTACAGTCAGTGACAAAGGATTTCTGTTATGTACCTTTGCACATTTAGTGAACCATTTTCAATGAATACTATCTAAGTACGGTAGCTGGAAGTAGTGGCCGCCCAAAACATAACGGACCCCCCTCATAAGGGGTGATTTTTTCAAAACACACGTCGGTATAGCGTTTCCCTGGTCTTCGTAACATTCGCCGATATCGGTCCTCACCATGCAAACAAATTCGAGCCTCATCGGAGGAGAGCACGCTACTCCGGTTACCTAATGTCCAATTTCTAGGGAAGCTTATTGGAGCAATCCAATGCTCACGAAGTAACTTGGGGGGCCGCGCTGGTCGTCTACTGCGTACATCAGTTGTTTAAAGCCTCCACTTCACACTCTATAGACTAACTTGTGCTCTTCGTAACTGTTCAAGGTTTCTTTTGAGGTATATGTAACTGCATTGCGGTTCCTCAGCGACTGTGTCACTAAAAAGCGGTCGTCTCGTGGTTGTGTGCAACGTTTTCTTCTAGAACCTTGCCTTCTCTCAACGGAACCTGTCTCTGGGTATGAAGTCCAGGTTCTTTGGCTGGTTGAACGTCACACGTTTAACCGCTGTGAAACATAAACACCTCTCTTCCAGCAGTCCTATAACTTTACTAGCTCTTATTGCTTTTTATTACAATAGACACAAAAATAACCGTTTTAAGTCACAATAAGGTGGAATTATGCGATGAAAATAAATTATTGTACTAAATAACGAGAAGTTAATTTTAGTTTCCTGCTAACCCTTTAACGGCAAACTCGCGAAAAGTAATTATAGAGTCACAAACTGAAAAAAGGATAAACGTATTTTTAAAAACATAAGTTTCGAATTTAGAATTAACTTTTTTCATACCCAGACGCTTTGGTAAGTGCCAGTAACATAGCTTGACTATAAAAACTTCTTTAGAACTAAATTATTACTAATAATGTAGAAAAATCAAAATCACCCATTTCTTTTTACAAATGAGTTTATTTACCATTTATTTTGAAATTAGACTAATAGAGTAAACAAAGTAATTAACAAAACTCCATGGGCCTTAATAATCTTCATATTAATTAAGAAACCCTTAATGTACAGACGAAGCATATTTAAACGGTCCTTTTTCGGAAATAGTAATCAGTTGCAGTGCATTTTTAGTGAAGTTAAGAACAAGGTGTCGCTAGAATATTTCGGGCATTGTTACTGGTAAGTACCTATATCATAATTTTGTTTTCCTAAAATTCCAATTCTTTATTTAAATATTTTGACATTTGAAACAAAACTACAGTATTGTATTTTTTTATATTGACTGAATTAGTGTTAAATAATTGAAATTTGAATTGTTAATTTATTGTTATTATTATATTTCAGTTTGTATTAAAATAACTTTCAGTCATTATTCCATCAGTCTGCTTTCGTTATTAATGTTAATATAATGTTTAATGATTATCATTGAAATAATCATAAAATATTAGTACCATTTCATGATATAAACCGTTATTTTATAATTATATAGTTAGGATTGCAGTTGAAATATTGAATTTACCGTGCATGTATAGTACTAATTGCTATTGAGCGCATGATCCTAGCCGAAGCCACTTCGTACACAGCATACATTATAAAGTACCGGCCATAAGTCCAATGGCAGTTTCACAAGTCTATGTCATGGTTCTCAATAGTTGCACTCACTTTTTACGACCTGTTTCAGCATCAGTCAAAAAGAGAGCGATATAATGATCATTTGCTTTAGTAACAAGCCTGTCCTGTTGAAATCACTCACACTTGTATATATGTATATGGACAGTACCGTGCAGGCGTATACGATAGTTAAGGTGCTACTAACTTTATGACCTTAAACTGTACAATTTTCCATTTAGGCCGGTATTCGTCATTGTAAAAACCAAATTAAACAATATTTATTTTATTAACCATATTCTCCGTGCAGGGGCGGAGTCCTAGCCAGTATTGTAGGCCGCAGGGGTCATTCTTACGCTGCCTCCGAAAAATATATTTAAAAAATTTCCAATATTATTCTTCACATATGTATGTCATTGTTGCTATTATGTTTAAGTTATTGCTACGAGCTTTGTATGAAAAGGAAGGTCTTTTGCGTTGCAGTTTGAAACTAGTTATTATTTTAAGTAGATACTGTCCGGCTTTGTTTTTATTAAAGCCGTACATATTTACTTTTGATAACGACTTTAATATATCGACATGATGTACAAATTTGTTTTTAAAAAGTTTATCTTGGTTTTAAGTAGATCCAGTCCGACTTTATATCTATATACTAGGCTCGGCAGACTAAAGCACATAAGTCAAAAAACCCTACTTTACAGGAACTAGAAAAAACTATTTATAAAATCATAGTTTTATAAACTTTAAAATATTTTTATTAGCTATATTAGTGTATTACAATACCTTATTAGTAAGATAAATTATTTTAGTAGGAATATAATAGTTTAATATTTAGGTGACTTAAGTTATTAAGAACATTCTAGTAGCGTGACTTATGTGAAAAAGTTCGACAATTAAATTATAAATAAAAGGAAATAAAAAAAGCAATAATAATTTTAAAAATAAGTCAACTTGTTTACTTGTTGGTATCACTTAAAATTCTTGTTCTTCTTCTGGTTCAGAATGTCTGGATCAGTATTTCGTACAGTTTCCAAAGTGGGAAGACTTAAATAAAATTGATGGAAAATATCGTATCAAAGGCAGCAGCGAAATCAAATCATTTTTTTTCTATTGATATGAGTAAATGCTGAATAGATATTATAGGAATATTATCAGGAACTTCGGATCCTCTTCTTTTATAGTTAAAGTTTAAAAAAGGTGAATCTGTATCTAACGTATCCTTATAAGAAAGGATTCTTGTTCATATCGTAGCCACCTTTTATCCAGCCATTTAAACTGTCGTCCATCAGAGTCTTTATTCCTTCAAACTAAAGCACTTTTCAGTAGGGATGAAAAGTCATAAAAATCTGTACTTTTCATTTCTACAACCTGAAACTTTTTACTGCTAGATCAGATCAACTGGAACCAAATATGGGGGTGAAATATCTGCAATTCAGTTTTCTACTTTTTTTTTCAATAATGCCATGATCTGTATCTACTTCCAGGTGGCTGTGGCCAGGAATCATAAACTTATGGTCTATTATTTTGATTGATCGATGTTTTTGCAGTGCCCAGCGAAACATACAACTGACATGAGAATTTCTATTCTGGCCACCGCATGTATCTGAGTAAAAAATAACATGTTTTGTATTATCTGATATTGAAGTTTCTAAATGCTTGTAAATACAAGAGGCAATTTGGTTAGCTCCACGAGCTGCAATCGCCTCGTGCCACACATAGCACACAGCTTCACCAGTTTTGTTGTCTTGGATAGTAAGTTGAACGTTCACAACTGTCGCTTATAAAAGGCCACAGAAGAACTTAGCGCTGGTGTGGTAAGTCAAATGAGTACACCTGCAACATGTTATAATTTTTACACATATAAGTCAGCTCGTTTCATTTCATAGGCTTGATCAGCTAGGAATTTGTGTGTCATGTTGATTCATGAGATTGTTTCTAACTGATTCCTCTAGACACAACTGTATCTTAAACATGTCACAGGTGTAACAAGTATCGACACGCGGTTTTTTAAGTGAAATTCCCAATTTATGAAATTCCTGGCTATAGATTTTGATTGAAGGTGGTTTATTACGATCCTGACAAAATAACTCGTACATTTTCTACATTGTTAAGTGAGATGGCAAGTATTTCTTCGACATACTCTTTCTGGTATAGTGACTTTCATATGATGGAAATGACATGATGTGTGTCTTAATTTCAAGGTGTTTCTCGTTTGAAATCTTATGTTTATGAATAGTTTTTCCACAGTTATCATCGGTTTGAATGCCACCTATAGATGATCTCTTTTTCATGGCAACTGTGTTTATAAAATTGTCACTCTCGTCTAATGTTTTCATTAAACACCCTCGACAAACAGGTTCACGTTTACCATGCACAGTATTATTACTGTGCATGGTAAACGTAATATTTATAAGTATAATATTTATAAGTATTCATTCTAAACTTTTGCTTTTCTGAATCATCAGTGCGTATTCTTCGCGTATATTTTTCTTCAATTTCCATTAAAGAGGCCATGTATGCAGATCTTTTTGAGTAAGAACCCATTTGCCAATATTCCTTAAATACGGCATGCCTGTCATTTGATGATAAACACTCTTTACACTTCATTCTACATAAAGGTAACTCTTTCACAGTACGTTCTGGTATACCCTTTCCTTTCAGAGTTTTGTATCCCTGCCCGAAGTTACGCTTTAATTTTTTCTCTCTCTATAAAACACATAATTCCCTAAACAAATGTCACTTTTGATGTTCTTAATAACATAAGTCAAACCTCTTAGTTCAAAAAACTTCACACTTAAGAGTGTTCCTTATGACATAAGTCAAGTTATGTTTTTTTGTACGTCAACCTATATTAGAATTGGATATTGTTGATAAGGTCCGCCACTTGAATACGCCATGAAATACTTTAGATTGACTTATGTGCTTTAGTCAGACTACGTGTAGAATAAAATGAAAGCCAATGATGCAATAAAAAATAAAAC
Organism: Malacosoma neustria; assembly: GCA_963693495.1. Lineage (NCBI taxonomy): Eukaryota > Metazoa > Arthropoda > Insecta > Lepidoptera > Lasiocampidae > Malacosoma > Malacosoma neustria. The sequence continues at coordinate 8,482,369 of OY856393.1, forward strand.
GAAAATTTTGACTTATGTGCTTTAGTCTGCCGAACCTAGTATAGTCGAATGTTTCTACTTGAAATTAAGATTAAACACAAGGAGATTTCGAAGAGAAGAAGAAGAATTCCAATTAATGTAATTAAGAAAATTGCTGGATCAACCTTTTATGCATGGCCTACTTGATTATGGTCGCAGCTTTATGGTGAGTGGAAGTAAGAGCATTATCTACAGTTAAAAAAGTGTCCCACCAATATTAAAGGCGCCACTGTAGCACGAACTTAATCAAAAATATTTCTAGTAATAAAAAATTTATGACGTCACTAGTCACATAACTCATTTCACATTCACAAACAACATTACAACAACAACAAAAATTATTAGTTTAAGATTTGAACCACAATGGCGCAAATAAACAAGTCATTACTCGTAAATTGACGCTAGCGCCACTGTGATCGGATTTTAAACTATATCGTAATTACAAGCAGGCACATTTTAGTCGTGAGATAATGGTTTTTACTTCCTAATGAATGTTTTGAAACGTGGCCAACTGGATAACATCTTGAAGACCTATTTTGATTAGATTTTAAGTAGGTATTGTCCGGCTTTTTATTCGTTTAAGTCGAACAAAATCTACTTTGGATTATAGTCAATACACACATCGAGAAATTGCAGATAGCGAAGAATATTATTATAGTATTATATTATTATATATGTATTTAGTTACTATTTGTACAACAGCATTGCGGTCTTAGCCATAAACTTAATGTTTCGACTGACGCTATCGCCATTCGACAGGTAAAAATTTCATTTTTTTAAATAAAAAAGTAACACCAATATGTCAGTGACCATTTAATAAGCCTCATGAACTGACAAATACATAAATTTATTCTCCCAGCGACAAAAACTTATAGCTAACAACATGTTCTGTTATGTTATAAAATTGACAGTTCACGCGGAAAATTAAAATGGTGTCTTAAATGTTATTTTGTTTATGTTTTACAAATTGTATATATGAGTTGGATTTTCTATCAGATTATACTATTTGTGTCCTTAAATAATTTGCTCTAGTCTGGGTTTGCATCTATATCATTTATTTTAAAAGGTACATTTGTACTGGCAGTGTCATTTTCTCCAATCTTATTTAATTTAGTAGTAGTGTTATATTTTTTAATTTCAAATTTGTATTTTATTTATTAACGATTAAAACAATACTTATTTTATATATTTTTTCCTTACAGGAAGAAAATTCAAACACATTACGCAAAGCGACGTCGAATAACCCCCCGAAGAACAAAACACTTATTGGTCGTAATCTAAGTAGATCCATATATGACTTTTTCGATAAAGTCGTATATAATCTACTTTAATTATTGCCAATTCAATTTCATCGTGTGTACGACATGAAAACACGACTCCGGTCTTCTTAAGGACTACGGCAACGGTAACTGACAGATTTGTTAAAAAATAAGTGAATTAAAATGCTAATAACAAATCATACTATTTAAAAAACAAGTAAAAAATAAATTATATATAAAAACTAGCTGACCCAGCAAACGTTGTTCTGCCATATAAATAATAAAATGTCAAAAATTAAAAAAAAATTTAGGGGTGGACTACCACTAACATTTAGGGGGATGAAAAATAGATGTTGGCCGATTCTCATAGATACCGGATAAGCACAAAAAATTTCATAAAAATCAGTCAAGCCGTTTCGGAGGAGTATGGTAACGAAAACTGTGACACGAGAATTTTATATATTAGATGACAATATAACAAATGACAGTTATAATAATGACAACTTAAAATATACATTTCTGCAAATAAAGATGAAATGAAATGAAAATTTATTGTATACAGAGATATTTTCACAAGATACAAGTTTCAAAGTTAACATATAAACATGTTGCTTAAAATTAAAGCGTACCGATGACTAAGTCCTCTAATGATAAAAAAACTACTTATATTTTTCTGTTAGCTTATATTTATTTTGTAATTATTTGATAATTTGTTTAATGATGTGTCGTTGATGTGTGGTGAAGTAGATCTCGTAGAACTTTAGTCTTTACAAAGCTACGCGTTGTCTACCGATGTTGATGGCTGGCAAGCTACGAGGAACCTTCACATTCCCGCCCAAAAACATAACAGACCCCCCTCATGAGGGGTGATTTCTTCAAACACACGTCGGTATAGCGTTCCCCTGGTCTTCGTAACACTCGCTGACGTCGGTCCTCACCATGCAACAAATTCGAGCCTCATCGGAGGAGAGCACGCTACTCCAGTTACTTAATGTCCAATTTCTAGTGAAGCTTATTCGAGCAATCCAATGCTCACGGAGTAACTTGGAGCGCCACACTGGTCGTCTACTGCGTACATCAGTTGTTTAAAGCCTCCACCTCACATTTCATAGACTAACTTGTGCTCTTCGTAACTGTTCAAGGTTTCTTTTGAGGTCTATGTAATTGCATTTGCTGTTCCTCAGCGCCTGTGTCACTAAAAAGCGGTCGTCTCGTGGTTGTGTGCAACATTTTCTTCCAGAACCTTACCTTCTCTGAACGGAACCTGTCTCTGGGTATGGAGTCCAGGTTCTTTTACTGATTGAACGACTCAAGTTTAACCGCTGTGAAACGTAAACACCTCTCTTTCAGCAGTGCTATAATTTTACTAGCTCTTATTGCTTTTACTACCATTATAATAGACGCAAAAATATCCGTTTTAAGTCACAATAAGGCGGGATTATATGACAAAAATAAATTATTGTACTAAAAATATTGAGAAGTTAGTTTTAGTTGCCTCATAACCCGCAAACTCGCGAAAAGTAATTATAAAGTCACAAACTGAAAAAGGGATAAACGTACATATTTTTAAAAACATAAGTTTCGAATTTGGAATTAATTTTTTTCATACCCAAACGCTTTGGTAAGTGCCAGTAACATAGCTTGACTATAAAAACCTCTTTAAAACTAAATTATTACTAATTATGTAGAAAAATCAAAACCGCTCATTTCTTCTTGGAAATGAGTTTTATTTACTATTTATTTTGAAATTAGACTAATAGAGTAAACAAAGTATTCAGCAAAACTTCATGGGTTTTAATGATCTTCATATTAATTAAGAAACCCTTAATGTACAGACGAAGCATATTTAAACGGTCAAATTTCGGAAATAGTAATCAGTTGCAGTGCATTTTTAGTGAAGTGAAGAACAAGGTGTCGCTAGAATATTTAGGGCATTCTGTTACTGGTAAGTATAATATCATAATTTTGTTTTCCTAAAATTCCAATTCTTTATTTAAATATTTTGACATTTGAAACAAAACTACAGTATTGTATTTTTTTATATTGACTGAATTAGTGTTAAATAACTGAAATTTAAATTGTTAATTTATTGTTATTATTATATTTCAGTATGTATTAAAATAATTTTTAGTCATTATTCCATCAGTTCGCTTTCGTTGTTAATGTTTAATAACTATCATTGAAATAATCATAAAATATTAGTACCATTTCGTGATATAAACCGATATTTTATAATTATATAGTTAGGATTGCAGTTGAAATATTGAATTTACCGTGCATGTATAGTAGTACTAATTGCTATTGAGCGCATGAGCCTAGCCGAAGCCACTTCGTACACAGCATACATTATAAAGTACCGGCCATAAGTCCAATGGCAGTTTCACAAGTCTATCTCATGGTTCTCAATAGTTGCACTCACTTTTTTACGAACTTTTTCATCATTATCTACTCAAAAAAGAGCGTATAATGATGCCTTAGTAACAAGCCTGTCCTGTTGAAATCACTCACATCTGTATGTATACGGCCAGTGCCGTGCAGGCGAACACGATCGTTAAGGTGCTACTGAATTTATGACCCTAATTCGGTATTCGGTATTCGTCATTGTAAAAACCAAATTAAACCATATTTAGAATAGAATAGAAAAGAATCAACCACTGTCATTCTTACGCTGCTTCCGAAAAAGATATTTAAAAAATTTCCATTATTATTCTTCACATGTGTCATTCTTGCTATTATGTTTAAGTTATTGCTACAAGCTATGTATGAAGAAGGTATTTTGCGTTGCAGTTTGAGACTAGTTATTATTTTAAGTAGATACTGTCCGGCTTTGTTTTTATTAAAGCCGTACATATTTACTTTTGATAACGACTACATATCGATATGATGTACAAATTTGTTTTTAAATAGTTTATCTTGATTTTAAGTAGATCCAGTCCGGCTTTGTATCTATTTAAAGTCGAACGTTTCTACTTTAAATTAAGATTAAACACAAGGAGATTTCGAAGAGAAGAAGAAGAAGTCCAATTAATGGAGTTAAGAAAATTGGTGGATCAACCTTTTATGCATGACCTATTTGATTATGGTCGCAGCTTTATGGTGAGTGGAAGTAACGAGCATTATCTCAAATTAAAAAAGTGTCCCAACAGTTTTAAATATAAGTAAGGCGCCACTGTAGCACGAACTTAATTAAAAATGTTTCTAGTAAAAAAAATTTATGATGTCACTAGTATAACTCATTTCACATTCACAGACAACATTACTATGTTCAAATTATTACTTTAAGATTTGAAGCACAATGGCGCAAATAAACAAGTCATTACTCGTAAATTGACGCTAGCGCCACTATGACCGGATTTTAAACTATATCGTAATTACAAGCGGGCACATTTTAGCCGTGAGATAGTGCTTTTTGCGTCCTAACGTGATTCGTTAGATGAATTTTTTAAAACGTGGCAACTGGATAACATCTTCAAGACCTATTTTGATTAGATTTTAAGTAGGTATTGTCCGGCTTTTTATTCGTTTAAGTCGAACAAAATCTACTTTGGATTATAGTCAATACACACATCGAGAAATTGCAGAGAGCGAAGAATGTTATTATAGTATTATATTATTATATATGTATTTAGTTACTATTTGTACAACAGCACTGCAGTCTTAGCCATAAACTTAATCTTTCGACTGACGCTATCGCTATCCGTCACGTAAAAATTTCATTTTTTAAGTAAATAAGTAACACCAATATGTTAGTTATAAAAAAAACCAATATGTTATTGACCATTCAATAAGCCTTATGAACTGTCCAATCCATACATTTATTCTCTCAGCGACAAAAAACTTATAGCTAACAACATGTTCTGTTATGTTATAAAATTGACAGTTCACGCGGAAAATCAAAATGGTGTCTTAAATATCATTTTGTTTATGTTTTACAAATTATATATATAAGTTTGATTTCCTATCAGATTATACTATTTGTGTCATTAAATAATTTGTTCTGTCTGGGTTTGCATCTATATCAATTATTTTAAAAGGTACATGTATACTGGCAATATCATTTTATCCAATCTTATTTAATTTAGTTGTAGTGTTATATATTTAATTTCAAATTTGTATTTTATTTAGTAACGATTAAAACAATACTTATTTTATTTTATTTTTTCCTCACAGGAAGAAAATTCAAGCACATATTACACAACGCAAAGCGACGTCGAATAACCCCCCGAAGAACAAAACACTTATTGGTCGTAATCTAAGTAGATCCATATATGACTGTTCGAAAAAGTCGTTTAAAATCTACTTTAATTATTGCCAATTCAATTTCATCGTGTGCACGACATGAAAACAGGAACCCGATCTTCTTAACCGCTATATCAGACTACGGCAACGGTAACTGACAGATTTGTTAAAAAATTAGTGAATTAATTGCAAATAACAAATGATACTAATTAAAAAAACAAGTAAAAAATAAGAATGACTATATAACAAATGACAGTTATAATAATGACAACTTAAAACATGCATTCCTGCAAATAAAGATGAAATGAAATGAAAATTTATTATATGTAGAAATATTTTTAGAAGATACAAGTTTCAAAGTAACACAAACATGTTTCTTGAAATTAAAGCGTACCGATGACTAAGTCCTGTGATGATAAAAAAACTACTTATATTTTTCTGGCAGCTTACATTTATTTTGTAATTATATTTGATAATTTGTTTAATGATGTGTCGTTGATGTGTGGTGAAGTAGATCTCGTAGAGCTTTAGTCTTTACAAAGCTACGCGTTGTCTACCGATGTTCATGGCTGTCAAGCTACGAGGAACCTTCACATTCGTATTCCTTGTATTTATTGGTAATAAAGTTGTATATTTTTATAACAATAAAGTAAAATATAAAAATATTAATTTGATTTTATGCTAGATGGCGCAATTTACCACCCACGATTACCCTTTAGGCTTAAAGGTAAAATATGTAATAATTATACATAATACCGGGTAGTCGAATAGCCGAACATCTTTCCCGGAGTACCACATATCCCTCGGTCCTCCCGGGCCAGGGGATACCGTCAACAGAGGGTTTTTCCTTGAGACAAAAAAAAAGCCTGGTATGGTCATATAATACGAAGAGAAGATTGTCATATAACAAGGAAAATGCTAGAAATGAAAGAGGATGGATGCAAAAGGAGACCAAAGAAAACGTGGATGGATTGTGTAAAAGATGATTTGATGCCCGAAAAAGAGGTGAATAAATATCCATATCTCTAGTTACACAATGTATTTCAATAGATGGCGCTGTGAATAATATAGTTTCACAAAAGTGGTAGTGACCATGTCGTGTTTTAACATGTTTATATTTTTTAGATCGGAGCTCCACGCTGGCCAATCCAAACGACGAATACTAACCTCTTGCATATAAGCATCTACGTTGCCAGAACGGTCGGCCCGAGAGTAATTAATGTCCATGTAAATGGCATCTTCACCAATTAAATTCTTAGATTTCTGTTATGTATCTTTGCGAATTTAGTGAACCATTTTCAATGAATACTTCACTACTACCTAGATAGGTACGGTAGCTGGAAGTAGCGCCCGCCCAAAACATAACGGATCCCCCACCATAAGGGGTGATTTCTTCAAAACATACGTCTGTATAGCATTCCCCTGGTCTTCGTAACACTCGCCGACTTCGGTCCGACTAGGAGAGCACGCTACTCCAGTTACCTAATGTTCAATTTCTCGTGAAGCTTATTCGAGCAATCCAATGCTCACGGAGTAACTTGGGGCGCCACACTGGTCGTCTACTGCGTACATCAGTTGATTAAAGCCTCCACTTCACACCCCCTACCCCCCTAACCCCCCTGTTCTATTCAATGAATAGAACAGGGATCATTCTTACGCTACCTCCGAAAAAGATATTTAAAAAATTTCCAATATTATTCTTAACGTGTGTCTTTCTTGCTATTATGTTTAAGTTATTGCTACGATCTATGTATGAAAAAGAAGGTCTTTTGCGTTGTAGTTTGAAACTAGTTATTATTTTAAGTAGATACTGTCCGGCTTTGTTTTTATTAAAGCCGTACATATTTACTTTTGATAACGACTATATATTGATATAATGTACAAATTTGTTTTTAAAAAGTTTATCTTGGTTTTAAGTAGATCCAGTCCGACTTTGTATCTATTTAAAGTCGAACGTTTCTACTTTAAATTAAGATTAAACACAAGGAGATTTCGAAGAGAAGAAGAAGAATTCAAATGTAATTAAGAAAATTGCTGGATCAACCTTTTATGCATGGCCTACTTGATTATGGTCGCAGCTTTATGGTGAGTGGAAGTAAGAGCATTATCTACAGTTAAAAAAGTGTCCCACCAATATTAAAGGCGCCACTGTAGCACGAACTTAATCAAAAATATTTCTAGTAATAAAAAATTTATGACGTCACTAGTCACATAACTCATTTCACATTCACAAACAACATTACAACAACAACAAAAATTATTAGTTTAAGATTTGAACCACAATGGCGCAAATAAACAAGTCATTACTCGTCAATTGACGCTAGCGCCACTGTGATCGGATTTTAAACTATATCGTAATTACAAACGGGCACATTTTAGTCGTGAGATAGTGGTTTTTACTTACTAACGTGATTCGTTTGATGAATTTTTTGAAACGTGGCCAACTGGATAACATCTTGAAGACCTATTTTGATTAGATTTTATGTAGGTATTGTCCGGCTTTTTATTCGTTTAAGTCGAATTTGGATTATAGTCAATACACACATCGAGAAATTGCAGATAGCGAAGAATATTATTATAGTATTATATATGTATTTAGTTACAATTTGTACAACAGCACTGCGGTCTTAGCCATAAACTTAATCTTTCGACTGACGCTATCGCCATTCGACAGGTAAAAATTTCATTTTTTTAAATAAAAAAGTAACACCAATATGTTAGTGACCATTTAATAAGCCTCATGAACTGACAAATACATAAATTTATTCTCCCAGCGACAAAAACTTATAGCTAACAACATGTTCTGTTATGTTATAAAATTGACAGTTCACGCGGAAAATTAAAATGGTGTCTTAAATGTTATTTTGTTTATGTTTTACAAATTGTATAATTATATGAGTTGGATTTTCTATCAGATTATACTATTTGTGTCCTTAAATAATTTGCTCTAGTCTGGGTTTGCATCTATATCATTTATTTTAAAAGGTACATTTGTACTGGCAGTGTCATTTTCTCCAATCTTATTTAATTTAGTAGTAGTGTTATATTTTTTAATTTCAAATTTGTATTTTATTTATTAACGATTAAAACAATACTTATTTTATATATTTTTTCCTTACAGGAAGAAAATTCAAACACATTACGCAAAGCAACGTCGAATAACCCCCCGAAGAACAAAACACTTATTGGTCGTAATCTAAGTAGATCCATATATGACTTTGTTCGATAAAGTCGTATATAATCTACTTTAATTATTGCCAATTCAATTTCATCGTGTGTACGACATGAAAACACGACTCCGGTCTTCTTAAGGACTACGGCAACGGTAACTGACAGATTTGTTAAAAAATAAGTGAATTAAAATACTAATAACAAATCATACTATTTAAAAAACAAGTAAAAAATAAATTATATATAAAAACTAGCTGACCCAGCAAACGTTGTTCTGCCATATAAATAATAAAATGTCAAAAATTAAAAAAAATATTTAGGGGTGGACTACCACTAACATTTAGGGGGATGAAAAATAGATGTTGGCCGATTCTCATAGATACCGGATAAGCACAAAAAATTTCATAAAAATCAGTCAAGCCGTTTCGGAGGAGTATGGCAACGAAAACTGTGACACGAGAATTTTATATATTAGATGACAATATAACAAATGACAGTTATAATAATGACAACTTAAAATATGCATTTCTGCAAATAAAGATGAAATGAAATGAAAATTTATTGTATACAGAGATATTTTCACAAGATACAAGTTTCAAAGTTAACATATAAACATGTTGCTTAAAATTAAAGCGTACCGATGACTAAGTCCTCTAATGATAAAAAAACTACTTATATTTTTCTGTCAGCTTACATTTATTTTGTAATTATTTGATAATTTGTTTAATGATGTGTCGTTGATGTGTGGTGAAGTAGATCTCGTAGAACTTTAGTCTTTACAAAGCTACGCGTTGTCTACCGATGTTGATGGCTGGCAAGCTAAAAGGAACCTTCACATTCCCGCCCAAAAACATAACAGACCCCCCTCATGAGGGGTGATTTCTTCAAACACACGTCGGTATAGCGTTCCCCTGGTCTTCGTAACACTCGCCGACGTCGGTCCTCACCATGCAACAAATTCGAGCCTCATCGGAGGAGAGCACGCTACTCCAGTTACTTAATGTCCAATTTCTAGTGAATCTTATTCGAGCAATCCAATGCTCACGGAGTAACTTGGAGCGCCACACTGGTCGTCTACTGCGTACATCAGTTGTTTAAAGCCTCCACCTCACATTCCATAGACTAACTTGTGCTCTTCGTAACTGTTCAAGGTTTCTTTTGAGGTCTATGTAATTGCATTTGCTGTTCCTCAGCGCCTGTGTCACTAAAAAGCGGTCGTCTCGTGGTTGTGTGCAACATTTTCTTCCAGAACCTTACCTTCTCTGAACGGAACCAGTCTCTGGGTATGGAGTCCAGGTTCTTTTACTGATTGAACGACTCAAGTTTAACCGCTGTGAAACGTAAACACCTCTCTTTCAGCAGTGCTATAATTTTACTAGCTCTTATTGCTTTTACTACCATTATAATAGACGCAAAAATATCCGTTTTAAGTCACAATAAGGCGGGATTATATGACAAAAATAAATTATTGTACTAAAAATATTGAGAAGTTAGTTTTAGTTGCCTCATAACCCGCAAACTCGCGAAAAGTAATTATAAAGTCACAAACTGAAAAAGGGATAAACGTACATATTTTTAAAAACATAAGTTTCGAATTTGGAATTAATTTTTTTCATACCCAAACGCTTTGGTAAGTGTCAGTAACGTAGCTTGACTATAAAAACCTCTTTAGAACTAAATTATTACTAATTATGTAGAAAAATCAAAACCGCTCATTTCTTCTTGGAAATGAGTTTTATTTACTATTTATTTTGAAATTAGACTAATAGAGTAAACAAAGTATTCAGCAAAACTTCATGGGTTTTAATGATCTTCATATTAATTAAGAAACCCTTAATGTACAGACGAAGCATATTTAAACGGTCAAATTTCGGAAATAGTAATCAGTTGCAGTGCATTTTTAGTGAAGTGAAGAACAAGGTGTCGCTAGAATATTTAGGGCATTCTGTTACTGGTAAGTATAATATCATAATTTTGTTTTCCTAAAATTCCAATTCTTTATTTAAATATTTTGACATTTGAAACAAAACTACAGTATTGTATTTTTTTATATTGACTGAATTAGTGTTAAATAACTGAAATTTAAATTGTTAATTTATTGTTATTATTATATTTCAGTATGTATTAAAATAATTTTTAGTCATTATTCCATCAGTTCGCTTTCGTTGTTAATGTTTAATAACTATCATTGAAATAATCATAAAATATTAGTACCATTTCGTGATATAAACCGATATTTTATAATTATATAGTTAGGATTGCAGTTGAAATATTGAATTTACCGTGCATGTATAGTACTAATTGCTATTGAGCGCATGATCCTAGCCGAAGCCACTTCGTACACAGCATACATTATAAAGTACCGGCCATAAGTCCAATGGCAGTTTCACAAGTCTATCTCATGGTTCTCAATAGTTGCACTCACTTTTTTACGACCTTTTTCATCATTATCTAGTCAAAAAAAGAGCGTATAATGATGCCTTAGTAACAAGCCTGTCCTGTTGAAATCACTCACATCTGTATGTATACGGCCAGTGCCGTGCAGGCGAACACGATCGTTAAGGTGCTACTGAATTTATGACCCTAATTCGGTATTCGGTATTCGTCATTGTAAAAACCAAATGAAACCATATGAATAGAATAGAATAGAATCAACCACTGTCATTCTTACGCTGCTTCCGAAAAAGATATTTAAAAAATTTCCAATATTATTCTTCACATGTGTCATTCTTGCTATTATGTTTAAGTTATTGCTACAAGCTATGTATGAAAAAGAAGGTCTTTTGCGTTGCAGTTTGAAACTAGTTATTATTTTAAGTAGATACTGTCCGGTTTTGTTTTTATTAAAGCCGTACATATTTACTTTTGATAACGACTACATATCGATATGATGTACAAATTTGATTTTAAATAGTTTATCTTGATTTTAAGTAGATCCAGTCCGGCTTTGTATCTATTTAAAGTCGAACGTTTCTAATTTAAATTAAGATTAAACACAAGGAGATTTCGAAGAGAAGAAGAAGAAGTCCAATTAATGGAGTTAAGAAAATTGGTGGATCAACCTTTTATGTATGGCCTATTTGATTATGGTCGCAGCTTTATGGTGAGTGGAAGTAACGAGCATTATCTCAAATTAAAAAAGTGTCCCAACAGTTTTAAATATAAGGCGCCACTGTAGCACGAACTTAATTAAAAATATTTCTAGTAAAAAAAAATTTATGACGTCACTAGTATAACTCATTTCACATTCACAGACAACATTACTATGTTCAAATTATTACTTTAAGATTTGAACCACAATGTCGCAAATAAACAAGTCATTACTCGTAAATTGACGCTAGCGCCACTGTGACCGGATTTTAAACTATATCGTAATTACAAGCGGGCACAATTTAGCCGTGAGATAGTGCTTTTTGCTTCCTAACGTGATTCGTTAGATGAATTTTTTAAAACGTGGCCAACTGGATAACATCTTCAAGACCTGTTTTGATTAGATTTTAAGTAGGTATTGTCCGGCTTTTTATTCGTTTAAGTCGAACAAAATCTACTTTGGATTATAGTCAATACACACATCGAGAAATTGCAGATAGCGAAGAATATTATTATAGTATTATATATATATATATATATATATATATATATATATATATATATATATATATATATATATATATATATATATATATATATATATATATATATATATATATATATATATTAGTTACAATTTGTACAACAGCACTGTGGTCTTAGCCATAAACTTAATCTTTCGACTGACGCTATCGCTATTCGTCACGTAAAAAATTCATTTTTTAAGTAAATAAGTAACACCAATATGTTAGTTATAAAAAAAACCAATATGTTATTGACCATTCAATAAGCCTCATGACAGTTCATCCATACATTTGTCCAATCCATACATTTATTCTCTCAGCGACAAAAAACTTATAGCTAACAACATGTTCTGTTATGTTATAAAATTGACAGTTCACGCGGAAAATCAAAATGGTGTCTTAAATATCATTTTGTTTATGTTTTACAAATTATATATACCTAGTCAGGTCATAAGTATTGTCACACAGTAAAAACTTTTCTTTTAGAATGCTGGCCACAAAAAAGTTTATTGAATTCGAATTTCGAATTGTTCATGAAAATAAAAATGTATACTTTTAGAATTTTACTCATTTTTAAATATGGAGTGGACGCTTAAAGAAGACCGTGTTGCAGTTATTGCGTTGCATCGTTGCGGTTACGCGCCAATTCAAATTTTTAACATACTGAAAAATTTTAATATAACCAAAAGATTCGTTTATCGTACCATCAAACGATACAATGAAGACTCTAGTGTAGATGACAGGTCAAGAAGTGGTCGCCCTCGGTCTGTTAGGACTCCAGCAGTGATAAAAGCTGTGAAGGCACGAATTCAAAGAAATCCCAAACGTAAGCAGAAACTGTTGGCCCTTCAGATGGGGTTAAGCAGAACCACGGTGAAAAGGGTGTTAAATGAAGACTTAGGGCTTCGGGCATATCGAAGAAAAACAGGACATCGTTTGAATGCTCGTCTAATGGACCTGAGACTGAAGAGATGCCGCGCTTTGTTGAAGCGGTACGCGGGAAAAAAATATCGGAAAATTCTTTTTTCGGATGAATAAATGTTTACCGTAGAAGAGAGCTACAACAAACAAAATGATAAGGTGTACGCACACAGTAGTGAAGAAGCGAGCAACCGTATTCCGCATGTCCAACGAGGTCATTTTCCATCCTCGCTCATGATATGGTTGGGAGTTTCTTATTGGGGCTTAACAGAGGTACATTTTTGTGAGAAAGGTGTAAAAACGAATGCTGTTGTGTATCAAAATACAGTCCTGACGAACCTTGTGGAACCTGTTTCTCATACCATGTTCAATAACAGGCACTGGGTATTCCAACAAGATTCGGCGCCAGCTCATAGAGCGAAGAGCACACAAGACTGGCTGGCGGCGCGTGAAATCGACTTCATCCGGCACGAAGACTGGCCCTCCTCCAGTCCAGATTTGAATCCGTTAGATTACAAGATATGGCAACACTTGGAGGAAAAGGCGTGCTCAAAGCCTCATCCCAATTTGGAGTCACTCAAGACATCCTTGATTAAGGCAGCCGCCGATATTGACATGGACCTCGTTCGTGCTGCGATAGACGACTGGCCGCGCAGATTGAAGGCTTGTATTCAAAATCACGGAGGTCATTTTGAATAAACTTTAATGTCATAAGAATCTATGTTTTGTTAAGTTCATTTTGGTATATGAATGGTTACATAATGAATAAACTTGTTACTATTATTTTACATTAAACATGTGACAGAATTTATGACCTGACTAGGTATAAGTTTGATTTCCTATCAGATTATACTATTTGTGTCATTAAATAATTTGTTCTGTCTGGGTTTGCATCTATATCAATTATTTTAAAAGGTACATGTATACTGGCAATGTCATTTTATCCAATCTTATTTAATTTAGTTGTAGTGTTATATATTTAATTTCAAATTTGTATTTTATTTAGTAACGATTAAAACAATACTTATTTTATTTTATTTTTTCCTTACAGGAAGAAAATTCAAGCACATCTTACATTACGCAAAGCGACGTCGAATAACCCCCCGAAGAACAGAACACTTATTGGTCGTAATCTAAGTAGATCCATATATGACTGTTCGAAAAAGTCGTATATAATCTACTTTAATTATTGCCAATTCAATTTCATCGTGTGCACGACATGAAAACAGGACCCCGGTCTTCTTAAAGACTACGGCAACGGTAACTGACAGATTTGTTAAAAAATTAGTGAATTAATTGCAAATAACAAATCATACTAATTAAAAAAACAAGTAAAAAATAAGAATGACTATATAACAAATGACAGTTATAATAATGACAACTTAAAACATGCATTCCTGCAAATAAAGATGAAATGAAATGAAAATTTATTATATGTAGAAATATTTTTAGAAGATACAAGTTTCAAAGTAACACAAACATGTTTCTTGAAATTAAAGCGTACCGATGACTAAGTCCTGTGATGATAAAAAAACTACTTATATTTTTCTGGCAGCTTACATTTATTTTGTAATTATATTTGATAATTTGTTTAATGATGTATCGTTGATGTGTGGTGAAGTAGATCTCGTAGAGCTTTAGTCTTTACAAAGCTACGCGTTGTCTATCGATGTTGATAGCTACGAGCTACGAGGAACCTTCACATTCGTATTTCTTGTATTTATTAGTAATAAAGTTGTATATTTTTATAACAATAAAGTAAAATATAAAAATATTAATTTGATTTTATGCCAGATGGCGCAATTTGCCACCCACGACTACCCTTTAGGCTTAAAGGTAAAATATGTAATAATTATAAATAATAATAAATAATACCGGGTAGTTGAATAGCCGAACATCTTTCCCTAAGTGCCACATATCCCTCGGTCCCCCTGGGCCGGAGGAAACCGTCAACAGAGGGTTTTTCCCCGAGACAAAAAAAAGCCTGGTATGGTCATATAATACGAAGAGAAGATTGTCATATAACAAGGAAAATGCTAGAAATGAGAGTGGATGGATGCAAAAGGAGAGGTAGATCAAAAAAACATGGATGGATTGTGTAAAAGATAATTTGATGCCCGAAAAAGAGGTGAATTAATATCGATATCTCTAGTTACGCAATGCAGTCCATAGATGGCGCTGTAAATAATATAGTTTCACAAAAGTGGTAGTGACCATGTCGTGTTTGACATGTTTATATTTTTTATTTTAACTCCGGCTTAAAACTAGATAGATATCTATGCAAAGGAAATTCTCATTAAAATGTTTAATTTCTGTTGTAAAAATTCCATTTTGATGTCCTGGGACTTTGTTTGTGTACTGTCACAGAGTAAATTTTCTTCTTAGTAGAATTTTTTGTCAACATAATGAGTATAGAGATGATTTTGATAGTGTTACTATTAACCCGAAAGAAAAACCTTGTGTGAGAGCGTGTTGTTTAGGAAGACAATTCGCAATGCGCACTCTCCGCTGCGTGTGAACGAGCAGCGAGGTTACTACTATTACACGAGGAGTGCTACTGCACTCCTCGTGTAATACGCCCGTACGTCCACGTCTCTCAGCTATGTTCGTGCGAGCTACGAGCCTTTCCCAAAGGGTCGCACCCACAACCTATTACTAAGGTAGCAGGAGGTCGGTCACCAACACCCGTCGACGAGTGACCCTGCATGAGCACAGGAGGTCAGCCTTGCAGAATCAGACAGAAGAATGTACTGTAATTATATAAATATACTGTGAAAATACCCACAACGTCATCTACCATGATGCCGCCATGTACTAGACCAGTGATTGACCTTTTCATCCAAAATAGCCAAATTTAAATAGTACACAATTAAAATTATTCAAAGAGCTATTTTTTGATATATGATTTGCTCCAATAAGACATAATTTAATTATTACGGAAATAAATAGGGAGGTAGACCAAAGATAATATGGATGGATTATGTAAAATATGATATGGCTAAAAAGGTGTGAATGTTCGGATGGCGACTAATAAAGAAGAGTGGAAGGAGAGAATATGTTGTGCCAATCCCACATAGCTAGGATAAGGGCAGGAAGAAGAAGAACTAATATTCAGTGCCTGGACTAAACATTTTGCGGAAGAGCCGTAGCCGGGGAGTCAAAGAGACACATGCCTAGTTAAAATACTTCTCTTTCGTAAATATATTAAAGACTCGGGACGGGATTCAGGCTCGTGACTCCTGCAGCCGTTCCGACATACAAAAGCCCGCCACGGATGTCGCCAATTCTCCTTAATTCGAAACGCATCGTTCCCTGCATAATATATACGAGTATACGTTGCAAGGAAATTATGTATTTGAGATCTGAATTGAGACTGACTGTAATTTGCATGAAATCACAGTGTGAACGAGCTGTAATAAGGATGTGATCAATTGTGCACCGGACCCAATACAATAGATCACTTAAACGCAATTCAAATGAAAAATACTTTAATAAAAGGCTACACTAAACTTATCTATCTAATTAATATCTATACAGTAACAATGCCTCACAGATTGAACATGAAACCACTCATGAAACAACACAGCCCCCTGTAGTCCGGGAGCGTCACAAATATTTATAGGCGACGGTAACTGCTTACTATTAGAAGGCCAGCCTGCTTGTTTTCTGTTCCAAACCAATAAAAAAAATTGAACCGTTTGTGGTTCAATTTTGTAATTATCTATAATCAAATTTTGTAACTTAAAAGATGGGATAGTTTTTCTGTTAATTTATTGATACTACTCTCTAACATCTTCATCCTAGGTTGCGTTTTTATTCCGAGTAATATTTATTTTCTCGTCATTAGCTAAAATCAGTTTCCGCACCAAATTTATGATAAATAAAACCTGTTTCATCATTCCAAGCTTTGAATTTCTTCGGCGTCGGCGAGGAGACTGACTTCCAGGTCATTGATTATTGTTTGATTTCAGGATTAAAATTGTGAACCCGATTTTGTTCATGGTAACAAATTGTGCCAAATAATTTCCTAATTGATGGTCACTGTTCGATTTGTCAACACGACATCTTCGACCTTGTTCATGTTATGTTCAACGAAGGACATAGATAGGACAGATGGAAGGATTGACGAGGACGTCCATCGCAATTTCATCTTCCATGGATGTTCTGCCCAGCTTAACTTGGCCCAGCATGCAACTGTGGAAAATGGAAGAACAGTATCCTCAAATGTGTTCACCAAGTTTGTGTGTATGACTTTGGTAGATAATATTTTCAGAGGTACCTGATGACAGTTCTAACTTCGTTTTCTCCCTTTTAATGTTATCTCTTCGAAGGTTCGTATTCAAATGAATGTGCCCCAGGAATCATCGCCTATTTATAAGATTTATGTTAATCGAAAAAGGATTTTTTATTTATTTAGTTATTGTGTGTACTGGAAATGATTGATATTAGTACTTTTGGATTAACCTATATATGAATAGGTAAATACTTTATTTTTTATCATAATTTAGGTTTCTATGTAAGATTGCCCCTCGATAGTCAAATAAATAATTTTCGATCAAACAAATCATATTCAATATAATAGAATAGTTCCGCAGTATAAATTCGCCAGTAAAATTAAGCGCAGAGGTTTCTTTAATGCGGTTAATTGGATTAAATTCAATTTCTAAGGGAGTTAATCTTAATATTTCCGCCGGAAGTTATTTAAAAAGGAAGTGCCGTTTGTGATTAAATCTTCTAGCACTAAATTGTAGAATACCGCGAGACAGCTGATTTCATAATTCACGGCATGCGGAGCTATGGGCCCAGTAATATCATCATATTAGGATAAACTTCATATTACTGAATGAACTTTTAGTTACTTAAACTCAATAGAAAATTGAAAATCTCTGTTCAGAATAATTAATTTAAAAAGTCTTAAATTATCACAAGTACTAAATTATTACTCATAAATATTTATCTAAATACTTACTGGCCCGGCAAACGCTGTTCTGTAATATAAAAAAAAAACAGAATTACGTTCACCCCTATTTTATCCTATTCAAGTTTAATTTTCACGACAAAATTAAACATGTCCAGGACATCTGGAGATAGAAATCTGTATACGGAAATTTATCAAAATTGGTTCTGTGGTTTAGGCGTGAAAACATAAACTTTTCTTACTGAGTTACTTTCACTTTATAATATTAGTATGGATTAATAATCTATAGGTATACTTAGCTTAGGCTCACTGGTATTAGGGTTTTTTTCGCTTAACGTGCAATAGCATAATTGTCATGTACCAAGGGTGAAGAAAAAAAAATTGTTAGGAAAACTGTGTACAAAGATCACATGTATGTGTAAACTGTCAATTCCCTTTATGAGAGACCTAAACCCAGTTGTGAGACTTTATGTTATTTTAATAGTTAAAAATTATGCATAAATAAATAAATATTATGGAAAAATATTACATTCCTGATGCGGGGAAAACGTACGACACTACTAGGCATATAACCCGTGCGTGATAAGTTGAGACTCGCCTGGAGTGCAACCTTCCGCCCGCTACCCCTGTAACTTCCCTTCAAGCTCCCGTGTTATACTGTAGGCAACGCAGCAGAGACGAAGTCGCGGGTGGAAACTTGTTGTGATATTTTTTTATGCACAGAACAAATATGCGTCTGTGGCGTCACCGCCCCCAGGACTCAACTTATTGGGCACGGGTAGTAATTAAAATTAGCAATCTATAAAGATGCTGTTTTAATTGTGTCGCCAGCGGTCAGGTTATCTCTGTCCCTTATCGCCTAGTGCTATTGAAGGTAAATCCAACTAGACCCCGATATCATAGTTGGACATAAGTGCATATTTTTTTTTATTGCTGTAGGACAGCTGATAGGCTGACGGCTCGCTTAGAATTTAGGAGTTACAGCTACAGGTGTTTGCAACACTAGTGGCATCACGAACACGCTGCTGTCGCATAAGAGTACAGGAACTTTGGTCACTAATGCCGGAATACAACACAAGGTTATTATGGCAGCATACTTAAGACCAAATGTGGTCGCCATCCAGACGGGCTTGAGGCCCTACCACGTAGCTGGGGTGGGTTGTTTTGTCGCCTTTTACGACAGGCCGAGCCCGGCCACAGAGGTTAGTATTCTTTCTCCGCCCCTGCACGGATAGAAACATGCTTAAAACAGTGCAGAAGTGCATATAACATACTATAGTCTCCCACCCACATGATAAGGTACGTATTATTCCTATGAAAACGTTTTATAATCTAGCTATATAGCTGTACCACAAAGAGTCTCACACTTATTCAATGGAAGGAGATGATGCCGACACTATTTAAGGCTAATCAAAGTTCGTTAAGCAGTAGTCAACGCTTATGTGTACGGATGCGCGCACGCTCCTGTCCGCCATGTTACAGTCGCATTTCTAAATTCAAATTCAAACGTGATGGTCGTGTGTTTTTTGACAGTGACAGTACAGTTGGATATTCTTTTTTTTTATATTGGTAAGTTTGTAATTTATGTTTTTGTATTATTAAATGCTAATATAAGAACGTTATTTATACGTTTGTTCATTACAGTTCAATATCAAGCTCGTATATTATGTAGATAAGGCTGAGATGTTTTAAAAATGTTTATGAAACTTAATTTGTAATATATTCAATTATTCATGAAGTAAGGAAGGATACGTTCAATTTTTACCTTACAGTTTGCGGTTTCACTCGGGTTTTCTCCAAGCCATACTTGCCCAAAAGCGATTGGTTGGTTACGTAAATAGGTGATACCGTGTGTAGGATAGGATGGGCTTAAGTTTTTTTGTAAATATCACAGTTTATCGAGAAAAATCTATTGGGTCTTTCCGAGCACAAGGTTGGTAGGACTAAATATTGGTAGGTATGTGAGACCGCTTAGTGCATGGCCAGGCGGAGACAAGACTTGTCTAATACCTTAACTCAATCTCTTTTTGCGTCCCTCCAACCACGGGGTAGTCGGTGGGTATGTCTATCTTCAGACTTACCCATTAAACTGCTCTCTTATCGTTTAATACCTAAGCCTGACAGATAGCTTAATCAATACTGAGGTCTAGACCGAGATTCAAATGACAATGATTTTTAAGCATGAAAATTTGTCGATAATATTAGTCATAAACCAACAATACTAGGAAATTATATTGCCTCATAAAAACAATAATAGTTGTATGTTACTCCATTACTGAGTTTGTGTTTCCTTCTAGAGGAACAGATAATATAAACGCTTGTCCAAACCGGACTAGCGAGTATTGGTTATTTCAGTGTGCAGATTTTCTCGCGTCTCCCTCATCGTCCGTACGTGGCATTTATCCATATATTGTATATCCGTCTTTATCCGTGCAGGGGCGGAGAAAGAATAATAAACTCTGCGGCCGGGGTCGGCCTGTCGTAAAACGCGACAAAACAACCCACTCTAGCTAGTGGTAGGGCTTCAAGCCCATCTGGATGGCGACCACCTTTGGTCTTAAGTATGCCGCCATAGTGACCTTGTGTTGTGTTCCGGCATTAGTGACCCAAGTCCCTGTACCCTTATGGGACAGCAGCGTGTTCAGGATGCCACTGGCGTTGCAAACACCCATAGGCGACGGTAACTGCTATATTCTAAGTGGGCCGTCAGCCTGTCTGCTGTCCTACGACATTAAAAAAAAGTTATATACGGGTACGATTCCCTTGGTAATATGCACCGCAAGGCAGCTGTTCCCGCCTAATTATTACATCTACATCTATCCAAAAACTAAATTACTCTGAGACTGATAAAAACAATAATTAGCATTTTTAAATCTGCTGTATAACTCTATTTTCCTTCAAGAAATGCCTGTTGACAATCACCCAACATTTCCATTTCTTGCTCACTTCATTTTTGTGACAAGTGTAGACGAATTAATATAAAAATAGTTAAAACCGCATTTAAATGTAAATGAATAAATATTATCATTTATAATGTAAACTGTCTGGAGTAATCATTCTTGTAGGTTATCACTTGTGGCTAAAATTAACTGAATTAAATAAACTACCATAGGAATTATTTTCTTTATAATATATAATACATGATAATAATAATTTGCACATTACACCACATCATCACACCATGGTGGCTCTAAGCCAGGATGGCAACCACTCCTGGTTTCCAAATATTCCCCCATATCCTTGTTATTTTCCGACAGAAGTGAGCTAGGTTCCAGTTCCCGTACGCGGATCGCGTGTTAGCGGTACTCTGACATCACAAACATCCCTAGCCGACGGTAACTGCTTAACATAAAAAGTCAAAGCTGACGGCCATGAATCGGTGCCTTATAGATTTCTATAATCCAAGTTTAATAAATAGAATGCGTTTCGAATGGAAATGTTTGGTATAATAATATTATTTTAATATAATATTATAAAGAGGAAAGATTTGATTGTTTGTTTGTTTGCATTGAATAGGCTCGGAAACTACTAAACCGATTTAAAAAATTCTTGCACTGTTGGGAAGTTACATTATCCCCGGGTGACATAAGCTATATCATATTTTTAAAAAGTTAGGGATCCTTACTTAAACTCCAATAATGTAACCCAAGGTGTAAAAAATTACCTAAAAATTACCTACATCGCGTGCGCTGCGAAAACTATTAATAATAAAATAAAATAATGTACTACGACCTTGCAGAACCCATCATTATTTACAAAAAATGTCGCGTCAGCATATGTCTAACTAATATAGTTATGCCACAATAAGTGTTCTTTTATTTTAAAAATTTAATTGAAATGCCGCCGCTAGAAAAGGCTCTTTATTTGTATCTTGGTATTTATCCTTATCAAAATAAATTACTTCATATTCAAGACTGCTTCAATACCTTTATAAAACTTTTAGATTTTTTTATTGCTTTAGGACAGCAGACAGGCTGACGGCCCGCTTAAAATTTAGCAGTTACCATCGCCTATGGGTGTTTGCAACGCCAGTAGCATCGCTTACACGCTGCTGTCACATAAGGATACAGGAACTTGGGTCAAAAATTCAATTCGGTTGAATTATTTAATCCGGAGAATCCGGACATTCCATTCGAAAGATATCACGAGTTTAAAAATGTAAGTATTAGAAAAAACGTTTCACATCTTCGTGACGCTAATTTGCGTTTCATCCGTAAAAAATTTACCTTCATGCGCCCAAAGAAGTTCCAATTCAAAAACTCTCTACCTCAATGGAGAACGTTCTACAATGTTAACAATATTTCTCTGATTGCCTGGAAGAAATCTCTTTTAACAGCAAGACCGCCCATCATCCTTTTATTTGTATTGTATTTGTTGAACATAGTATGAACGATATTAATATTTAATTATTTTCAATTCCTTACATTTTATACTGTGCCAGAAGCAAGCGTTTCTGTTTGTCTATTGACTCTTTCATTAAATGACGCTACATTTAGAACACTTATTGTATGAATCATGTACGTATGATTTTCGGTAGGCACAACCACTTAACGAGCTGTTTGTAATTAATTTTCCGTGATTATTGTATTGCTTTTATTCTGAGAAATTAGAAAAGATATATTGAGTGCGATATTTAAGCCAAACATAAATAACTACTCTGACATTTATTTTCTTCTTGTCCGTATTCAATGAGGGTAGTCGAATCACGTCTTCTCTTTCCATTCTCCTGTGTTGTCATCTTAATATTTTGCCTTATCATCTTTTACGCAATTCATCTATTCTATAGTCTACCCCCTTGTTCTTTGTCCATATCACGCTAGCCATAGACAAACTAGAAAGTAATAATTTTCTAGTTTGTTGATGGCTGGTGATATTTTCAATATTCGTCACTTATATATAAGGTATAAAAATGACAAATGAAAAATATAAGAAAGAAAAACCATTTCAGTTTTTTTAGGGTTACGAGACTTGATACCAATCGCTCCTATATTAAAAAAAAACTATCTTTATAAAATCATAATTTTGAAGACCTTCTGCTCACACGCTACTACTCTCTATATTATTTACAAAAAATATACGTAAATGACATATCAGTTGTCTAGTATCCGTAACACAAGCGCTTTAGTAAGTTAGTAGCTTAAGTAAACAACCTTGAAACTGGATGGCGCTGTATAAACTGTCAAATTATATTTATGTATTTATTTTAATTTGTAATTATGTTTGTTGTTGTTGTTTTAATTTGTGTTAAAATTTTATTAATTTATAATTATGTATTACACTAAAATGCGGAAAAGTGAAATAAATTTTATAATATATGAGTTTTCCTTTTAATGAAATCTTATATAGAGTTTGAAATGGACGTATTGTAAATAAATTATACGAATTTTACGTCACAGTATTGTGTTAAATTCATTTTTGGCTTTCTTTGTTGGCTTGTCTTATTACAAAGGACTATACTGAATACTAACCTTAATTCTAGCGTAGATAAGATTTCTAACGGTTTACTCTTTCAAGCTCGAAGGTAGGAAAATACATTATTATGACTCATCACGATATCTCTGGAACCATAAGGCGTAGAGATTTTATCCGTGCAGGGGCGGAAAAAGAATAATAACCTCTGCGACTGGGGTCTCCCTGTCGTAAAAGCCGACAAAACAACCCACCTTAGCTACGTGGTAGGGCCTCAAGCCCGTCTGGATGGCGACCACCTTTGGTCTTAAGTATGCCGCCATAATAACCTTGTGTTGTGTTCCGGCATTAGTGACCTAAGTTCCTGTACCCTTATGGGACAGCAGCGTGTTCACGATGCCACTGGCGTTACAAACACCCAAAGGCCGTCGCCTGCTAAATTCTAAGCGGGCCGTCAGCCTGTCTGCAATCCTACAGCAATAAAAAAGAGACTTGAAATTTAGTAAGAATATTCCTTTCGCCGAGTAGAGGTCAGCTAAGAACGGATTTTACGAAATTCTACCTACAAGGGATGTTGCTGGCGATATAAGAGATTTCCACCTATCTCTGGAACCATAAGGCGTAGAGGCTTGAAATTTGGTAGGAATATTCCTTTCGCCGAGTAGTTTCACTCAAATGAAACTTACTTTTTTGTCAGTGTATTAATAACAAAATAAATTTATTCGCACTTTTATATTTTTACTTTTTCCTGTTATTGGACCAGCAAAGCGGGCGGGAACAGCTAGTACGTTTTACTTCTCTCTTTTTTTATGTTTACTACTTCGATCAAATTGTTGATCGAAGGTTTACTATATAAAAAATTGTCATTCATTCGTATAAATTTACACATGCTGTATATCGTTCTAGTATTAACGAATTAGTTCTAAACTGTAGTCCTCAGTAAGTTGGGGACGGTCGTAACTTTCTCAACCTTTCAAGTATAATATTAATTTTTCTTTCATTATCTAATTTAATAGTACGTTCTATAAAGTTATGCTTCAATACTAAACAAAGAAAATAAGTAGATTGTTTTTTTATTGTTGAGGAACAGCAGACGGGCTGACGACCCACTTAATAGTAAGCAGTTACCGTCGCCTTTATATATTTGCGACACTAGGGCTACCGCGAATACGCTGCTGTCTTAAAAAGGTACAGTAACCTTGGTCAGTAATAACGAAACAGTACAAGATTTTTATGGCGGCATACTTAAGACCAGTTACGTTTTTGTTGCCTTTTACAACAAGCTGGGGCGCAGGGGTTAGTATTCTTATTTCGCCCCTGCACGGAGGGGAAAAAATATGAAATATTAAGGTGCATAATAACATTTAATCTATGACAATGGGTCTTTATCCTTTATAGAAATCATAGGTTTATAAATCACAATCATATATTTTAGCTTAAGGCAATATTAATATAGTAGCAACACTTATGTATCCAAGCCACTAAAATAAGACATTTTTTGTTCCCCTCAGCCTCTAAAGACAGTCACAGTCTGTGTAGTATAACAATTTAATTAATTGCACACATATTATGCATAAATAGTTTATAAGTTACTGATATTATACCAATAATATGTCCTACTTTACAACAAAATATTTATTAACATAATCCACCATTATTCCTTCTGCCCCACACGTAGAGTTGTCTTGAACAAAGACTGAATTAAAGAATAATATTTTTCAATAAAATATTCTATAACATTCCAAACAAATGAGCATTGAGAGATGTCATTAAATAAATAAGAATTGACACTGTTTGCACGCCGATAGATAATGCGGGGTGGCAACGCTAGATAAGAGGGGCAAAAGTTAAAGACGGACATAAGAGGCATTGATAATAACGCGACAGTGTGATGAACTTGCGACCACTGTAAACAGACGACCTATTTATAGTTTAACACTTGCATTATGCTGGTAAGAACAGAAGCAAACCGAATGACCTCTAATTTGTCCGAAAAAGAATAATTCTTAACCGATATCAAATGAAACCTTTTTTTTTTTTTTTTTGGTCTCGGGGAAAAACCTCTCTTGACGGGTTCCCCCGGCCCGGGGGGACCGAGGGATATGTGGGACTCCGGGAAAGATGATTGGCCATCCGACTACCCACTAAAAAACCCCGCTGTTCTCCTATCGCCTACGCCCGGGCCCACGGATATATGGCCTGCCGATCTCGTGGCCCGGGCCGGCGCCGGCCCGCCCTTTGTGGGGGCCGGGCCGGGCCCCTTCTAAAGTGTTGGCGCCAGGGGGTCAGGGTTTCGTCCCCCCGGCGCTCTCCTAACAACTCTAGGAGTTGAGGGGGGCCGCGGAACAGCACGCAGCCCTCACCCTCGCGGCAATAGTGCGGGCGGCGGGTCCTCCCCCGAGGGGCCGCCCGCGACCGCTTTTTACGGCGGCCGGAGGTCGTTACTGGCCCTCCGGCGCCGCCGGCGTGGCCTGCGTTGGCGGGAGGGGAGTGTGGTGGTCAACTCCCGCTCCCGCTCCGCCGCTTCCTTTGCGGACATGACTGCCTCGCAGAAGGAGGCGACGGCCGTCCATCCAGGATCGCCCCCGACCATGGACAGAACCAGGGCCGGGAGCGACAGGTCCACGCCGATTTGGGCGACGAGGGCGCGGCGCTCCTCGCGCCACGCAGGGCACACGGCGACAGTGTGGTTCACCGTGTCCTCCTCGTCGCCCGCGCCACAGTGGTGGCACCCTGACGTCATCTCCCGCCCTATGCGACACAGGTACCTCCCGAAGCAACCGTGCCCCGAGAGGACCTGCGTCAGGCGGAAGGTCAGGGCGCCGTGGCGCCTTTCCAACCATTCGGCCAGGACGGGCCTCACCGCTTCGATGGTGGCGAGGCCCGCGCTGGGGTGCGCGAGGCGCTCCTTCCACTCCACCATGAGCACCACGTCGCGCAGCTCCGCCCGCTTTGCCTCAACATCAAATGAAACCTGGGTAAATGCCTCTGAAAAACATCTGCTCTTTTTAACCGACAAAAAAAACGGAGGAGGTTCTCAATTCGACGCGTATATTTTTTTCTTTTTTTTTGCATAACTTTTTACAGATTAGTCCGATTTTAAAAATTATTTTTTTTATTGGAAAAGGTATATCCCGAAGTTGGTCTCATATAAAATTTGGGTAAAAAATTCTTACCCTAAGGGTACGAAAACAGAGAGTGATTGATTGTTCACTCACTGATTATATCTATGACCACGCATAACTTTTGACAGAATTGATTTATTTATGTATGTAGTAATTAATAGATTATAGCCACAAAAAATTATAAAATAAAAATATTTTAACAAAAAAATTAAACCGCGAAAAAACTGAAAAGCGAAAAATAAGAAACCTTTTTTATTAACCTTAATAACTAAGTTCTTAAACTAATGTAAGTATACCTAAATAATTTTGAGTCGGTGCCAAACAAGCTAATTAACTAATTACATAAAGCGCGATGCGCAGCGGCGGCGCAGCGTGACACGCCCCTTCGCCGGGAAATGCCGAGCGTTTACGAAGTTAATGTCAGCGAGACAGCAACCCGAACACACATGTAAGCACACACGCGAGGGCACTGGCGCCCCCAAAATTACTTAGGTATACTTACATTAGTTTAAGAACTTAGTTATTAAGGTTAATAAAAAAAGGTTTCTTATTTTTTGTTTTAATGTATCTTATGTTTTAATTATTTAATATTTCTAGTAGGTACATACATGCAGTTATGTAAGAAGTGTTTTTAAAGCGTTGCGAGACCCGACGGTCAATATTTATTGTAAAGCGTTGGCACAGTAGAAATGAGTAATTCTATTAATACTAATATTGATATATTAGTAAATAAGACCTTTATGTGTCATAAATAATTTTCACTACAGACAATATTTTGAGGACGATGCCATTGCTGTTAGTGCTGGTGAATTATACTGTATTTGATTTATTTTCTGAGTATAATATTTACATATATCCATATCGATACGATGTAATTTATTTAACAACTAGCTGACCCGGCAAACGTTGTTCTGCCATATAAATAATAAAATGTCAAAAAATTAAAAAAAAATTTTTGGGGGTGGGTCACCCCTAACATTTAGGGGGATGAAAAATAGATGTTGGCCGATTCTCATAGATACCGGATAAGCACAAAAAATCACTAACTCAATTTAGTTATCTGCCTACTGCCTACCCCCTAAGAACGATGGCGTGATTATTTATAGCCTATGACCATTTCTAGGTTATCATCTATCACCATACCAAATTTCATCAAAATCCGTTCAGCCGTTTAGGCGTGAAAGAGGAACAGACAGACAGACAGACAGAGTTACTTTCGCATTTATAATATTAGTATGGATAGTATGGATTGTTAATATAGATGAGGTATACGATAGAAAATGGATGGTCCCTAAAGAGAATTTGCTCTTTATTTCTTAGCTAGCGCCCATTGCATACATATACATTACATATTTAGTTTAGTTATTTAAATTAATGATTTTGTGACTATGTATGGAACCTAGTTTCCAAAATAAATGATTATTATTATTGCTTGGATGCGAACGTTATTTAGTTTGTTAGATATTTTTTCATTAATATTTATTTTTATTTATAATAACATATTTTTATAAGGTCATAAGTTCAGAAGTGTTCACAGTTTTGCTAGTGTAGGAAATTATAATTTGGCAAAGTAAGTAAAAGTGTCCATGCCTTCTCTTCTACCCTTTTTCCTGGATCATTTATTTCCCTTACCTCGCCAATGTTATTCTCCGATTCTACCATCTCACAAGTATAGAGGAATCCGAATAGTTTCTTAATAAGTAACCAGCAATAAGAGAATTTGCAGGCTGGTTCCAAAGCCCATCTCTTAAAAATTGCGCCGCGAATATGTTACTGTTCCAAAACTTTTTAATTTAAGCATCATATTTTATTTTATCATGTATAATTTTAGTCTTAACCTCGAAGTTTGATCCGTCAATTAAACAATCTACTGTACTCAAATATCTAATGACCGAGTTTAATTCTGAAAGGCGTTGGCTGTCGCGCCGAAATCCCGCGCTCCTGGTCATTCATCCCTACACCATGTGTGCGCGCACGCAGCACAACTCTACTCATAAATTAGTATCGACACGTGTTCTGTTTGTAACTTGTAATGTTTTTTATTGGGTTAAGGTCTATCACTGTTCTGATTTGTAGACCTTCGTGGCGTAACAGCTTTCGTTGTAACGCTTGCGAGGGTCACGGATTTAATTTCAATTTGTCTGGGTGTTAAATAGAAAAGAAAAGTATATCAGTTTTATAGAACCCATAACACAAGCGCTCTGCTACTTAATTTTGTACTAGATGGCGCTGTTGAAATTTTCATGGTAATATTTATTCAGTTAATAGGATATTATGTAAGGCTTGCCAGCCGAGAGGCCTTGGTTAAAAATTAGAATCATTAATGTAACTAAATTTCATTTGCAGCCCAAATTTCTGTTTTTTTTTCTCCACTTCTCAAGGTATTCAGCATCTCTGGTAGTGAAGCCATAGGCCATTTTTTTCTTTCTTACGGAGAGTAGTAGTAGTAATTTAATTCATCGCTTTGTTCGCCTATTGGTAGCAAAGTTTACTTACATTTATTACCCGACACATTTAAAAAGCATGCTTAGTTTTTAACCGACTTCAAAAAAGGAGGAGGTTATCAATTCGTCTGTATTTTTTTTATGTTTGTTAGCAATACTTTTCAAGTTGTTA
The DNA here is from genome assembly GCA_963693495.1 of Malacosoma neustria. Classification (NCBI taxonomy): domain Eukaryota; kingdom Metazoa; phylum Arthropoda; class Insecta; order Lepidoptera; family Lasiocampidae; genus Malacosoma; species Malacosoma neustria. The sequence goes on from OY856393.1 coordinate 8,511,659, forward strand.
TGTCGTAACATATTTTAACTTCTGTATTAGATAAGAATGGTGTTATGGCAAGATAATCGGATAATCTTACATAAAGAAATAACTACCGTCCTATTTTTCGGAAGTTACTCGGTTTTACCAGGGTACGGCTGTAACCAAAAAAAAATATCCACACTATATCTTATATTAACTTTTGGAAGGAAAAGAGGAGCCATAATCATCAATCCACCTATTTTATATTTCTACCTCTTGTATGCTGTTATTAGTTATTGTAAGTATATTTTGTTTTTATGCCTATCTTCATTTCAATTGTTTTTTTTTAGTTTATTAAGTTATTACTCGTTTTTTTTACCCTCCTGGAGTATATATATGGTTGACGTACTTTGATTAAGTTTTAACCTATTATTACCTACAGTATTTTTTAATTTTCCCATCTGCCTTCGTTTTTATTTGTATTATTTTTAAGATAAATAAACTAATACGTAATGCTTACAATATTATATTATATGTGTATGTGGACAAGTATATCTAACTCTAGGATATATATATTTAGCGTTATGTAATTATTCTTGTGGTGAACATAATATATTATTATAAAGTTATATATTTATTCAGTATTTACACTAAATAGCGCCTGTGGTAATATTAGTTCATTCCCAACGACGATTACAAACCCACATGGGAATTAAATGCAAGGTATCTTTGAGGTCGTGGGTCGATGTAGTTATGTGAGGTGTGCTCGTTCTGAATTAATATTTACAGAAGTCGTTGTTGTCCTTGTAATAATAGTAATCGCCGTAATCTATATCTGGTGGTCATTTTTGATAATATTCGGCACTTGATTGTGGCATAATGTGGTAGCCGCGTTCAAGTTATCGAGTTTTTTAGAAGTCCTGTAAACGCGTACAATTCTGTTTTTATCTATATAATATTATATATTAATCCTTCTGATTGCTTTAATAAAAATTGTACGGACAGTTAGTAAGTTATATCTTTGTGAAAACCCCACCAGTTCTCTACTTTCACCCATTTCTGAACTTTGTGAATCTGATTCGGAAGATTGGCGAAACTAAAAGTGGGACATAAACTTCTCATAAAGTAATATTGTTATAAGCATTGGCACACACGATCACTCCGTTGTCAGGAAAAAGTTATTCTACATCAACTATGTATGAATGAATATTTACTTATTTTTTTCAAACATATTCCTCTAGCATCCGAAGTTTCTGTGCCTAAAGTACGAACCCAAATAGCCTTTATAACTCCTTGAGGCGTTAAAAACTTTCGGACTAATCTCGGTAAATTCTTCAATTAATTGAAAATCACACCTCAACCAATCAATTCAATTAACATCACTTAAACCTATTTGGAGCGATTATTCATTACTAGTTCTGTTTTGTCTAGAATACCTAGGCATGAGAAAATTATAATATTATAATTCGTGACAATTTATTTTTATATACCTATATATGTCATATTTCATTAAGGTAAAAATGTTAATAGTTTATTTAATAAATTTATTAATAAACAAAAAAACATCTGTTGTGTAGAACGCTGTCAAATTTTTCTTAAAATGATTTCTGTTTATCCAGAATTCAATTATTTTCTCTGGAACGTCTAAAAAGTAATTAAATATCAGTTTTTGTTGAAGACTACAGAACATATTTTCTTTACTTTCCACAAAAAACTCCTGTCTTGTCTGTTCAATATTAGTCTATGGTACGGATGTAGTCAATTGAGCCATTAACTGGAAGATTTCATTCGCTGGAGCCGTATTTCATCGCAGATGCTCACCAAAAGGGCTTTTAACACATTTAGAATGTTTTAACATACACAAATGCTGCATATGAGACTCATTTTTTTCCTTGGTCTAGGATGTAATCCACTTATTTTTATGAAAGTAAAAACGTCTGTATGTCTTTCTTGTTTATGCCCTATGGAAAATTATTTCTGTGTTAGAAAAGTGTACGCCAACATGCGATAAATTAAGGTGGCGCCACAATAGCATCAGCGTAAATTTTAGAGGAAAGAGCCAAAAGTTTTATTAGAGTGGGTTCGAATTTTTTAACTCAGCATACCTCACTCTAACTCAGCGGACCTGAACCGAACCGAGAAGGGATGGATTCAAGGACAATGCTAATTTATTTGCCCACTGCAAGGCATCGCATATCTTTAACCACCGCTCCTCTCCCTCTCCTCTATCCCATAGCATACACTGCAGCTGCACTAGCGCTATTCTGACGGGTTTTGGACCTCAATTTACAGGGTACAGATGGACTCTTTTTCAACTTCTCTCTCATATGAAATGGTTTTCCTCTCCCCTCCGTAACACTACCAAAGAGTTTAAAAATAGGTGGAATAAATTTGTTTTTAAGAAGAGCAAAAATTGTGTTGAAAAGATATGCACTATCGTTAGTAGATTCGCATTCTGCCACGCCATCAGTTGATATGATATTTTGTCGCTCATTTAGTATGTCAATATTTCAGAGCTCAAGCTTTCGTATGAGTAAGATAAACGCTTACGCACGCAGTGACTTGTGCTCGCGTAATTACGAATCCAGACGGGTTTAATTGGCTCAGTTTGTTAAAGTGTAGTAAAAATAGCTCTTATTATTAAAAGTAGTATGACAGTTAAGTATTTATTCTGTATTATTATTGCTAATAATAACATCTTTATTAGCATAAAACGTGGTAAAATGATCTTATGTAAATCATATTTCGACACCTCCGAGGAATTATGCTAAATTAATTATAGGTATTTTCTGTTTATTATGTGAAAACCATTCATTGAAAAATTATGCAATTATAACTAACTATACATAACGTGTAACTTACATTAAAATAGCTTTAGTAATATTTAGCAATTGTCGACATTTTTTTCTGTAAACTTTTTTTTACATACTATTTTCGAGATGGCATGGCATCCTTGGAGATTCCGATTTATTTGACATGACTGGAGCTGTAGCTAATCAAATCGGCGGCAGCAAAGAATAAACGGCTATATACGAAATCACTAATTTCCAGGAAAGCGTTTTTAGGGTTGTATTTTTTTTAATTTGCTGTAGGACAGCAGACAGGCTCATTTAGAATTTAGCAATTACCGTCGCCTATGAGCATAACGCTAGTGGCATTGCGAACACGCTGCTGTCCCATAAGGGTACATTAACTTGGTTCACTAATGCTGGGACACAACACAAAGTTATTATGGCGACATACTTAAGACCAAAGGTGGTCGCCATCCAAACGGGCTTGAGACACTATCAAGTAGCTAGGATTGTTTTGTCGCCATTTATGGCAGGCCGACCCCAGCAGCAGAGGTTAGTATTCTTTCTTCGCCCCTGCACGGGTAAAAAACAAATGATGTGTTATTGTTTTATTTTTTAGATTAATAACGATAATTTAGTTTGTCAAAAGATTACACAATTATTGATAGAAGTAGAATATATAAGAAATCAGATATAAAGTAAAATCCAACTATGACCATTCATTTGCTTTAGTACAATTATATGCAGACGTAGAGATGTGTGCACAACTGCACATTGTATTAAACTTGTCACATTTTATATGTTTGTAATTAAAAACACTATTTTGTAAATATTTGTTCACAATTCGACTAAATAGGTCTGGAGTTCGAAAGAAAAAGAGAGAAGAAATAAAACTGAACCTTGTTCCTAAGTACTAGTGCCGCAGGAGTGTTTTGAATTTCTCCTGCTGCTTAAGTGCTTATCAATGAGGGTTTAGTGTTACAACATTGATGTACATCTTAGAAGAATGAAGAACGAAAAAAGAAGCTGGTATTTCATCACACACAGCTGGACATTGAAGAATGCTTTAAATATGTTGAAGATTATTCTTGAATGTATTAGAAACAGTAAGGGGGCGAGGCAGGTGCGATTACAGTTAAGCACAGGGCTAAACTGAGTAAAACGCGAATTCATTGATGAATGTAGAATATTTTAAAACCTATTTAAGTATTTAATTACTGTTAAATTTTATTTTACTTTATTTCTCAAGCCAATAGCTATTTTTCGACCACTTATATTGCATTTATTATCGTTCCGTATTTATAAATTCAGTTCTTTTGTCTTCTTAATTAATTTTCTGAGCATGCAGTCGTCACTTATAATTGTGATCATATCGAATCATAATGTATCGATATTTTATATCAGCAAATATGTGTCATCGACAGTATAATGAAATGTTTGTTATATTTAAATCAAAATAAAACGGGAAATATTATTTATTAAATATGTAATATGTAAGTAACCGACATAGCCCGGATGATTGCAAAACTGAAGTGGCAGTGGGCTGGGCACATAGCTCGAAGGACTGATGGCCGTTGGGGCAGAAAAGTCCTCGAATGGCGACCGCGTACCGGAAGACGCAATGTTGGTAGGCCCCCCACAAGATGGACCGATGATCTGGTCAAGATCGCCGGAATAGGTTGGATGAGGGCAGCGCAGGACCGATCATCGTGGAGATCTTTGGGGGAGGCCTTTGTCCAGCAGTGGGCGTCTTCCGGCTGAAATTATGATGATGATGATGAAATATGTAATACTACTTATTTGATTTTTTACCGCCATTTAAGGTGTATGCTATTCCAGGATTTGCATATGGACTTAATACTATTTTTCGTGAATCTGTAATTATTAAAAGAACCTCCTTAATTGTAAGATTTTTTTAGACTGACGCGAGCGCATGACAATTATACCTAAAATATATATTTATTTATATTAAATATTTTTATATATATAATACATGTTCTATTTTATAGTAAAACTTTTAATTTAATAACTTTTTACTATTAATTTACTTTTAATCTATTTTGTACTACTAAAGATTCGTCAAAATTATCAAAATTCTAGGGGAAATTTATTATGATATAAAATTTACAAAAGAAAAAAAATAAAATCTAAATAAAAATAGCGTGCTTTTACCTTGAAGACTGTGATCAATTTGCAGTATGTCCGATGTTAGTGGCCCCTTGTCCAACAACGTGCTGTGAAGATCCACCTATGTGCTAACCCTGCTTGCCATGATGTCCTTTGCCAAAGGTTATGTATTATTATGAAAAGAAGCCGCGAGTTTCAAAGCATGACAGATATTTCCCCTAAAAGGGGTTAACATCAGGTAGGCGGCCGGTTGTAAAAACTAAGCCACAACTATTACAACATGTAACATGTTGCGCCCACCCCATATAATGTGGGATAAGGGAGTAGGAAGTTAGGAGGTGATAGGGACGACTATTTGTGATAATTTTAACCCCATATGTATTATGCAAAAATGAACCATTTTTGAGTTATAATTTTTTTAGTTTTTTTCAAAAAAGTCAAAATTGTAACATCAAAAATTTATTTTAAAAAAGTATCAATTTAAAACTTATTTTTTCTTCTGATTTATAAAAACAATTAAACACTGCTTATTTATCAAAATTAAAACATCAATTATCGATCCAAATTTAAAAATGCGAGATGAAAACGATATTATTTTCATATTTTTTTCCACTAAAATGCCTTAAAAAACCATATGGCTTGCAGATCATTTTAAAAATATAACCGTTTTGTTAGTTCTCCAACATTGCTTATCAACTAGAAACTTATTAGCGTAGCGAAAGACACGTCTTCGAGGAGGTCAAACATTTCATTTGTTAAAAAATTTTTCGTAAGCTGCAGCATTGCTTAGTAAAAAATGTGGTCCGATTAAACTGTCGTTAATTATGCCCATCCACATATTGACCGAAAAACGGCGTTGCGACCCTTTTGGCCTCTTTTTATTAGGATTTTTGTGTACTTTCTCACTTCAATAATGTTCACTGTGGTAGTCAGTAATGCCATCTCGTTTGATTTGTTGGTTAATAGGATTTTTTCAAAAAAGACGCGTCTTCTAAATTTGCATTTAATATGAATCTACAGAAAGCAACTCTCCTTTCAGGGTCCTCTTCGTGAATTACTTGCACAGGAGTATAATGGTAAGGATAGAATCCTGCATTGTGCACTGTAGACCACGCTTTCCATTGTGTTACAGAGAGTCGTGTGGCGATGGTGTTTGTCGAAATTGTCGATTCATCGATAAATTATTGCAGAATATCCTCTTTGTAATTAACAACATGGACTGGGGGTCTTACGACATTAATTTGTCGTTTCTGAATACTACCAGTTTCTCGGATTCGCCTATACACCCAATTAAAAACTGATACATGGGGTAACCGGCGATTAGAAAACCGACGGGAAGAATCTTGACGAGCAGCTTCACTGTTACCGTTACAAAAGCCGTAACAAAACAATATCGGCGATTTGTCATTTGTGTAATTTTGAAACGTGCACTGTTCATTTTAATCAAGCTTTTCCATATTTTAATTGAAATTTAATTAAACTACAATCGTGACTGTATTTTACTTTAAAAAAACACGGCGCTAATTTGTAAAACAAAATTAATGCACTCGTGAAAAGTTTTTGAAAAAAGAGCTCTTTGAAAACTTTGTTTTTTTTCTTAAGTTCGCTTCCTGCATTGGCTAAGTACGCATTAAACCTATTTGTATAGCAAATAGGTTTCTTTATATTCAAACAGCGATTTTTAAGCTTAGTTCAAATACGAATTTTTGCCTGCTTTCTTTGTGATTCTTTGATATTTCCTAGTTTTCTTTGTTATTTCCTAGTTGTTATGCTGTTACGACAACCTGACGGTCGTCGACAAATATAGATAAGAAATTAAACAATTTTAAATTGAATACAAGTTTATTACTAATATAACGTACTGAATGAATTAACAAAATAGAGTTCGGTCTACCATATATAACCGGGACGTGGGTACAAGCACTAAGAGGTTTATATGGGCGTTAAATCGTATGGGTGTAGGGTGACTTAGCTTAGGCCTCGTCCTGCGCGTGGAGGGTCATCAACGTCCTTTCCTTTCACGGGGCCTGACGTGCCCTGCCGTTGGAAGTGGTCTGCAGTTCCAGCCCGTACTGAGGGTGGCTGCCTCGAGACCGCTGCGAAGGATGGCAGCTACGGGTTGTTGCTCTGAAGGACCCGTTCTGGGGCGTCTGCTCTCAGCCCGTACGGTGGACCCTCTCCTCTGAAATGCGTCGAAGATGTTTCTGTAGCGCGAAAGACCCGGCACCCTGACCCCCTGGACGACCAGGAGTGGTGTCGGTATCCTTCGCGTTACATTGTAAAAACACGAAAGTGGAGTGGTGATAGCTTATGTCCGTCTTTATAATAACAAGTAAAATACGGAATGAAAATTAAATAATAAAAAAATATAAAAATGAAAATTGTCTAACCAGGAATCAACTAACTACTATTACTCGGACTATCACCATTCCACCACGCCATAAACACAAAGAAAAGTTTAAATATAAATTTGAACAGAGATAGGTAGTTTCAGCATATCAAAATAAATAAAAAAAAAATTCAATGAAATGACCTTCGATATATGAATCGTCGGCTTCCAAAAGAAAATCCGTTTTAATACGGTATTACAAAATAACTTACATTTACAGATTACAAGATCTAATTAGCGACATTAATTTTTATACATATATAAGATTTATGACGATACGTCGGTGGCATCAACATTAAAAGCTTATTACAACTACATTAGGTTTACAGTAAAAAAAACAGATATAACTAAGAATACATACAAGCCACGACGTTAAACACTTCGCGAGTATAATTACATTTTTTATATATTTTTAAAGAATTTAAAACAATAACGCGGCGAGCACGTTCGCCTAACACAAAATAATAAGGTTATGATTTACATTTACACCCACGTGCCTAGTCCCGGTAGCTTCTTGTTGATATTAACTTGCAATATTTAAATATAAAAAAGAATAATAATAATTTATTTTGGATTAATCTTTAGGCACAAAACTAGGCAATAGCGACCGGCCCTAATGGACTTAATTTTATGAGCTCACCTGAGGGTTATGCACTAAAACTTTATATTACAACTTTATAATATGTTTACAACACGCGCACGTTAAAAAACTTAACTGTTGAAGGACGGATACTTGCAGGCGTCTTTCGGGTGTGCGAATCTTGGCGTCCATCGCAGCTTCGCCTTTTTATACTGGCCGTCAGGGCACCGCCCACTTTTTCGAAGGTTCCAGATTTGGCTTCTAATGGTTTGGCATGGAAAAGTACTGGGTAGCACCTGTACTTTGGACCCGCTACTCGTTTAGACAATGACAGAGCTATAGGCCAGAGGGGCAAAGAATTATTTGTGACGTAAGCCCTGACGACACTTGGTTCCCGTTCTTCGTTCATTTGTAGTATTTTCGATGACCGGTAACCGATCGAATGATTCGCGTTCATTCATCTTTTTACTTATCGATGGACGCTATTCAACTGAACGATTTCTCGAAGATTCTTCCCAGCCGTCGTTTAATTCTTATCTACCTACTTTTAAGGTGCGCGATCGAAATTATTATCTGGTTCGTTCCGTTTAAATACCCTCAAGATTAATTATTATATATTGTTGAGATTAATTCGAAATTTTTATTAAGTATTTAAGGATTAAATATTATATAAAGAAAATTAATTATCCTACTCTTGTTACAACGTAACAATGCATTATTGGAGAGCTAAATAAACGGTTATGTTTTTAAAATAATTTGCAAGCCAAATCATAAAAACGTTTGTTTCACCAATAATATTATACATTCGAATGTCATAGTGTTATATCGGACAAGGCTTTATTATTGCTAGCCAGTACTGAAAAAAACTGACTCGACATTATCAGTAACTTGATAGAACTTCGCTCGGTTAAAACTCATGCGGTGAGAAGTTAGTGCATAGGACTGTAGTTACATATAAATCACCCATTTTAAATTACTTAAAAACATTGTAAATTACTCGTGTCACGGAGATGAATATGCTGCAGTGGATGTGTGGAATGACGTGGAAGGACCGTGTTAGGAACTCCGCATTCGCGGCAGTCTTCATGTCCGGCATGACATTGCGGATAAATTGCAGGAGTGTCGGCTCCGTTGGTACGGCCACGTTTTACGGCAAGCGGATGCTTACGTGGGAAACAAATGTCTGGCCATGCCGCCTCTGCAGGGCCTCGGCAGGAGGAGTAGACCCAAAAAGTGCTGGCTTGACGTCGTAAAGGGAGATATGCGTGCCAATGGGCTCACTACCAGGGATACTGAAGACCGCGCGAAGTGGAGTAGAAAAAGTCGGAAAGTGGACCCCGGGCACCGAAACGGAAGTTTAGGTTGCAACCGGGATACTACGCTTAGATGATGATGATGATTGTATTACTCGACTTTCTCCACTACGAATTATCGCTCCACTTCTATTCTTACGAATGGACGAGGTTTTATTACTATTTTATTTAGTTAACGCACAAAAGACACAATCGTCCTGATTGATGATTTGCCGTCAACTGGTCACTGTGAACATAGCTTTTTAATTTGTTGTCACCTGCTTGATCAGGGGGCAGGGCTAGGTGGCGGACAACGATGACTCACTATTTTCTTAACGCGAATGGACTTTACTGACATTATCGACTTAAGACTGAATACGTTATTCGCTAACTAAACCCTAGTAAAATTAAACTGTTTCTTTAATATTTGATATGAAAAAACCAAAGTCATGTACTTATAAAGGCAGATTAGTACTTTCAAAACAATTGAAATAACCTATGGGATGAGATATTTACTCCAGTTCGTAGTTTACAGGTTAACAAACATGAATTTGTAGTTTTAGGGTTAAATACTGTCAAAAGAAAATGGTCATAAAATAAAAGTCATATTAAAAAAAATGTTTTATTTATTTAACAAGCATTACAAGTAATTAAAATTTACTCAAAATGTCCACCTCCATTATTATATACTCGGCCTATTCTATTTTTGTCTTCTCGATACTCTGCCACTGCTTTCTTTGTTGAAAGCAGAGCATGCTCCGCGATTTAGAACACACTTTTCCTCTAATACTTATCATACTTTGTAGTTCAATCTAGACTATCTGGGCTATAGCAAAGCCTATATTCTCGCTTGATGGGGCTGATATTTTGGCGCTTGAACCAAACTTGCGTTGTTTTGCATTTGCACAAAATATTGTCGAAATACCCACGGCTGTTTATAAAGAGCGTTTGAGACAGACTTTTTTACGATTCCATCCAAAATTGCCTCTTAACTTTGACACTTGTTTTGACATCTTATTTTACGAAAATGTACCTCAATAGGCCCAACATAAGAGCAAGCTAACAAATCGTCACTGATAATGTACCCGGGGAACAGCTTTACCGTCTTCTTTTGAATTTTTGGCGTATAAACTTTCATTTTTTTTTTTATTGCTGTAGGACAGCAGACAGGCTGACGGCCCGCTTAGAATTTAGCAGTTACCATCGCCTATGGATGTTTGCAAAATCAGTGGCATCGCGAACACGCTGCTGTCCCATAAAGGTACTGGAACTTAGGTCACCAATGCCGGAACACAACACAAGGTTATTATGGCGGCATAATTAAGACCAAAGGTGGTCGCCATTCAGACGGGCTTGAAGCCCTACCACGTAGCTAGGGTGGGTTGTTTAGTCGCCTTTTACGACAGGCCGACCCCGGCCGCAGAGGTTAGTATTCTTTCTCCGCCTCTGCACGGATAAAAATTTCATTCTGTTTGCTGTAACTTTCTTCGGTGTTAATTTTTTTTATCTATAAGGATATATCGGCGCTGTCGTTTAGTGTCGCAACATTCGGGATCTTTTCACTTTTATCATAGTATTTTCATTATAGTCGCTGGTACAGAATATGGCTGCTCGTTCTTTTATTAGCGCGTAGTCCAAGGTCTACGATAATCGTACGTAGTCAAAGGTGCCGTTAACTGCTTGCGGGCGGGATTTCTGGTGATTCGCGCCTTAATTGGTTTGTACATAGCTGAAGTTCTAACTGAAGAAGGTCGACCGCTTCTTTTTCTGTTACTGATATTCTTAGGGTTGCCTGGAAGAAATTGCTCTAAGCGATAAGGCCACCCATTGTTCAGTAGCTTGTAAGTTTATTTCATTTTCTTGTATATATATTTAAGGTGAACAATAAAGAGTTTTCATTCATTCATTCATTCATTGATATTTGATTCATCATACCTTTTGACGGTGGGAAACAAACTTCAGCGTGATATTTAGGTTTCGCGCTTAAAAAGCATGATTGGTGAATGGGCGCATTAATAAAATGCAATTACTGCCACGAGATATTATTTAAGCGCTGACTCCATTTTTAAAAATGAATAAAACAATAACGTTTTAATGGAAAACTATTTGAAAAACGTTTGAAGATCGAAAACGTTACATAAATGTACGTAATAATTAATTCAATTTTTAAGTTACGAGCCAGTGACATTATTTAGGAAGAATAGATTATTATATTGATATAATATCAGTCTAATATATATCAAAATACAATAACATATCAATCAAATCTTCTCGCTAGCGTTTTGAGAATAGTAATAGTCACCAGTAGCCAAATGACAACCACAATTTATTTAAATTACTTTTCATTAAAACGTGCAGATTTTGTATTTCAACATTTGGATAGTAAATTATCATATACATGTTCGTATTGGTTTTTAGTATATATTGGAATCATATGGCTCCAATGCTTTTTAAACTGATTTTGCTAAGGTCGCAGTAAGTATTGGCACGTGATAGGGTAGCGAAAATAGTTTTAGGAAATCGAATTTAGTCGGTCTCCGGAAATATTTTCTGAGAACCTAAACCCCGCTGTTCTCCTATCGCCTACGCCCGGGCCCACGGATATATGGCCTGCCGATCTCGTGGCCCGGGCCGGCGCCGGCCCGCCCTTTGTCTTGAGGCGGGCCCCTTCTAAAGTGTTGGCGCCAGGGGGTCAGGGTTTCGTCCCCCCGGCGCTCTCCTAACAACTCTAGGAGTTGAGGGGGGCCGCGGAAATTCAAATTTTTAACATACTGAAAAATTTGAATATTACCAAAAGATTCGTTTATCGTACCATCAAACGATACAATGAAGACTCTAGTGTAGATGACAGGTCAAGAAGTGGTCGCCCTCGGTCTGTTAGGACTCCAGCAGTGATAAAAGCTGTGAAGGCACGAATTCAAAGAAATCCCAAACGTAAGCAGAAACTGTTGGCCCTTCAGATGGGGTTAAGCAGAACCACGGTGAAAAGGGTGTTAAATGAAGACTTAGGGCTTCGGGCATATCGAAGAAAAACAGGACATCGTTTGAATGCTCGTCTAATGGACCTGAGACTGAAGAGATGCCGCGCTTTGTTGAAGCGGTACGCGGGAAAAAAATATCGGGAAATTCTTTTTTCGGATGAAAAAATGTTTACCGTAGAAGAGAGCTACAACAAACAAAATGATAAGGTGTACGCACACAGTAGTGAAGAAGCGAGCAACCGTATTCCGCGTGTCCAACGAGGTCATTTTCCATCCTCGCTCATGGTATGGTTGGGAGTTTCTTATTGGGGCTTAACAGAGGTACATTTTTGTGAGAAAGGTGTAAAAACGAATGCTGTTGTGTATCAAAATACAGTCCTGACGAACCTTGTGGAACCTGTTTCTCATACCATGTTCAATAACAGGCACTGGGTATTCCAACAAGATTCGGCGCCAGCTCATAGAGCGAAGAGCACACGAGGCTGGCTGGCGGCGCGTGAAATCGACTTCATCCGGCACGAAGACTGGCCCTCCTCCAGTCCAGATTTGAATCCGTTAGATTACAAGATATGGCAACACTTGGAGGAAAAGGCGTGCTCAAAGCCTCATCCCAATTTGGAGTCACTCAAGACATCCTTGATTAAGGCAGCCGCCGATATTGACATGGACCTCGTTCGTGCTGCGATAGACAACTGGCCGCGCAGATTGAAGGCTTGTATTCAAAATCACGGAGGTCATTTTGAATAAACTTTAATGTCATAAGAATCTATGTTTTGTTAAGTTTATTTTGGTATATGAATGGTTACATAATTAATAAACTTGTTACAATTATTTTACATTAAACATGTGACAGAATTTATGACCTGACTAGGTATATTACTTAAAGCAAGAAAGTTGCATAAAATATTTATAGATTGTAAAGGCTTTGCAACTCATAGATGTAAAGAAAACCACTGATTTCTGGGGATTATCGCTCAAAACATTAAGGTAATATTAATTTTATATTAATTAATTCGGTAATAGACATAGTCTCACCAAATTTAGATTTAAAGATGTATAAAACAAGGTATATTTCCTGTTAAAATGAAATTTAGTAAAATTATACAGCTTTTTGAATCTCGTAATACAGCAGACCTCAATTATAGACGAATATCATTAAGCTCACATTCGGGGAGATATTTGAAAAGATAATTTTAAATCAGCTTCTTTAATTATTTAATTAATCTTCAATTCGGTTTCACCATAGACCGCTCTACAATGTACGCCGGTGTTCAATTGGTTATGTATATTTGTCATTGTTGGGAGCAATCTCATGATGCATTAGGTATTTATTGTGACTTATCTAAGGCATTTTATTGCGTCCATCATAAAACATTACTCAGGATACTATACCACTGCGGAATAAGAAGCTATGGACAATGACATGCTCAAAGAGATTCACAGTCTCATCCAGCAAGCACTATAGCCAACCAACAGTGTACACTAAAGGAGAGTCGGTAGAATAGAATTTTTTGTGGACTTGAGATGGATTAACTTCCCAGTCTTCTATATCATCGGGAACCAGCCCTGCTCCATGCACTATCTGAAGACCTGATAAATCGGAGTTCTGGGTGTGGGTCAGAACCTGAGCTTTAATATGTCGTCTGGGCCGGGGGCGATATTCTATCAGTCCTGAAAACCAGCTCCTCTTGGATGTTTTATTTATTATCTATACTGCTTCCAACTACTGCTGGCATAACCAACGTGGATCTTTTCTACAAAGTAAACAATAAATATTGAGCTAATGACGAGTAAAATATGTATTTCTTCATCAGCGTTAGTAACGTTTCTTGCGGAAGTTCAGTGGTAGTTCCTAAAACACCATAATTTGCTGATGATTTAATGGCCTTGAAAATAATTTCAAGCTAAGAAATGTTATTATTTTTTATGTTAAATTATGATTTAATAAATTTTAATAAAAATATAAATTGTTTTTGTGTATACATAAAATAAACTTATTATTGCTCAGATCATTAAAATGGTTACTTATTATATTATAATAGTGGAAACATTCACGATACAAAGTAATAGGCTTACTCATCCCAAAATAATTCGATTATTTCCTTATTACGAATAAATATAAGGAAAATATATTGGCAGACAATAATTTTGCGTGCTTACGATAATTGAGATGTATATAAACAGATAATTACTAGAAACTTCTAGCGATTTCAGGAACTAAACTGAGTAAGTATCCTTAACTAAATATCGGACGGTAATAAATAACAATAATAAATACAATGTAACAACACAGCGCCATCTAATCAAATTGAATAAAAATAATTGACAACATTAACGCCGAAGCGTCTCGAATTTTTAGTAAATTTTCAAGGTAATTATTTTTATGTTATCGCCATTTAAAAAAAATTGTCACATAATCTGCATTAATAAATTTCCAGTTTTTTCAGAATCTGAGCCCAAAATTCCGATCGGACTTCAAATCAAACATTAAACAAAAACAAACATCAAATATGGTCGATTTATACTTAACAAAGTCATAATTCTTGTTCAACTATTTTTTGGGATTTTTCTGCTAAGTTACCTAAAAGAGTTCATGCTATAAACATGATCATATCAGGGAATTTTTAGGTAATCATTGAACTACTCCTGGAAAAAGAATATGGCAGCAAAAACGAAAAAAAAATACAACTAACCTATTTGTTTCTTAAGAAGCTATTGAGTTTAGTGAAAAAATTTAAAATAAAAATGTCTTAGAATCGATCAAAAAACATAAGTAGGTACTCAATTTTTTTCAAGAGCTTAAAATTCTACGCTGGAATATGTGACAAAGAAATTTCGTGTCATGCCAATAATTAAAAATAATCGCGTTGAAAGTTTGCTAAAAATTGGGACGCTTTGTCGTTAATGGGATAATATAAAATTTTATAGATCACTTATTGTCAAGAAGCTACCGCTGTTTATATAAACATTGTCTAAAGAAGAAACGGCGTAACAATCGCCGCAGCGATTTTTTCGTTTTATTTTATATCTATACTACCTGGCGATATGAGTTAAAAAAAATGTAACCTGTGTCCTTCTCCAAGGTCCAATCTATGACTATACCGAAATTGGTTCAGCGGTTTAGGCGGTGAAAGCGTAACAAACAAACAAACAAACTCACTTTCGCATTTATATTAGTTTGGATACCTACTAAACACTATAGGCATACATTTTTCCGACCTTTGATGACATCCGTGCTATAACGGCACGTTTCGATACACTTGGAGTGGTCACGGATCGCAGTTACCTATTTACAAAAGTATAATAATAATAAAGCGTTTAATTTCTAAACCACATTAATCAATATTCAAGGAAAGAGAAAAATAGGCAGACCAAGAAAAAGATGGACGACATTGAGATAGTGGCAGGAAGAGACTGGCCTCAAAAGGCAAAAAAAGAGACATTTCGAAGGAGATGGAGGAGGCGTTTACCCGGATGGGATGTAAATTACAAAATTATTTAGGTAGTATATTAGTTATCTAGTACCCATAATACAAGTGCTTTGCTACATACTTTAGCACCCCACGTTTTAGAAGATTTTCTCGTCAGTAATTTTATTCTTATGTTAAAAATTATTTTTTACTTTTTAGTTTGATTAACTATAAAAGCGTGTTTTTTAGGTTTTTTTTAACTATAATTTTTTTGTTGTCAGTTCCCAATCGGTAAATATTTTTATTAATTTAACGCCATCTTCCGTCAGAAGAAAATAATGCGTTAATCCTGATAAGGACTATGGGACAAAATTATTAAATTTGTGTATTGTCATCAGGTCTTGACGAGTAAGCAAAATTTGCAATATTTTGGTCTTATAAAGTGGGTAAAAATTGAGCCCGAAAATTCCGTTACATAGATACATACAGGTCAAATTAATAAAAGCGTGTTAAAAAGCAGGCAACATGAAATAAGAGTGGATGAATAAAAAGGGTAAGATAGGCCAAATAAAAGATAATAAATAATAATAATAAAAATTTATTAAACTTTGTTTACAATAAGAATACATGGGTGGTGGGAACCTTTTAGTAAGTATATAATACCTGTGTCAAAAGGTTCCATTCTTCACTAGACTACAAATGGATGGATTGTGTAAAAGATGATATGGCAAAAAAGGTGTGAATGTTCCGATGAGGACTAATAGAGAACAGTGGAAAGAGGACATGTGCCGACCCCACATAGCTTAGATAAGGACAGCAAGAAGAATTGCGTATGTATAAAAGCCCTGCGATACAGGTTTATCAACACCAGGGTCTTTAACGGATCTTTAAAAAAGTCTTCTTTTTCCTGCTTTTATCCCACATTATATGTTCTCTCCTTCCACATTTCTCTGTTAGCCGTCATCACAATATTCACACTTATTTTCGCCATATCATCTTTTACGCAATCCAAATTTAGTTTGGTCTACTAAAAAATATCAATTACTCAAATTTATATTCCAGGTATAAATGTTTAACCAAATCCCATGGTTGACGCACGCAGTTTCTACAGAACCTTTATTTTACGCACAGTGAGGAATTGGAATGAGCTTCAAGCTAAAGTGTTGATTTATATACATTTATATTGGCAACACTAATTGTAATCTCTCTCTCTTCCAATCAAGATGGCGAAAGGATAGTTGCGATTTACTTGTGTGATAATGTTAAGATTAAAGAATAAAAGTATAAAACCATGAACGGGCCTAATTATTTTAACATGGTAGCAGAACAGTGGTTTAATGGTTAAAGTGTGATAAAAAAACAAGAATAAAAAATAAATGTGATAGAAAAAAGAAGAAGAAAAAATGGCGTCAAAAAATAGTGATAATATAAATATTCCAATTTTCGATGGCACAGATTACAGTAATTGGAAAATACGGATAATTAAGTTTCTACAGTTCAAAAAGTGCAAGGATGTAGTAATGAGAGCGAAAATTGAAACCGACAAAGATGAATGGGACGATAGAGATATACAAGCAACAAACTATATTTACAGTGCTATAACAAACAAGCAGTTGGAATATTTAAGTGAATTAAATACAGCATACGAAATAATACAGAAATTTGATGAGATGTACCTAAAGAAATCAACGGCGTTGCAAATAGTATGTCGACATAAACTCGAAAGTGTCAAATTGAAAAATTATTCTGAAGTGTCTTTATTTTTCGATGACTGAAAAAGCTGTAAATGAGTTGAAACAAGCCGGTGCAACGGTATCAGAAACAGAAAAACTAAACTACATGTTAAAAGCACTACCAGTGAGTTACAACTACATAGGTGATTTAATAGATGTCTTACCAGAGGGTGAAAGGACAGTGGACTATTTAAAAAGCAAAATAAAATTGAAAAGTACAGGAAATATGAGTGAAATGTCAGAAGACACGTCAAATGTTTTTAAAGCAGATACTAACCGATCATATAATTGTTTTGGTTGTGGTAAACCTGGTCACATAAGAAGAGATTGTAAGGCAGAAAATGTAAACCGTGGTCGAGGACATGGTCTTTCAAATTATAGAGGAAATAGTATACAAAATTATAGAGGAAATAGTTTACCAAGTTATAGAGGACATAGTTTGCCAAGACGAGGACATGGTTCATACAATAACAGAGGACAAGGTTCAAGAAATTACTACCATAATAATCAAGGGAGTCAAGGTAACAGTTATCATATTACTATTGCAAACAATACATACACAACGCAAGAGAATGATAAGCCAAAGGGTCAAATAAATTGGTTACTAGATAGTGGATGTACTGACCACATTATTAACACTGATAAATACTTCAATACTTATGAGATATTGGACAAACCTATTAAAGTCAAAATTGCTGACGGAACAATATTAGAAGCTACAAAAATTGGTAATATAAAAGCTTATTTCTTAGTCTATGGACAAAAATCTGAAGTCACACTGAAAAATGTTTTCTTTGTAAAAGAAATGAAGGCAAATTTATTAAGTTATTCGAAAATTACTGATAATTGTTCAATCATCTCAAAAGGGAAATTTGCAAAAATTTACAATGAATATAGAAAGATTATAGCAATTGCAATTAAGGATGAAAGACTGTATAAGATGAAAAGTTACATGTGTGAAGAAATATTGGAAGCAAATATTAGTAAAACAAATATGACTGTAAAGGAAAAACTACATCGTACTCTGGGCCATATTAACTTTAAAAAATTGGATTTAATGTGTAAAAATGAATCATTAGAAGGATTACCTAAAGAGATTGAATATGAATATTTAAAGTGTGCAATATGTATTGAAAATAAAATGCATAATTTACCATTTGCTAATAATCGAAGAAAAGCAAAAGAGATATTAGGGATTGTTCATACAGATTTAAATGGGCCACATCAGACTACAGGATATAATGGAGAAAAATTTTTTTTGAGTTTTATTGATGACTACAGCAAATTAGTCAAAGTTTATTGTATCAGATCAAAGGATGAGGTATATGATTACTTGGTGCAGTATGTTAATGAAGTACAGAACTTGACAGGGAAAATGATAAAGGAACTGCGATGTGACAATGGGAAGGAATATATGAATGCAAGAGTTTTTCAGTTTGCAAAAGAGAAAGGAATAGTGATAAAACCCTGTCCAGCATATGTTCATCAATTAAATGGAACAGCAGAGAGATATAATCGTACGTTGATGGATATGGGTAGATGTCTTTTATCAGAAGCAAAGGTAGAAAGAAGATTTTGGCCTGAGGCAACTAAAACAGCTGCATATCTTAAAAACAGAAACTTAACTAATACTATTGAGAGGAAAACCCCATATGAAATATTTTTTAAAAGGAAGCCATCTATGCAAAATCTAAAATTATATGGAAGTAGAGTTTTTGAAAGCAGAAGCTGGAATTTTGCTTGGTTATACTGATATTGGATACAGAGTGTTAATCAACAACAGAGTTATTATTGCTAGAAATTGTGATATAATTGAGGAAGATGTTAAATTATGTGGTTTTAATGATGAGGAAGAAGATAGTGAATATAAAATAAAAGAAAAGGAAAAGGAAGATAAAAGGATCCAAGAGGAAAGAAATATGTTAAAATACTCAGAAAATGATAAAGAGAATGTAGGAGAAAGTGAAGATGAGAATCTAAATAGAAGATTAAGAAAACAAATCAAACCTCCACTTCGTTTTGATGAAGAATTTGGTTATTATTGCATATACTGTAACTACTGTGATGCGTCAGCTCCAATTGATTTTCAGGAGGCGATTACATGTGATGAGGCAATGAAATGGAAAGGAGCAATGAATAGTGAGATGGAAAGTTTAATAAAAAATAATACCTGGACTCTAGTTGACAGACCCTCCAAGGAAAAAAAGGTAATTGATGTGAAATGGGTGTATAAAAGGAAGAGTGAAAATGAATACAAAGCAAGGTTAGTAGTAAGAGGTTTTCAGCAAACAAATTGTATTGATGATACTTACTCACCTGTTGCTAAAATGCCTACACTTAAGCTACTATTATCTTATTGTTGTCAAAATAATTTAGCTATTCATCAAATGGATGTTGAAACAGCATTTCTAAATGGTAGAGTATTATCTGAAGTTTATGTAAAGCAACCAATCGGTTATGAAAATGGAACTGATAAAGTTTATAAATTAAATAAATCATTGTATGGTCTAAAAGAAAGCCCCAGGGCATGGTATGAATGTTTTAATGATTTTTTGATTAATTTCGGTTTTCGCAGGAGTAAATATGACTATTGTTTATATGTTAGAAAAGAGAACAGCTTAATTGTTTATATTCTTTTATTTGTGGATGATTTATTAATTTGTTGTGAAAATGTAGAAGTTATTGCTGATATAAAAACTAAATTGTCTGAAAGGTTTAAAATGAAAGATATTGGTAAAGTAAAAAATTATATTGGTATTGAGATTGAATATATGTATAATCAAAACAATGTCTTAACTTTGAGTCAGAAATCTTATATTGAGTCTTTAGCTAAAAGGTATAATATTAAGAATGCAAAAATGTATAAGACTCCTATGGAAATAAATTTAAAATTGGAACAATCTGATATTAATGAGGATGTAAAATATAGAAATTTGATTGGTGCTCTTTTGTATATTAGTTCAGGTACTAGACCTGATATATCTTACAGTGTAAATTACTTAAGTAGATTTCAAAACTGTTATAATGAGACACATTTTAAGTATGCATTGAGAGTTTTAAAGTATTTGTATTTGACAAAAGATCTTAAATTAACATATTGTAATAATAGTAACGCTGATATTCTAGATTGTTTTGTGGATGCTGATTGGGCAGGAGATATTTTAGATAGGAAATCTACAACAGGATTTGTCATTAGATTGTTTGGAAATATTATTTACTGGAAATCAAAGAAACAAAGTAGTGTAACAAAGTCCTCAACATTTGCTGAATATGTAGCTTTATCAGAAGCAGTAACAGAGTTAAATTTTCTTATGTGTCTAATGGATGATGTATTCAATAAAGTTTGTAAACCAGTTAAAATTTATGAAGATAATTCAGGAGCCGTAGCTATTTCTAAATATGGAAACTTTACTAAGAATTCTAAGCATATTGAAGTTCACTATCATTTTATACATGAAAATGTTAAGCTAGGAAATATTGAAGTTGTAAAAATAGAGTCAGAAAATAATGTTGCAGATATATTTACAAAAGCTTTGGGAAATGTTAAATTCATAAAATTTAGAGAAATGTTAAATTTGAAATAAAATAATGATTGTTGTAACAGTGTTTTACAATATAAATGTAAGGAGGCGTGTTGATTTATATACATTTATATTGGCAACACTAATTGTAATCTCTCTCTCTTCCAATCAAGATGGCGAAAGGATAGTTGCGATTTACTTGTGTGATAATGTTAAGATTAAAGAATAAAAGTATAAAACCATGAACGGGCCTAATTATTTTAACATAAAGTTTTCCCGCCGCACTACATCGAGTAATTCAAAAGGAGCGTCATAAAATTTTCCGTGGACGTGTTGGCGATGCCTCTGTCGTCGCAAATATGCGTATAATGCATCCATCAGCCTGTCTGCTGCTCCACAGCCATAAAATAAGTACTTAGATCTATTTAGATGGATAACTCTTTATTTATCCCTAAAATTAGAAACTACATCAAATTGAAATATATAAAACAAGTATTTAATCTATGGTCATCTGTATAACAATGTACCAACCAAATCGTGCGTGTCCATACCACGTCAGTGTGTATAAATATATCATGATAGCCACCTTATCCGGTGACATAGCTATTATTCCATTTACAACTTTATTATTGACAAATAACGTAATTTGTCCTGGATGTCATAATTGTGTATACGTCAGTATCTCTTGGCTGCAGTGCGTTTTTCCCACCCTGGTTGAACGAAACAAATTGTAGCTTGTCATTGCAATAATAGGGACCATCAACAGCAAATGTGATAATAGGTATCCAATTCACACCCGTATCAATGAAAGCAGGCAGTAAATAGCAAAATTGCTGCATCAATAGATTTCAAGTACAAAATTACACCAAATAATATTCATAACAACGTATATCCGCCGAAACAGATTTGATTCTGCGGGTGACGTCCATTCAAAGGACCTTTCAATAGAAATAAACTGCTATAGATAGAGGTCGTATTAAACTGGTATACGTCCCGTATCCACTTAACTTAATTAAAGTCCCCTCGTATGACATTAAATTTAATAGTTTGAAAAGCAGCGACGCGCGCGCAAACGGTCCTTCCTGTGAGCGAACGGAAGACGCCGATTGGCTCAATTGCCAGTCCCATTCACCAATCAGCGTTCAGTACCGATATACAAAGTGGCAATTTATATCGTTCCACTATAACTACGTCTTGAATTTTTTATGAGTCACTTCTTGATGCAAATTGCTTTGAAATACTTAATATCCGCTCAAGACTGTTTGGATTTCTAGACTTTGAAAGTTATTTTTGTAACAGAATTTGATATTTATTAATTTAATTACTCCAATAATGTGATTCTCGGATGTACTTCATTCGGATTTAGCATGCAACCGCTTTGAGCTAGTAAGTAGAAAATCATAAAAGGAATGAAGCTATCAAAGGGGCCACACCTGAATCTTAAACTTCAAAGATATTTTAAATTAATTTCAAAGTGCACGAACACGCTGCTGTCCGTATTCCTATACGGACGTTCCAACACTCCTGTACTGGAACCTGAAAACTAACCGGAACACAACACAAGGTTACACAACACAACAAATGTCGGCATACTTATATAGGGGTGGTTGCCATCCAGTCGGGCTTGGAGCACTACCACCTAGCTGGGGTTATTTTGTCTCCATTTGGGATAGACTGGCCCCGCCCGCAAGGGCTAGTATTCTTACTCTACCCCTGCACGGAGTAAAAATTACTCCTTAAATATATTTCTAGCATAGACTCGTGGCTGTCGCTACAAATAAAATAATTGTGGAATATTTTACTATGGAAAGTAAAATAAAAAAAACAACATATATTTTTTCTGTAATTACAGAAAGCACTGTTCCGCAACTGCAGGCGCGGTTATGTCGGTATTTCTCGCTTCTACATATGCATCCTAAGGCGACCACTAGTAATAGCCAGTGATGACAGATTAAAAACTCCGGTCGTGACCCTAAACCATTGTGAGGGTTCACAGGGTCGACTTGTTCATTGCTCTGCGATGACACAATGTGTCTAATACATACAATACACAATACAATACACAATGGTGCCCAAGGAGAGCTGATGGTAGAGATCTTTGAATTAAATATAATATGTCTATACAATACATATGGAGAAAACAAATTTTCATATTTTTAAATTAGTTGACCCGGCAAACGTTGTACTGCCATATGAATAAAAAAAGTAGCCTATGTCCTTCTCCAATATCCAATCTATGACTATACCAAAATCCATAAAAATTGATTCAGCGTGAAAGCGTAAGAAACAAACAAACTCACTTTCGTATTTATAATATTAGTTAGGATAAATAATAACTGAAATATTACACACAGCGACATATAGTTACAAAGAAGCTGAGAGTTGTGATATATATATATATATATATATATATATATATATATATATATATATATATATATATATATATATATATATATATATATATATATATATTTATATACTGATGTAAATACCTATTTGTTTTGTAAATAAATACAGAGAAACTCAGACTCGGAATGGGAATGGAACCAGTGAACGTCCGTATGCGTTAACTATTTTTTTATTGCTGCAGGACAGCAGACAGGCTGACGGCTTAAAATTTAGCAGTTACCGTCGCCTATGGGTGTAACGCCAGCGGCATCGCGAACACGCTGTTACCTCATAAGGGTACAGGAACTTGGGTCACTAATGCCGGAACACAACACAGTTATTATGGCGACCTAAAAGACCAAAAATCGTAGCCATCTAGACGGGCTTGGAACCCTACCACGTAGGAATTGTTGCACGTATGTATACCATATCATAGATTTACAAAAATTATTTGTATGTGACATATTGTATTCCGATTTACATAAAAATTATAGTTATTATAAATATCTAAACGCCTGAATAAAATATATTAGCAATTTTAGTGTTTTATTCTTATTGGTTTGAAAACTCCGTGCAGGGGCGGAGTAATACTAATCTCAGCGGCCGGGGTTGGCCTGTTGTAAAAAGCAACAAAACAACCCTAGCTACGTGGTAGGGCCCAAGCCCATCTGGATGGCAACCACCTTTGGTCTTAATTAAGCCGCCATAATAACTTCGTGTTGTGTTCCAGATTTAGTGACCCAAGTTCCTGTACTCTTATGCGACAGCAGCGTGTTCGCGATGCCACTGTCGTTGCAAACACCCATAGGCGACGGTAACTGCTAAATTCTAAGCGGGCCGTCAGTCTGTCTGCTGTCTTAATACAGCAATAAAAAAAATGTACCCCTATGGGACAGCAGCGTATTCGTGATGCCCATAGCGTCCCAAACATCCATAGGCAACGGTAACTGCTTATTACTAAGTGGGCCGTCACTGTCTTCTGTTCTTCAGCAATATAAAAAATCTTAAAACTTCTCATTCCTCTTCACTCTTAGTATATTAATTATTTTTGTATAGCTTTGTGGACTATATCCATAACTCGATGGCCCATATCCATGGTCCTAGGGCAGAAAGAATCAGTTCTTTCTGAAGTAACCCCCCACGCTAGTTTAGGGTGATATTTTCCCACGACGTTGCCTTTATTTACCGTCAGTACGTAACAATTTGATTCAATCTAATTATTATACGACCTAGTGGTCATATATACATATAGTCACACCTCTTTCCCGTAGGGGTAGGCAGAGACCACTTCTTTCCACTTGCTACGATCCTTACATACTTGTTTCGCTTCGTCCACTTTCATTATTCCCTTCATACATGCCCTTCGGTTTAGGGTACTCTTGACCTGGCCTTTTTTCAAGACGTCCCTGATCTGGTCTCGAAACGTCCGCCTAGGTCTACCCCTTCCAACACTTCCATTCACACTCGCCTTATACCCTTTTTAGTCAATCGTTCTTCATTCATTCTCTCAACATGGCCAAACCATCTCAACATACCTTTCTCAATTTTTGTCACTACATCTTCTTGTGGTCATAATAGGCGATAAAACCAATCCTGAAACCTCGGTTGCACTCCGATTGTAACTACTTGGTAATACGTAGTAGCCAAGTGGTACTGGTACTTGGAGACCAGCCTAGAAGTTCCAGCTTCGGACCCCACGATAGAATCCCATTACAGGAGACTCGACCCCAGTAGTGGTACAATTATTACTAAGATCCGTTATTATGATTAAATATGGTTTAAAACATTCAAGAACTAATTTTATAGTTAAATAAAATAAGACAATTAGAATTTTTCAATTTTAATATCAAAAGAGCCAATGTTTTGTATTTCGTTGGTCAAAACATCGCCCGGCTTCAAGTATTCCGGAGGGTCGCGGTACATCCCCACGCCGCCAGGTGTGCCCGTCAGGATCATATCACCCGGGAGGAGAGTCATAACCCTGAAAAACGGATATTCGAATAAAAAAAACCATTTAAGAACGATAACTTTGTCCGGGTAGATCTGAACCTTATTGGGCCCCGTCGGAACTCCGGTGGCGCCCAACGCAGCTGGAGGTCTCCACCTTCCTAGTATAAAAGACAGCCAGAGTTGTCGCGGCCGCCACACAATCAATAGTCGCCATACGTGTTCTGCGACACCCCTACTTCATGTGAAAATTTTTCTTACTAGTTATTAAGAGCTATCTAGGTGTCGACGAGCGACGAGCTGAAGCGTTATATACAGGAAAAGAGAGTATGTTGACACGTCGCTTCTCCGTCAGCCATTGGTTAATTTTTAATGTTTGATTGGTGCAACCTGCGCGCGCACATTTGCGCGGTCGTCATTAAAGGTAACGAAATGTTACCAGGAAATGATAGCTTTCAAGGACGATAGAAGAATATCGCAACATATTGATAATTAGTAAATTGTAATTAAATATGTTACAAAGTAAAATATGTGTAATACTTGTGTTATGGGTACTAGATAAGTGATAAACTACATATAATTTTTTTTTGTAAATACATTTTATACATAAACACCCAAACGTAAGACGGGAATCGAACCCATGACCTCCGCAAGCGTACCGATGTGAATGTGATGAATGAAATGATCAAGGATGAACTGTCTTTTTTTTGGTATCGGGGAAAAACCCTCTCTTGACGGGTTCCCATGGGCCAGGGAGACTGAGGGATATGTGGGACTCCGGGAAAGATATTTAGCCATCCGACTACCCACAAAAAACACCGCCAACGCCCGGGCCCACGGATATGTGGCCCGCCGATTTTGTGGCCCGCGCGGGCCGGCGCCCGCCCTAAGACAAAGGGACATCTTCTAGGATTTTTATATATTTTTTGTAATGAAAAATGTGTCTTTAGCACAGACTTCCCTATAATAGAGGTCTCGGCATCTCATATTTGGTGAATCAGTGGATTTTGTTTCTTTGCACAGCGTCTCTTGCCACCCTGGCGCAATACTGGCGTAATAGCGCATAGCAAAGGTGGTCATGCAAAGGGCGCTCCAGTAAAATAGGTTATATAATTTGACGACCGTTTACAATATTATTAATTATATAAATATACTCACGAACTAATTCTCTCAATGACGTTTTCAATTTTGTGCACCAATTGACGCGTATTACTCGACTGTTTCAGGACACCGTTGAGGCTGCACTTGATGTCCAGGTTTTGGGGGTCTCCGATTTCGTCACTCGTTGTTATACAAGGACCGATGGGACAGAACGTGTCCATTGACTAAAATGTAATTTTTTTCAGGTTTGTGACAACATTCAGATTTTTTATAGCGAAGCTTTTATACGGATGTTCGGGCCGCTCGAGTATAAGTAATAAATAAATAAAAATAAGGCACATAAAAAATAAAATACACACCTAAAAACGCAAGGCTACAGCGGAGCTCTCTTCACGGTTAGAAGAAAAAGAATTGGAGAGCTCCGCGGTAACCTTGCGTTTTTAGGCGTGTATGTTATTTTTAATGTATTTATTGTTATTTTCCCAAGTATTCAGTTTTAATTTTATTTTCTCAAGCTTTATTTTTTTCAACTCAAGTATTTTTTTCCATCATTTTTAACGCTTAGTACCTACGCTTTATACTATAAAGCTTCGCTTCTTTCGGACGTCCTAATTTCGTCATATTATCTTTTACACAATCCATTTTGTCTTTGGTATCCATCCATTCTCATTTCTAGCATTTTTCTTGTCACATGGCATTCTTTTTTTCGCATTAAATGGCCATAACATGCTAGTCTTTCATGTTTTCATTTTAATAGTAAAAAGTTATGCGTAGTCATACATAAAAAAAAAAAACAAAAAATATACGCGTCGAATTGATAACCTTCTCCGTTTTTTCGTTGGTTAATAAATATAATACACATGTACAATGTAGTAAAACGTCACTGTCTCTTGACAGTGACGTTTTGAGATAGGAGAGCCACGAGTAAATGTGGACGACATATATTGGCCAGGGAGAAACGTGGACATTACTTCATGTATACAAACTAACAGCTGACTGCACACCCACAGTTCATGGTTAAGATATATAACGCCTGAGAGACTTTATCCTTGCAGAAGCGGAGTAAGAATCGGCCTCTGCGACCTATCATAAATGGCGACAAAATAACCCTAGCTTCGTGGTAGCCCAGGTATACTCATATAAGTATGCCGCCATAATAACCTTGTGTTGTGTTCCGGCTTTAGTGACCCAGATTCCTGTGCTCATATGGGACATAGCGCGTTCGAGATGCCTCTAGTGTCGCAAACATCCATAGGCGACGGTAATAATAAGTGGGACGTCAGCCCGTCGGCTGTTCCTCAGCAATAAAAAAAAATCAATGTTTACTCCAGTCGGCCTCGGCGGACACCTTATGCCCGCCAACACGTCGTGTCCAGGAGGCCGCGTCTGACACTGTATTCGCCGTATTACCCTTGATCACTACAGAAACCTCTAGGCGGCCGACGGACACCTTTCGACTCGACTTTTTTTTCGTTTTTACTAAAGCTTACCCATGCGGCCTATCAGAACAGTCCGGCCACTTGGCACAAAAAAATTCAAAAGGACTTAAAATTTACAGCCTTTTCAATACGTTGTTATCAAAAATGTCTGGCATTTGACATCTACGAAAATAATGAATACATCGCTATTTTGATCATTCGCCCATTATGTTTGAGTTATTTCCAGAAAATATTTCCAAACAAAACTCAACGATTATTGAACAATTATTGATATATTGGTGTGGCCTTGTGAGACAGTATGGTGTCGCACACATGGTGTCCGTCGTAGCGTTCAATGTGTTAATTAAAATGAATAAGATACCTTGCCCATCAAAAACTGTCCCATATTCTTCTCCTTTTGCCAGTCGCGAGCACTGATGTCCTGCGCTATGGTATAGCCGAGGACATAGTCGAACGCATTGGCCGCCTTCACCGAACTAGCCGTCTTTCCAATCACCACAACAAGTTCCACTTCCCAGTCGACTTTCTGAAGAAAAGAAAAACAATAACAGATCAAGATGTCAAATGTCAAATCATCTTTAATATTCTTCTTAATCATCATCGTTATTATCGTATCTTCGATATTATCTTATACCTTACAACCAAACTTTTGCTTTCGGACTTATTCTTCTCAACTTCGGATGGTTTTCAGCATTCCTGGTAGTGAGTTCATTGGCAACCAACACTTTTTGGATCTAGCCCTATTGCGGGTATAGTATAATATTATTTTAATATTATTATCTTTTTACATAATTTGATGACCTCCTTGGCGTAAAGAGTTTCGCACATCGGAACGCTATATCCCAAGTGTTTAACCCAGATGGGAACCGAACCCGTAACCACCACAGCGCACTGATGTGTAAAAGCCGTTACGCCACGCGTGTCGTCATCAAATGAATAACATATCAACCGACAACCTCCGTGGCGTAGCGCCTAACGCACTTCAGTACGCTTGCCTTCACACGGGTTCGATTCCCGTCTCACGTCTAGGTGTACTATAAATAATATGTATTTATTTACAAAAATAAAAGTATATAAGTAGTATATCAGTTGTCTAACAACCCATAACATAAATACTACATTGGAACTAGAGGGGGGGGCTGTGTGAATTGTCACAAAATATTAATTTATTTATATCAATTTCCACCTACGATGTTTAAAAAAAACTAAGCGATCCAGGGTATGAGAGGATGAGATTATTTAATGATGCATCCACCTACGTGAATTACGACAATTCACTCCGATAATTGACCCCAATTGCCATGCTGAGGTTAGACGAGACCTCTGTGATTCACTGCTCGAATTTTTGACCTCGTCTATTTAATAACGTGTTACATAAACATATTGTAAGTATTACAAGCATGACAGACACAGCTTTAAAATGAAATTGGTCTAAAATCTAGGTTAATACTAAGTGAGATAACAATACTAAATGAGATAAAGTATACATAAGTTTAAGAACTTAGTTATTAAGGTTAATAAAAAGAAGGTTTACTATTTGGTGACCGGGTTCAGTGTTTCAGAGGGTCACCATTTGGGTTATAAATGAAACAACACCAGGGATGGTTTAGCTGAATCAATACGGAAGCCGTATTGAGTACTGATCCCGTACTGAATTATTTATTTCAAAATTCGTGCTCTTTATATATGAATTGGCTGGGGATCGTCGACCAATCAGAAGCGTTTAAAAAGTAAACAAATGCAGGTGTTTTTACACGATACAAATAATCACAAATTCTTGGAAATTGAATATTTCAACCATGGCTTGACAACAGGATTATCGTTTCCTCGAAATTTGGTCGAGTCCTCGTCCCGCACGCCGCCTCCGCAGGTGACGTTGATACGCGCGTTCGCGCCGTTCGCGTTCGCGGTCATTCCCGGCTGAGACGTTGCGCAGTGAGCGTGTGGTCGCGTTGTCGATTTAATATGTACGTTGTTATTATTATCGCCCGAAGTCTCTTCCGAGAAATGTAATGAAGTTGAGGGCGATGTTTCGTGGATAGTACATATGCGACGTGGCCGACGATGATGTATGATGACTTTTCAGAGCTTCCCTGTTCTTTATTAATATGATATGGTGGCTACAACTATTTTAGCTTTTCAGTTTTTTCGACGGTTTAATTTTCTTGGTTAAAAGTTTTTATATGCCACGCTCTATATTCGTCAACTCACCATCAGATTGACCAGGTTTGTCCCTCGTTAATAATAATTAAAGTGGGTAGGTATAAGAAAGCGTGACTAGTGAGCCATGCCTCGCATTCTCATATGTTTACATATATCAAGTTCTCTGTGCAGGGGCGGAGTAACAATACTGGCCCCTGTGGCCGGGGTTGGCCTGTCGTAAAAGGCGACAAATAAACACCTACTCCTAGCCCGTCTGGATCGCAACTAAGCTTGCTCTCTAAGTATGAAGCCATATTAATCTTGTGTTATGTTTTAACATAGGTTACCGTATGTGGACAGCAGCATGTTCGCGATGCCCCTGACGTCCCAAACATCGATAGGCGACAGTAACTGTCTACTATTAAGTGGGCTGTCAGCCTGTTTACTATCAGCATATACCTCGGCAATAAAAATAAAACAACAAAGACAGATCTCTAGACAACAACGCTCCGTTTCTCCTCGAACGCTCGGGAGAACAGACATTCACACCTGTAAAACGCTAATTTGTAGTACATCTATTACAGTTCTTCTCGTGTAGTTTCCTGGTCAGGAAATGAAATGAATGAATGCCTTTGACAGGCATCGATGCAAACTATGGCCATATTTAGCAGTAGACTACAACTGAAATTAGCCAGTTAGATGATGCTAATGAACAAATTCCGAACTTAAAAATATTATTTTTAATTAAGTGATAAATAAAAATGGATCTTCAAAATGTATGTACGCTCATCACTTTCGAATGACTGCACCAAATTGGATGATTCTTTGTTTTATATATTCGTTCAAGACATATACAAGACATTATACCAATCTAGTCAAGTCAACCTAGTTTGGGGATCAATGATTTAATTGTTATGGATTTTATTTTATATATATGCCAATAAACTATTTTTTTTTATTATAGTTCGTTCCGACAAGGTTTGTATAAAATGAAAATTATAAAAAAGTTGTTTGTATTAATTATTTTAATGTTATTTTAGAACATAGTCGCACCTAGGATAGCAGATCAAGTGACAGTTGCCTTCAGGCTTCACACTGATACAACAATTCTTCGAAATGTTTCGTGTATTTAGTTTTATCATAGTGACATTTATTATTATCGATAAGAAAATGCCACCAGTGAGGCGTTAAAATATCAGCCGTAGCACGTGCGACGCAAGCCGCGTTCAGAATCTTTGAAGCAATGAAACTGACTAAGAGCTGTGTTATGGGTACTACATATTAGTTTTTTTTTTAGTAAATAAATACATATTGCCATCCAGACGGGCTTGCGGCCCTACCACGTAGCTAGGGTTGTTTTGTCGCCTTTTACGACAGGCCGACCCCGGCCGCAGGTGTGAGAATTCTTACCCCACCCCTGAATGGAGAAATTGGGAATTGATCTATCAGAAAATCATTCAAATCCAACAATTAGGCGAATAATATTTTGTTTTCTAAATATTTGAACTTCAAATCTCTTTGCTTTTTTTATTGCGGACGAACAGCAGACAGGCTGACGGCCCCTTTAATAATAACCAGTTACCGTCGCATACAAATGTTTGCGACGCTAGGGGCACCGTGAATACACTGCTGTTCGTACAGGAATTTATTTCCTAGAAAGTTCACTCGTTGTCGCTTAGAAAGGGTTGCCTTTCAAGTCTACATTTACAATGTAAAAAACACGTATAATAAAAGAATATTCCAAGTCCTAACCCCTTTGCCCCCTCAACCGTATAACTCAAAGGAAAAGCATGATATACATTATATTGGAATCATAAATATTAGACTCTAGAAACTGTCACAACGCTCGCGATGGGTGGATTCGAAAAGAGAACACGGTTCATAACTCAGTCAAAAGATGGCGCCACTCTACAGTATTTTTTTTTAAATTTAACTATTACTCTAGCCTATGGGTGTGTGCAGTGTACATGCGATGCATTGGCTAGGAAGCGAATGAATCTTTTGGGGGTAGGATATCCGACACCGGAAGACTACAGGCTCCTATCTCCATATCTCATTGTTAGGCTCATGAAGCAAATCTTCAATGAGATTGGAGAGGAGTGATTGCTATCTAGGGGAACACAAAAGATCCCATTGGGTCGAAGTGTCCGAGATAACTCTTGGCCCCAAAAATAAGATAAGATAAGATGGGTGTGTGCAACGCCAGTGGCATCGCGAACATGATGCTGTCCAATAAGAGTACAGGGACTTGGGTCTGGGACAGCGGCACTTGGAAATGTCCTGTGCCGCTTTGACCCTGGAGCGCGCCAACTTATAGATGAGCTTCTGCCCCTCAGACGATTCCAACTTGTCGTAAAGTGGTTGTAAGTGGTCTCGTCTGGCTCTGGCAACAGCTCTCTTAGTGGCGCGCTTTGCCACCCGGTATGCGTCGCGATCTTCAGGAGATCTGGACGCTTGCCACTTCTTAAAGAGGGCTTTCTTCGCTCTAGTCTCCCTCTGGACTATGTCGTTCCACCACCATGTCTCCTTGTCACACTTGCGACCACCCTTAGACACCCCAAGCACCTCCTTCGCCGACAAAAGGATAGCCGCCTGAATCTTGTCCCAGTAAGCCTGAACTGGTTCGCCCATACCACCGGCGCACTTGTCACCGACGGCTAAGGCGAACTCCTGAGACGTGACTTCATCGAGCAGCCACCACCGGATTCGGCGCTGAACGCGCTCGGTGTGCGTGTCTTTAGGCTTAGCGCAGAGGTCCATGACAAGAAGGCGATGTTGTGCAGTGAGACTCTCACCGGGTATGACCTTGCAGTTGGCCACTTTGCTGATGTGGTGTCTCCTAGTGAGTAGGAAGTCGATTTGGGTAGCATTCCTCCCGCTCCTGTAGGTGATGAGATGCTCGGGTCTCTTTTTGAAATACGTGTTCACGATGGCAAGGTCGGCAGCCGCACACGTATTGAGGATGTCCTCCCCTTCCGCGTTGCGGCTACCGTACCCAAATCCCCCGTGAACACGCTCAAATTCCCCACATGACCGTTCAGATCACCCCCCAAAACGATCCCCTGTGATAATGGGATTCCACGGAGCACTTCTCCGAGTAAATTCCAAAACGCTATCTTATCAGCGTCGTCACAACCGGCCTGTGGCGCATAGGCACTTATCAAGTGGGTAACTACCCCATCGCTAAGTACCCTAACGACCATAAGCCGGTCGCTATGACGTTGCACTTCCAAAATGTCGTTCTGGAACTCCTCCGAGAGCACTATGGCAACCCCATTCTCCCCACCAGGTGCACCTGTGTAGATCAGCTTGTAGCCATTCCCAATGAACCGGGATCTGTTGGCCTTCCACCGAGTCTCCTGCAGGAACGCCACAGCCACCCTCCGCCTGGAGAGCACATCGGCCAACTCTCTCGCGCGTCCGGTTAGCGTGCCTATGTTCCATGTTGCGAAGCGGATCTTTCGAGATGTTTGGGCTGCGTGAGTTGGGGCTAACGTCGTTAGCCGTGCCCGCCCATGACACGGTAGCCCTTGTCCATTTCTCACAAGAGCCGGGCGAAGCTCTTGCGCGCCGTTATGCGGCGGCGCCCTAGCCCTTACACAATCCCGTAACCTCATTCTTTCCATCGATTTGGCAGGTTTTGGCTTTTACGGGGGCGACTGCCGTCTGACCCCCCAACCCCAAAAGGAAAGCCATCGTCAGAGCCTCGTCCGTTATTCAGCAGGGTGCGCCGACTTGCAGGTGAGGTTGACTTGGGCCCCGAAGATGTTGGTAGGGCCCCTTACACCCCTATTATTTATAAATACTATCAGATATTAAATAGACCAACGCCATCTAGTGTGATATAGACTAACCTAACGTACCATACCATTATTTTTATATGAAATAACAAAAAGGGCGCTTTTACACCATATATTAAAAAACATATTTGCATGAATATTTTTGTAACCCTAATCCGGTCAAGTTAAAGGGACAGGTGTAAACCTTGATCTTTTAATGAATAATTTTTTTAATACGTACCTGCGTTACGTCTGTCCGCAATCTGACAGCGCCATCTGGCCCGACAATACTGCTAGAAAACTTGCTGAACACCATCGGAACCGGCGGGGGAGTGAGCTTCTGCTCCTCGCAATGGTCTTTGTAGTTCAGACCGATGCATAGCACCTTGTCTACTCCATGGATAGGAGCAGTCAACTTCACTGATGATAGCGGGACTGGTGATGGCTTCTTGGACTTTAAGCTGGAAACAAATACCTAGATTTTATATGGACTCATATTAAGTTAAGTTGTATATGCCAAAATAAGTTTAGGGCTACCGCACGACTTACCAAGGTAAGAAGACGACAAATGTCTTATTGGCCTAGCGGAAGACCAGCGCTGGTTTTGTGGAAAACCTGCATATACTGAGCTAGGATCCATTTAGGACCTAGTCAATTGATGTTATTTTAACATTTTTTTATTACTGTAGGACCGTAATAAAAAAAATGCGCAGTTACCGTCGCCTATGGGTGTTTGCAACGCCAGTGGCATCGCGAACACGCTACTGACCCATGAGGGTACAGAAACTTGGGTCACTAATGCCAGAACACAACACGAAGTTATTATGGCGACATACTTAAGACCAAAGCTGGTCGGTCGACATTCAGACGGGCTTGGGGCACTACCACGTAGCTAGGGTGGGTTGTTTTGTCGCCTTTCACGACATTCCGACCAGCTGCATAGGTCAGTATTCTTTCAACATTTATGTATTTTATGTGATGGATGTGTCCTAAATAAAAAAATATTTCTTTCTATTACACCCGTTGGATGGACGGAGTAAGAATACTAAACTCTGCGGCCGGGGTCGGCCTGTCGTAAAAGGCGACAAAACAACCCACCCTTTGCAAACACCCATGGCGACGGCAACTGCTAAATTCTAAGCGGGCCGTCAGACTGTCTGTTGTCCTACAGCATTAAAAAAATTAGCTACTATATTGACTGCGTGACGAAATACATTCCCCCCGGATATGTTACCTATGTGTAACCTTTAATCCCTCTGCAAACAAGTGTGGCAGATATGCCATCTGTTTCTAAGAGAATTAAGGATCCATTATCTCACAATGTAGAGTGCAGAGATAATGGATTGTTATTATGACATTCTACAGTGAAATTTATTTATACAGATTTCTGATATCTTAATATTATTGGTATTTAAATAATGTCAATAGTGCATGATAAGAACTGTGATAATAAATTAAGATTCAATGTGTTATACAAACAATTGATAAAGTAGGATGATTTGACATAATAATTTGGTAATATAACCATTTATGTACCTAAAAACAAAGTTTTGCCTTTACAACTTCAAATGGT
Organism: Malacosoma neustria; assembly: GCA_963693495.1. Lineage (NCBI taxonomy): Eukaryota > Metazoa > Arthropoda > Insecta > Lepidoptera > Lasiocampidae > Malacosoma > Malacosoma neustria. The sequence goes on from OY856393.1 coordinate 8,546,808, forward strand.
ATGACAATTTATTCTTCTGTAACAAGGTTTTAGAAACTTCGCATAATAAATTAGAAATATTTCCTTTTTTTGTAATTCTTAAAGTTTTAGGGAGGTCATCAAAACAACACGCTTAGTCAAGCGTGTCATCGTTAGTGATGATAGGGTCACTAGTCCGTTTGGATGGCGACCACCCTTGGTCTACAAGTATGCCGCCATATGTTGTGTTCCGGCATTAGTGACCCAGGTTCCTGTATCATTATGGGATAGCAGCGTGTTCGCAGTGCCCCTAGAATCGCAAACATTCATAGGCGACGGTAACTGCTTACTATTAAATTGGCCCCCAGCCTGTTTGCTGTTCTTCAGCAATAAAAAAAGTTTTTATTTTCAACTATAAGTATTTATACACTTGTTGTATTAATAATGAGAAATGAGCCAGACTATATTTTTTACTTTCTGTATTTATGAATTACTATGTGAAAACTAGAGGGGGAGGGGGAATCTTATAAACCCACTAAGAGGTGGGAGGGGTATAAACAATTTAAATAATAGTTCGAGTGGTATTGTTACTTTCCCTTAATTGAGACACAGGCAAACTAGAACATGACAGCCCACTTAATAATTAGCGTTATGACCATACCACCAGTGACCACTTATAGATGGTTGTGACACCAAGGGCATCGCTAACACACGGATGTCAACACGTAGGGAAATTGGAATCCGAGTCACTTATGCCAGTCATTTATTATGGAACACAACAGAAGGTTATATTGGTGGCATATTTAAACTAGGGCTGGTTTATCAAATTATGTCAAATGAGGTATAAATATGGCCTTTTGAAATTTATTATGCAGAAATATTATTTGTGAGGAAACAAATTACTCCAATGGCAATCATATAACAATATATTTATGACTAATATAATGATTACCTTGAAAGAAGAAAGCTTGAAAATATCTAGTAAATTGATAGATAGATAATACTTTATTGTAACCAACTTAGCCTAATAATATAATACAAGTAAAAGAGAATATTCTAAATATTGGAGACAATGAGCAGCCTTATTGCTTTAAAGAGCTAGCATAGTTTCTCACTTTCAAAAAATCTATTTTTGATTTTGCCTAATATGATAGTATACTATTCGGAGAACAAGTTCCCCAAGTTTTATAATAATAATAAATATTTTTGAAATGGAAGGGGCGCGGCGACAGGATGTAGCGTCGAGCTGCTGTGCTCATTGTTGTGCTCAGAGGGCATCATAAATCAAGTCCCCATTGTACAGCAGGCCAGGCAACTACCTATTTCTTTCAGGCAATTTATATGCATATAAATTTCTTATGAAGGATACTAGTACTAAAATATTGTGTGTACTCATTTCGAATTTATTCATTTTTGTAAATCCACTCATCCATCTCAACATTCGCATCTCTGTTGCATGCAATAATTTTTTATCTTTCTCCTTTGTGGCACAGCATTCTGATCCATACAATATGACAGGTCTTATAACTGACTTGTAAATTTTACCTTTAAGTCTAAATGCCGCTTGTGGATCGCAAATTGTTCCTGAGACATGTCGCTATTTCATCAATCACTCTGTTTTTCACATCTCGGCCTATCTCACCATTGTTCTGGATTAATGATCCAAGGTACCGGAAGTTGGAGCAAGTTGGCAGAGACACGCGTTGAATTCGCCTACAATACCTAGCAGGTACCCTGTCCGCTATATTGGTGATGTTGGCCACAACATATCCGGTTGTAATATATTTAGTACAATCGACCTCGTTAAGGCATACCAGCAAATTCCTGTTGCGCCTGAGGATATTTGTAAAACTGCCATCATAACACCCTTCAGACTTTACGAATTTAATTACATGACTTTTGGTTTGCGCTACGCAGGCCAAACGTTTCAAAGATTTATAGACGAATTTGTCCAAAGGTCTCGACTTTTGCTTTGTGTATGTTGATGACATATTAGTGTACTCCCGTGATGCTCGCCAACATGCTGTACACCTCCGTACTCTTTTCAAGCGATTTGAAGATTACGGAATTATTATCAACCCCGCAAAATGCGTATTTAGTGTTCCTAAGGTTACCTTTCTCGGAAACAACATATCTGCTGATGGAACACAACCACCATCAGAACGCATTCAAGTTCTAAAAGATTTTCCTCTACCAAAGACCGTACAAGGACTCTGCCGTTTCATTGGGATGGTCAATTACTATCGCTGATTTTTGCCCAATGCGGCCAAGTTACAAGTACCGCTAGTCAACGCGATTGTGGCCGCCAAAGGTCTTACACCAGTCAATTGGACACCTGAGCTTGAGGAATGTTTTAATGCCTGGAAAGATAGCTTGTCATCTGCAGCTCTGTTAGCACACCCTTTGCCAAACGCTGAACTAGGGCTTTTCACCGACGCTTGCAGTTCTCGTAACGATTTATACGGACCATAAGCCATTAGTTTACGCGTTCTCGCAACGTCGCGAGAAGCTTCCTCCGGTACAGTTAAATCAACTGTCACAGTTTACCATGGACATTGTCCATATTAAAGGGGTGGATAACACGGTGACGGACGCATTGTCCCGCATCGAAGCAGTTAGTTTTGAAACTGACCATTCTGCTCTCTCTGCTTGCCAAGAACTTGAAGACGAATTGAAAAAGTATCGTAACGATGCGAATTCTTCTCAGAAACTAAAGAACATCTTAGTTCTCGGCACAAACACTACTTTGATCTGCGACATGTCCACTGGACAACCACGACCATTTGTACCGGAACCTATGCGGAAGAAGATTTTTGCTCAGTCACATAATTTTAGTCATCCTGGTACTCAACCATTCGATTGATCTCAGACCGTCTCGTGTGGCCTGGCATTGCCAAAGATTGCCGTTATTGGTGCCAAACCTGCGTTGCTTGCCAGCGAAGTAAGGTGACACGGCATATAAAATCTCCACTCGGACACATCTCCAGTCCTACATTTCGGCTCAAGCATGTCCATGTTGACACCATTGGTCTTCTTCCATCTTGTTCTGGCTTCCAATACTGCCTGACTGCTGTAGATCGCTACACTCGGTGGCCCGGAGTTTGGCCTATGACCATTCATAGGCCAAACAGAAGCCAAATAACAGCAGAAGAAGTGGCGAACACCTTTGTGTCCGGCTGGATTGCTCGATTCGGAGTTCCTGCTGTCATCACAACCAACCAGGGACGACAGTTCGAGTCGGACCTTTTCAGACGTCTTACTAATTTATGTGAAACTAAACGTATACGCACTACTAGTTACCATCCTTGTGCTAATGGGCTCTTAGAGCGCATGCATAGACAATTAATGGCCTCTTTGATGTGCTATAATGGTTCGTGGCTAAATGTATTACCTTTGGTTTTATTAGGAATGCATTCTGCTTTTAAAGAAAATCTACAAGCGACAGTAGCGGAATTGCTCTACGGAGAAACGTTAACGCTTCCAGGGGAACTGTTAGTATCTCCCGGACCATCTTTGAGGAACCAACGGATTTCGTCGTGAAGTTAAGACAGCATATGTCCAAATTGCATCCCACTTCGGCTTCCTCACATACTAAGACCTTTCATATTCAAAAATCTTTCCTCCGCCTCTCATGTCATGCTTAGGGATGATTCGGTTAGACGTTCAATACAACCACCTTACTCCAGTCCTCATAGAGTTATATCTAGAGCCGAGGACGGAAAAACGTGGATGATAGAAGTCAAAGGGAAACAGGTGATGGTCGGTGTCGACAGAATTAAGCCAGTCTTCGTCGAACATTCTTTAGTACATCTTGTTCCGGCACCAGCACCGCGGCTTTCTGTGCCTCAAACAGTGCAACCGGATGCTACTGATGTCCCTTCATGTCCACTCGTGCCTTCGGCACCTCTAACTGCTGCTCCAGCGCATACACCTCAGTATACCACCCGGTCAGGTTGCAGAGTCCACTTCGCCAAACCTTTCGACCTATGATTCTTTTTCTGCGGTTTCTCCTTCTCCGTAGGGGGGTGGTGTGGCGTTTAATAACGCTACTTTTTTATGATGCGAGATCCAGAAAGCACAACATGTTGACATAGATATAGTTTGTGACAAGAAGCAATAAAACAAAAAGCAACAACGCCAATTGTCAGTAAAAGATATTACCTCGAACCACAGATTCTCAAATATTATTGATTTATCAGAGGCTTTATTTGTGTAGCTTACGGTCATATATTTCTTTATATAAGTGTTTTTATTCTTGTATTTGGAGTTATCAATATATGAACTGCTATAAATTGCAATGTGTTGTATTTATATGGTAACAGCTTGGTTGGAGTGAAAAAGGTATTTCTCCTGTAAATTAGCAGGGACACTGTTCGGAGCCCCTCAAGGCTATAAAGCTATAATCTGTTTTTATAAAAAAATGCTACTCCAGCAAATTCAGTCAGCCAGCATTCTTCACAGCCAGTCTTCTCCAAGCAACATAAAAGTGTGTTTATCCTATACTTCTACATAATAAAAATGGGTACTTACATATTAACGCCACTGCAGCAGTAGTTGCAGAGCCACTCAGATGCGAGTGGTCATAAAAAAAAACAACCGTAACCTACAAGCAGCCTGCGTTCGGTACACAAGCTGCAGTGGCGTTAATATGTATGTACCTAAAATCATTTTGTGCATTGAGTAATTTAGCGGTGCTATTAATTTTGCAAATATCTTTATGTAGTAATGAATAGTCACTCACTGGTGGACTGTCTCCTTGTCTGCTGCACTCACAAAAAGGATTCATTCAGTGTTTTACTGATATTTAACTATATCTTGAAGATGCAGCTGGATATAACACAATCAAACGGCTATGCAGCGCTTACGTGCTTCCAGATTTGTAGTCCAAACAAGCTAAGCGGCACCATTGTGCTGTCATTTCAGTACGAGTCCGTATCTCTGCGCTTGAGCAAATATTTTGCTGCTCTTGCGTTTTCTTAACGAAAGTATGTCTTTTAAAGCACAAATAGCGTTTTTAATTAGTTTTCATTCAAAAAATATTATTTTAATTTTTTTACACATTGAAAATGCTTAGTCATGTTGAGTGATGATAATATTTGGATGGACTTGCTACTGCCTGGATGCAATTTACGACAGTGTGTGGTCTGCAGTAATAGGTAGACCATAATAAAGCGTTCCATCTTATCTGCACTGCAAGAAGGGGCTGCATGGCATTTGCATGGGAAAACACAGGTATTAAACTTTTTTAATATAATTTTACTTTTTTTTATTTACTACTGATATCTTTATTATTATAGTCGCCTTAAATAGTTGTTTTCGTTAATTCTCTTTCTGTAAAAAGTTAAAAGAAATATGTAAATCGATGTAAAACTGCAGAAGTTATAAAATTTTCAGTAAAACACATTTTTTTATTTTGAAATATCCAAATTATCTACACTTTTGGAATGTATGAGGATTTTGATGGATAGCTGTCAAACGGTTAAAAATAGCAATTATAGCTAAAAAAACACTATTAAATTACAATTCATAATACAAATATTAAGAAAACTACACTTACATTTTTACTTTTTCAATATCTCCATTTTTCAAAATGTCCAGCAAAGTTGTTGCTATGCTTGAATCTGCTTTATTAATATCCACAACATTATCACCGTCTAAATAACCAACCCGTATCTCATTTGGGCTGTTAATATATTTAAATTGTACCAATTTCATGTTTTTACTATTCGACAACGACAAATATCTTGCTGGCAGAATCGAATTTTTCTGAACCACACTTTTTAATGCGCCTCTATTTATAGTAGATATCGCGCGATAACTCAATCCTCCAATCAATGTAGTCATGATTTTAACACAAATAAAACCTCTGTTATTATCACTATGGTATACAAAATATAAATTCACGCACAACTCTACAAATGATAATATTATGTAACAATTCTTGCTTATTGAACGTTACATCGCCTAAATAATATATAAGTACACAACTACAGTCAAAAGTTTGTTTTACTTTTATCACACAACATTGAGTTGATAATATTTGATAACGTTATCAGTGATGAACTAAAAGTGAAGTTAGTGAAGTGGAGGCAGTGTTGCCGCTTAAGAAAAAAGAAAGTCCCCAGACCTCAATGAAAATGTCCCTAGATATTAAGAAAAAAGTACTCAAAAAAATCCCTAGAAGTCGCTAAATATTTTAAAATCTTCAATTTTAAAAATATGGTCTAAATAAAAGCAACTCTGTCATTTAAATTTGCGATTATTTCACTGTGACAAAACGAACAAAAAGCTTTAGTTGGATCAGTCATAAACTTTAAACTCTTCTTGTTGTTCCCATTCTGGTCTATAGCGTATGCCTTCTTTTATAAAGGAATTTCCTTAACCACAATATGATTTTGATATTAATGACGACAATACACACATAGACACTATGTAAAACCGGTTTTTTCTGCGAAAAAGTAACAAATAACTTAGAAACCGGGCATTACTTCCTTTGAATAAACGGGATGATGAATTAATGAGTAAGAAATAGCTATATCTGTACATCTTTTGGAGTTTGGAATATTATGACCCACAACAAGTGTTCTGAATATTTAATGTTTTAATAATTAATAAAGGAATAAAATAACAATATTTTAAGACAAAAACAAATATAAAAGTGTGTTTTAAGATACAAAGTGTTATTGTGATTTTCCGTGAAGTTTTTAGACACAAATCTAGGTCACAAAATTAAAAGCGTAAATCACCCTACATATAAACTTAAACAAACAGCTGTTGCCTTGTTTTTACTGTGATATTACACAGTTCAATTTCAAATATGCCTACTGACAGATGTAGTAATTGCAAGAAATTCATCTCGTCTACAGATGCTGTTAAATGTACTAAATGTGGACAGTTGCAACATAAGCTCTGCGTATCCCTTCCAATTAAGGGAAAAGTGCCATCTTCTTGGTGTTGTCCGGATTGTTCGATAAATAGTGAAGACGCGCAAAGAAAAACGACTACGCAAAAAGAGAAGAAGGATATTTCCTCGAAAAACAGTAGTCTTACATCGTTCTCTCATGTTGGGTGCAAGGGCAGCAGTGCCACTGATCTCACCATTAGAGACATAATGGAGGAGATACGGGCTATGCGTCTCGACTTCCTGGATTTTAGAAACGAAATCACAGGATTGAAAGTTGAGGTGCAATCATTTAATGCTCGTATTGAAAGTCTTGAAGCTCGAATGGATGAATTGGAGAATGCAGTTTCCATGCAAATTGAAGAGCAGATTGCTGTTGAAAGGGCAATAGACCATATTAAAATGGAAATGAATGAACGAGACCAAGATCTTCTAGCAAATGACTTGGAAATTAAAAATGTTCCTGAACAAACTAACGAAAACACCTTACAGTTAGTCATGTCAATCGGCGCAAGTCTCGGTGTCAATTTAGACACCCGAGACATAGTACACGTAAAACGAGTTGGAGGCTGGGCCAAAAACTCGGATAATGGTTATGAACGAACGGGATCAAAATCAAGAGTTATTGTGGCACGATTGGCACAACGCAAGTTACGCGACGAAATGTTGATTAAAGCACGAACCCAACGCACTCCTAATGCAAGCAACCTTGGATTACCTGAAAAACTACAACGCTTTTACGTGAATGAACATCTAACCAGGATGAACCGGAAGTTATATTACTTGGCACGGAAGGAAGGCCGACAATACGGTTGGGAGTTTATTTGGACAAGGCGAGGTCGAGTACTTTGCAGGCGCAGGGCAGGTGAAGCTGTAGTGAGAATTCGAAGCGAGCAGGACATCAAAGAAAACATCGGACCCTGTGGTTAAAACCTAAAAAAGGAATGAATTGGTAAAAGACAATAAGTATTATGTGCCTGAAATGTTGTTGTTATTATTATAAAACTAAAATTAATTCTAATCTAAAAATCTGTCTACCACATGTATAATATTACGTTTCCTAACATTTTTCTTTGCTTTCTTTAACTCTCTGGATAATCAGCTAAATGAAAGATTAAAAAAAAAACAGCACTTGCAATACATTCCTACTTGATATCTCGCTTGCTTTGTACATATTATGTTTATTTTATATATACTATAAAAGTATTCTACATTTTGTTTCTCTGGTTGTGTTTTAGCTATATACTATTGTCAGCGTTTTATTTAATAGTTTAAATTTTATCAATTGCTAAAATATTGTTAACTCCTTTTCAATATTTGTATAAGTTGGTTACTATTAAGCTATGTGCTATCTTATCTTTTTGTGGGTCGACACTGTTGTATTGTAATGTGAGGTGGGCATTGAAAACCAGCGCTGTGTCGATATTTCGACTCAGCATAATGCTGAATGCCAAACCTTGTTGGCTAGAAAATTGGCGCTTCTATAATTAATTGTACATTGTTTAATAACAACAATACGAGACGATAATTCGTTTTTTTTATAAATATAAATTATTATGTCTTAGTCAATTATGTTCAAAATTTGTTGTTTTTTGTATATTTTGCGTCATTTTTTTGCCAATAAAATTTTTCTTTCTTTCTTTCTTTCTTTTGATAGAGTGAGACGCATAAAACTGATCAAACAAAAAAATATCGAAAAGTCGCTAGAAGTCGCTAAATTTATTATTGTCGCTAGATGGAAAAAAAATGTCGCTAGACACATCGAAAATCCGCTAAATCTAGCGACAAAGTCGCTAAAACGTCAACACTGACTGGAGGAGAAGTGAAAAATTATCATGTTTTGACATTTGACAGAAGCAAGGAAATGTCAAATGTGGATTAAGTAATATCATGGAATGGACTGGACCTATTAAACTTCAGTGGGTAATATCGATCTATAGCTGTTCAGTCACTATAATATACATTTGGAAATGCAAATGAACCGAGAAAGCTGAATTTTGGTTATGACGTGGGGGGCCCTAGAAAAGTTTAAGTTCAAATTGTCGACCAAGATTTCCTAAGTGCATTTTCCGCCATCTTGAAAAAAAAAGGGTTGCATTCAGTTGTTTTACAATAACTCTGTTCTCCGTTGAGATACGAAAATTTTGATTCAATACTTTTTTGTTGGTTTTTGTACGCTCTACAATTAAGTCCTTAACTTTTTTTACCTATCGTTCATCGTTATTGAGATATCGATCGAAAAACTCAAAAATTTAGGTAGTCAAATTTGTTTTTGGCTATTTTCTCTTTTCTCGTGATAAATATCGAAAAATCATTTAATATCAAACTTGTAGAGCGTGAGAAGCTACAATTTAGTTTTTTTTATTTTCGACATAAATTACGACCTCTGGCGAGCTGCAAAGTCGCTAAGTCCGTGCCCCGTTTCGATTTAGCCGCTCGTACGGTTGTACACTACACCCGATAAAACGGATGTAAGATTGTTCAGGAAATTACTGAGATATAAAATAAATGAACCAGACAAAATATGAAACAAACATGAAATTTATTAAATAAATATTTTTTTGTGTATAAAATATTAATTAAGAGCAATCCTTTTTTTATATTGACGGTTTTCTACATATTTTTTGTCGTTTTGATAGTCCTGACTGAAGAAGTTCCTCCTCAGTATATTCTTCGTGTCGTGAAGACTCTTGAACCGCAGAAAATGTTTATTGGATGGTCGAAACAACAATACCATTATCGTCGTCGTCGTTGAATTGAATGTCGACTCTGGCGACGTTGTTGCATTTTTGCCCACTACAATGTAGGCAAGAAATCTAGCAGGAATTAGTCAATAAATTAGTTAAGTATAAATTAGTTATTAGTCAAGGAATTAGTCTAGCAGGAATTGTAGTGGGCAAAAATGTCGATGAACTGAACGTAACCTAATATTACTTTTTATTGTTTTTCAAAGTATTCACCACTTAAGTAGCTTATTACACTTTTCCATTCGCTCAAACTAGTTATAACATTTATTCCACTCTAAAGTGGGGGTGTTCAAAATGGCAGACTTGAAAGCGCCGACTGCTTCTTCACCGGACTGGAACCTTTGACCACGAAGACTTTTCTTAATTTTAGGAAATGTAAAGAAATCGTTAGGGCTTAGGTCAGGACTGTATGGAGGATGGTCAAGAATTTCTACTTTTTCCTGCTTCTAATACTCAATCGTTTGACGAGCGCTGTGTGAACTTGCGTTGTCGTGGTGCGGAAGATGCGTCGCTTTGAGTTAGATATTCGAAGTTCGGTGATGACTTGTGGTAACAAGTGGACTTGTGGACAAACTGTGGTATATACAGCTCAGCGTTAACCGTTCTACGATCTTCAAGTGCAATAGTTGCAACATAACCGGTTTTTCCAACGAACGTGGCCACCATCTTCTTTGAAGTGCTTCGAGAACAAACAACTTAACTTAGTCGGCTTTGGCTCGTCTTGAAAGACACAGATTGTAAATTGTTGTTTGGAATCAGGATCGTAGGCATAGATCCAAGATTCGTCACCACTGATGATGTCGTAGACGTGATCTGACGCGGCCCGCCTTGTGATCGTCGGAAAGCAGATGCGGTATCCAACGGCAAACTAGCTTCATGCAAGATCTTCTGAATGGTTGTCCCTGAGATGGCTAATAGAGCCTCTATTTCTCGATACGTTATATGACGATATTCGAGAATTAGTTGTCTCACAGCAATGATCTTATCTTCAGTAATCCGCCTTGGATTTTGGGCGTCCTTCGCGAGATTTGTCAGATTAGCGGGTTGCACAGCCCGATCATAACATGCATGTTTTCTCATGATGTTTTCCTTCTCTGTCAGAGTACGTGGCAATTAAATAAATAAATATAATTGTTTTCTTACAATTCACACAGCGCCATCTAGTCCCAAACTAAGTAGCATAATTATTTTATAATATGCATATTAGACGGAAAAACTGCTTGCTGTATGCCATCGTAGGGTTGTTGGCATCTAAGCGTGGTACTTGGCTACTGTGTTCCATTACAAAAGCCTAAAACATCAAGTCTAAAATATTTGAGTAATACATCTACCCTCAAAATCTTTTACTTCCGTAATAATAACTAATAAAACAATAAACCTCCATGGCGTAACGGCTAACGCAAGTCGGCACACTTGCGGAGGTCACGGGTTCAGTTACCGTCCCGCGTCTGGGTGTATATGTATTTATTTACAAAAGAAAAGTATATGTGTATTATATTATGTAGTTTTCTAATAACCATAACGCAAGTAAGTAACTTTGGGACTAGACGACGTTGTGTGAAATATCCCAGAATATTTATTAAAAACAAATTGCACATACATTTGCGATTAAAAGTTAACGGTTAGAAATCACGTTTCATGTACCAAATTAATTTTATATAAAATCATAATTACAAATTGGTCGCGCTTTTTGTGACACAAGCAAGAACTGCGTGTCACGGCGATGAATATGCTGCGGTGGATGTGTGGAGTGACGCGGAAGGACCGCGTTAGGAACTCCCGCATTCGCGACAGTCTTCATGTCCGTGTCATTGCAGCTAAATTGCAGGTGTCGGCTCCGTTGGTACGGCCACGTTTTACGGCAACCGGGTGCTTATGTGGGAAACAAATGTCTGGCCAGGCCGCCACCGCGGGCCCCGGCATGAGGGGTAGACCCAAAAAGTGCTGGCTTGACTCGTAAAGAGTGATATGCGTGCCAATGGGCTCACTACCAGGGATGCTGAAGACCGTGCGAAGTGGAGTAGAAAAAGTCGGAAAGCGGACAACAGGCACCGAAACGGAAGTTTTGTTTGCAACTGGGATACAACGCTTAGATGATGATAATGAACAAAACAGGTGTCATATATATGTGAAAGAATGGATTAAGCGCGTGGTCGGCAACACGCGGCTTACGAGCCGCATGCAGTGCTTTGACTCCTCAGCTCCAGGACGGCCCTTGAATACTGCTTATTATTAATATTCCTTATAATATACTAGTTGACCCCGCAAACATTGTTCTGCCATATGAATTTAAAAAAATGTACCCTATGTCCTTCTCCAAGGTCCAATCTATGACTGTGCTGAAGTTCATCAAAATTGGTTCAGCGGCTTAGGCATGAAATCGTAACAAACGAACACACTTCCGCAATTATAATATTATTAGGATTTTGTTAGCTCATTGAATTAAGTTCAAAGATATATTAACTATTTTTGGATGACAAGGTTGCCAACCACTGAATTAGGCTAGCTTTTACAGGTCCTACAATTATTGAAAAAGAATTCAGATATACTTTAATCAGTTATTTTTAATTAATAAATATCTTATGTCCATTATTTCAAATTAAATTAACTTAAATCAACTAAATCAAATTTGAAGACCACCTGGGGTAACAGCTAACGCACATCAGAACGCTTGCAAAGGTGATGGGATTGATTCCTGTTTTATATCTGGGTGTTTATGCATATGTATTTATTTACAAAAGGAAAGTAAATATAATATGTAGTATATCAGTTGTCTAGTACCCATAACAAAAAAGCTACTTAGTTTGGGACTAGATGGTGTGTGAAATGTCCCAATATAACAACTAGTACTTTTAGAGTATTGTTTAAATAAATAACAAGCATAAATGGAGGTTATTTTTGAATTAATTATTACCAAAGATGAAAACATCATTGAAAGAGATAGTTCCTATATAGTATTTAATTCTCTATAAATAACACATTATATATATATCTAATCCCTTACTACAGGTTTCTTGCGGGTGATTGCAAATTCTTCTCTAGTATGATATGGTGCATATGGATCATCAACATAGTATTTGGGACGTTTCCAGTACTTTGTTACCATCTTGTCTAGTAAAGTACTCTGTGTCGAATTACAAAACACATGTTGTCGAAGACGTCTTCGATTAGCTAATGATTTCTTCCACATTTTCTTATTTTTACCAACTTTCGTCCGAATCCAACCACCCCAGTGCAATCTGAAAAACCTGTGCACTGCAGCCTTGACTGTCTTCCGTTTACCCTTCTGCATACTAAATTTGGTAACAGTCCTCAGTTGAGGCTTTATAATATTTTTAGAAATGTCCAATATCTGCTTGTTATTTACAAGTGACTGCTGTGGTAAAATGAAACACGGCGGCTTGATATTTTGAAGGGAAGAAAAAGGTTTAATTTGGTTTGAAATAATTCGGCCTGTACTGCAATAAGGCGTAATCAAAGTTCGGAGATTTCGTAAACCTGAAAATATAAAAAATAACCTCAAATGGGAGCTTCTACATTCAAAACAAAATTTGAAAATATAACTAGTCTAATGGTTCAAGTTTATTAAATATTTTAAATAAACTTACTTGATATCGTACAACGCAACATTTTTAGAACAATATTTTTTTTTATTACAATACAACCTAAACATTTAGTTTTTTTTATCTATTACTGGTTTAGCGTAGCCAGTAGGTAGGGATGTACGTACGATTCGATTTTTATGAAAATCGATTATATTGAATACATTCTAGCGATTTTTTGAATCAATGCACTTCAATACAATCTTCATTCGAATCGATTCATAAGTTTAGTGAATCGAATCCTTTAGATCGTAGGTATTATAAAAACATTGTTGCAAGGGCTTGCGCAAAAACAATCTTAAAAATTTCTGATTTATTGAAATTACAAAGTAATGAATCTAGTCATCAAAGTGTCGCACAGTCACTTGCAACAGTTACTGAAGAAACCAATGGTCTATGGCAGTTCGCGTTGTAACCGGGATTCAACGCTAAGATGATGATGGTGAAAATGTTCAACAAATTCGCTTATGGTCTGTCGGCCAATGGCAAATGGTTAAAGAAAGAATATTATTTAAGCGGAAATCTTTAAATTAATAAAAAAAAATCCTGGTCATGTTTTCGTATAATAAAAATCTAACTATATAAAGTTTAAATTATGTCACTCATTGTAATAGTTCCAAACTCCGCTTCGCAACATGGAACATTGGCACGCTAACCGGACGCGCAAAGGAGTTGGCTGATGTACTCTCCAGGCGGAGGGTGGCCGTAGCGTTCCTACAGGAGACTCGGTGGAAGGTCAGCAGATCCTGGTATTTTGGGAATGGCTACAAGCTGATTTACACAGATGCACCTGGTGGGGAGAATGGGATAGCCATTGTGCTCTCGGGGGAGCTCCAGGACGACATCTTGGAAGTGAAACGCTGTAGCGATTGGCTTATAGTTGTGAAGGTACTTAATGGTGGAGTAATTACCCACTTGATAAGTGCTTACGTGCCACAGGTCGGTTGTAGCGACGCCGATAAGATAGCGTTTTGGAATTTACTCTGAGAAGTGCTTCGTGGGATTCCATTGTCACATGGGGTCGTTTTGAGTGGTGATCTGAACGGTCATGTGGGTGAAGAATGTGGGGAATTTGAGCGTGTTCACGGTGGATTTGGGTATGGTAGCCGCAACGCGGAAGGGGAGGATATCCTCAATACGTATGCGGCTGCCGACCTTGCCATCGTGAACACGTATTTCAAAAAGAGACCCGAGCATATTATCACCTACAAGAGCGGGAGGAATGCTACCCAAATCGACTTCCTACTCACTAGGAGACACCACATCAGCAAACTGCAAGGTCATACCCGGTGAGAGTCTCACTGCACAACACCGTCTTCTTGTCATGGACCTCTGTGTGAAGCCCAAACACAAAGGTATCGAGCGCCTTTAGCACCGAATCAAGTGGTGGCTGCTTGACGAAGTCAAGTCCCAGGAGTTCGCCTCTGCCATCAGCGACAAGTGCGTCGGTTGTGAGGGCGAACCAGTTCAAGCTTATTGGGAAAGGATTCAGGCGGCTATTCTTGGGTCGGCGAGGAGGGTACTTGGTGTCGGTCGGGTGGTGGTGGTCTAAGGGCGGTCGCAAATGTGACAAGGAGCCATTGTGGTGGAACGACACAGTCCAGAGGGAGACTAGAGCAAAGAAAGCCCTCTTTAAGAAGTTGCCAGCGTCCAGATCTCCTGAAGATCGCGACGCATATAGGTCTGCCAAGCGCGCCACTAAGAGAGCTGTAACCAGTGCCAGACGAGACCACCATTTATATGCTATTTTTAAAAAGTGATTTACCTGCAGTCAAACTGCGTAAGTAGTTTTGCGGGGCATGGTATAAATGAAAATGTATCTTTTTATGAATAAATATATCACATTATTATTACTTACAACCACTATGCGACAAGTTGGAATCGTCTGAGGGGCAGAAGCGCATATATAAGTTGGCGTGCTCCAGGGTCAAAGTGGCACAGAATATTTCCAAGTACCGCTGTGTAAAGGACCCTGTAGGCAACCTGCTATGCGAGGACCTCGCAGTGAAGGAGAGCACCTCTTTGTGCTGATCACCCAGCACAAAGAGGTGCAGCCGCCAGATCTTCCTCCGAATCAAGGATTAGTACTACTGGTAACGCCTGCAGAGGTCCAGAATTGTCTTCATCGCATGAAGAATCGGAAAGTTGTTGGATCCAATGGAGTCCCTATCGAAGCCTGGAAGGCGATGGGCTCTCGTGGTGTGGGCATCTTAACCGGCCTTTTTAACCGGACACTCCTCACCGGTACGATCTCGAGCCAATGGAGACTGAGTATCATTACTCCAGTCTTCAAAGGCAAAGGGTCGGTGCAAGAGTGTGGTAATTACCGAGGGATTATGGTCATGTCCCACACTATGAAGCTCCTCGAGAGGGTTATCGACTTTCGGATTCGGCAGGAGTGCACTGTCTCGGGATGTCAGTATGGGTTTCGCCCTGGTCATGGAACCATGGATCCTGTTTTTGCCCTAAGGACTATCGTGGAGAAATACAGGAACAGCCCCCAATGTTGCTCATGTATGCTGATGATATCGCGCTGGCAGATTCGGACAGGGGTAAGCTGGTGAGACGTGTGAAGGCGTGGACGGAGTCGCTTAAGAACGGTGGTCTGAAGCACAATGTGGCGATGACAGAGTACTTGGCCTGTAACTCCACAGATCCCACACCCGTACGCATAGGCGGTGACATAGTCGAGCGCACGGACCACGTGAAATACCTGGGATCTGTGTTTTATGCCTCTGGTGACATCGATTGCGATGTCAAGGCACGCATTGCTGCCGCGTGGGCCACATGGCGTGAGGTAACTGGTGTTATTTGTGACCCCAAGATGCTGTTAAAGTTGAAGGGACAGGTCTATATAGACTAGGGTTGCCAACCGTCCTGTTTTCCCAGGACATGTCCTAGTTTTTGTGGTGTCCTGGGATGTCCTGGATAGTTTTTAAATAGCATCCTGTTTTTTAATATTCAAATACTTATTATTAAATAATATTTGTAACTAACTTGTTATACTCTCCGTGCAGAGGCGGAGTAAGAATAACCTCTGTGGCTGGGGTCGATCTATCGTAAAAGGCTACATAACCACTCTGGCTACATGGTAAGGTCACAAACCCCTCTGGATGGCTACTATCCTTGGTTTATAAGTATGCCGCCATAATAATCTTGTGTATGTATAAGGGACATCAGCGTGTTCGCGGTGCCCCTAACGTCGCAGACATACATAGACGATAGTATAACTGCTTACTATTAGGGCACCGAAACGGAATTTTGGGTTGCAACCGGGATACTACGCTGAGATGATGATCATGAATAACATGTGAAACGCAAGTGAATTCTAAAAAATGGAATATACTTAACTTATCGAATAATTGAGTATGATTTTATTGATTGGTAACAATATACTTAGTTACCATACCATTACAGCCAGTTGTTGACAATGTTGACATTGACATTCAATAAGTAAAATCTTAGTCTCTGGAATTTTGATAGCTGAAGTGGAAGAGATTCGTGCCGAAAATGTACAAATTTAAGAACCAAATAACAAATTCAAAGCTAGTTTTGGTGCGTAAAACGTTAATTCATTATTTGATTTTGTAATTACTAAATTGTTTGTCTTTGAAATAACATAAATGTTTAATATTTTTGAAATTTATTGCCGTTGCTTGATAAACGTTGTTTTGCCATGTATTTGTGTTTCTCATAAGTTATTACTGGGAAGATATAGTGAAAATAAGTGGTATTTAATCAATATTTATCATTTTAATGAATAACATAAACCTAATATTGTTGTCCCTTACATAACAATATACGTCATTATAACCTCTAAAGAAGCTGTGTTATTGAATGTCTAGTCCGGCTTTGGGCACAACTGAGATTTAATGAATCTAGTTTGATCTTTAAAATAATCATTATATATTGAAACAGCTAATCCAAAGTATATGTACAAACTGCTGTATAAATTTTTATACTTGTCTGCATTGGATGAAAACATTACAATCTTCTTAAATAAAATGATAGAGGTTTGCAATTGTGCACGCATCGCAGCAAAACTACTGGATAAATAACAATTAAATTTTCTAAGTTTTATTGATTAGAAAAAATGTTGCGATATCTTCATTTAATATAAAGTTTTAAGAAATAACCATTTCTGTAAGAACTGCGTGTTCAGTGATGTGTGTTTTCTTGCCGCGGAGAAGTGGGGCAAGCGGTGTAGCGCACATGCATACGAAATTTTCTCATGTTTTCTCGATTTACTATTTTCTGTTACTAGACCAGCAAAGCAGGCGGGAATGGCTAGTAAATAATAAAATAAATACAGTGACAATTCACACGCTATCTAGTCCCAAATTAAGCAGCAGTGTTTGTGTTATAAGAACTAGAGAATATCAATACTTCATATATAGTATTTTTTAATAAATAAATGCAAACACAGTGACAGTAACTGTTAAATTATAAGCGGACCGTCAGCCTATCTGCTGTTCTACAGCCATAAAAAAACCTAGCAAATGTAAATCAACAATATCATTTAGATGATTCAATTTATAACATATTTCAGATTATGAAACTTCATAACCTGTCATAATTGTTCTTGGTATGATAAAATATGTTTTTCTTTGTAATGAAAGCGGAGTAGTTCTCTACACCTAACCTACAAAATATGTCATTTACTCAGATTACAAACCGGCGCGGGTTAAAATGAGCTTTCCTCCCTGGGTGCGTATTGTATTAATATTGAACTTTCGGTTGTGGCATGAAAAAAAAATAGTATATGCACCTCAGGAGAAGTCGCTCATCTCAAACCATACCTTTGTGTATGTATTTTTATCCGTGCAGGGGTGGAGAAAGAATACTAACCTCTGTGGCCGGGGTCGGCCTGTCGTAAAAGGTGACAAAACAACCTACCCTAGCTATGTGGTAGGGTATCAAGCCCGTCTGGATGGCGACCACCTTTGGTCTTAAGTATGCCGCCATAATAACCTTGTGTTGTGTTCTGGCATTAGTGACCCAAGTTCCTGTATCCTTATGGGACAGCAGCGTATTCGTAATGCCACTGGCATTACAAACACTTATAGGCGACGGTAACTGCTAAATTCTAAGCAGGCCATCAGCCTGTCTGTTGTCCTACAGCAATAAAAAAAAATTATTATTAAATGAAAACAAAATTTCACTCTAATTACATATTGTATATTCTATATTGTACTGTAAGTTACATCATGTTTTAATGAATACTTTTCAAATGCAAATATTCTCAATTCAGGGGTGATACTCCACCCCCTTTATCCTTAGTGAATATTAATCCCTGCAGTCAGGGGTGACCTGTGGTAAAAGGCAACAAAACAACACTAGCTTGGTGGTAAGGTTCCAAGACTGTCTGGAGGGCACCCAGTTCTAGTGTCTAAATATGCCATCGTAATAACCTTGCATTGCGTCTGGTGTGACCAAGTTTCCAGTTCCCTTATGCAGGTGACAGTATGTTAATGGTGACCTCGGTATTGCAAACATCAATAGTAGATGGTAACCATTTACTATTAAGTAGGCCGTCCTCGTATCTACTTTTCCAGAGCAATACAAAAGGGTACACATTATATTTGATTTAAAATAATTTGTTATATTTTTCCAAATGATAGATTTGTCCAAAAAAAAAAATACATAATAAAAAGAGGAAAGTGTGTTTATTTATTTCTTCACTTCTGTTTGATGCATTTTGTGTGAAGGTACATTAATGTTTATTAAAAATGTTTTCAGATAAAACGGCAACTAGGCGATGGATCTGCAGCCTTAATAGTGATGCGTGCTCCACAACGACAGTATGCACAATATGAAAGAGACCCACCTGCACCACCTAAAAAATCACATAAGCTCTTCTGGGGTACTGTAGGTGCAACTGTATTGACTGGGGCTGCTGTTGTTTATGCTAAGTATGTATTTTATAAATCAATTAGTTCTATGCTAGGTGGTAGCAAAGTGGTATTTTGCTCAGAGACTAATCCCAGGTTTGAATACAGGCATGCACTACTTGGCTTTGTTTCTTTGTTTAATGTGCTTAATATGTAATGGCCACATACTGATGGCGAATGAGAGATCTTAAGTGTATAGAAAGAAAATGAGAAATCCTTTGTGCATTTTTTTCTACTAATTTATGTGCAGTCGGTTACTACTAGTCATAATCAGATCTGCTCTGGGATAATTTAGGGTGGGTGCAGCACCATATATGTCTACAAGAACCAATTGGTTAGTTTCTCTGATTGAGAACTAAGTTGATTCTTGGTGCAATATGAAAGAGGATCTTAAGGAAACCTGTATACCAACATTAATGGTATGTGTAACCCACCATTCTGCCTTGGTAAAGTGTTGCGGTTATACTGTTGCATCTTCTAGAAGAAACCGGAGAGCAGCTATGGGTTGTTATTGGCTGTAATTATAGTGGTATTCATGCTAAAGATGTCATACAACATTTGTAATGGTGGCGCAGAATGGAAGAATACCATTGGAAGTGAATAGCAAGCAATGACCATTTTAGTAAATTTCTATATTGATATAGGATAATGAAAGTTACTAAATTTGATCACTAGCATGTCTTTTAGATTGCTTATAGACTATATGCTATGATTAGGTATGGTGATGCATCCACACTCAACTACTCGTGTGGATTCGGGATCAGGGTGAATGCTCCTGTCCTACCCCTTGTTGAGTTGGACAATTAATTAAAAATATATGCCAAAACTATTAAACTTTATATATTCATGAACTTTACGAGTACATATGAATTATTCGATCACTGTTTTCGTTCGCATAAGTTGTTAGAAAATAAATTTGTATCTATTTCTTTTAGGAGCAGTCCTGATGCCAGAAATTGGCTCGAATCAAATGCCCCATGGGCGAACGACTTTGTTGCACTTGTTTACCAAGAGAACACAACTTATTGGAAATTCTCTGTTAACCAATTTAACAAAATCACCAAGAGCCTCAGCAACTTTATGTTTGGAAAGGTAAGAGCATTTAGATCAAATAAAATTAAAAATAAATGGATTGGATTATGTTCACAAACGTCACTTAACCAAAAAATACCAAAAAATTGATTTTGAAATATTTTTTCCTTTACTGTGTTTGGAGATTGAGTAGCCAATCGCTGTTATATGATTCAATCTAAATATAAGAACGAGTCGTCCTACACTTTTCAGAGGAGCTGTAAAATTTTAAAGAGTACATATTTTAGTACTTCAAAAACAGCACCATTCCCTATTTATCCGTACAGGGGCGGAGAAAGAATACTAACCTCTGTGGCCGGGGTCGGCCTATCGTAAAAGGCGACAAAAAAACCCACCCTAGCTACGTGGTAGGGCCTCAAGCCCGTCTGGATGGCGACCACCTTTGGTCTTAGTATGCCGCCATAATAACCTTGTGTTGTGTTCCGGCATTAGTGACCCAAGTTCCTGTACCCTTATGGGACAGCAGCGTGTTCGCGATGCCACTGGCATTGCAAACACCTATAAGCGACGGTAACTGCTAAATCCTAAGCGGGCCGTCAGCCTGTCTGCTGTCCTACAACAATAAAAAAAAAAAAATTATTTCGTGTCTTCAATCTATAAGTATCACTATTCCTAGAAATAAATTGGTAGTTGCTGTTTAGAATACAGCAGAAACAAAATGTGCAAAATTTTTGATTTCAAGAATGAGATTAAAAAATAATCATTGTTCATCATGATTCATATCAATTGCATCTACTGGACCATTGTTCGATATACTAATAGCTCTAAACTGCATGAGCTATAAAGGTCATATTTATTATGTACACTGATGTTGATGAGCTTTTCCAATTTCAAGTGACAATACTTAGTCCTTGAGTAGCAATCTAAGTATGCTTTAAATGGGACATTAAATTCAAAAACAGTAAAATATATTGAATTAATCTAAGAAATATTTTAAACTAGGAAGGAGTCACGCCGATTGATGTAAAACCAAGAAATAAACAAGACATCGAATCAGATGCTATTAAAGGTTTCGCTAAGAAAGATTATCAATGTAAGTAAATTCTTATTGTATATTAGGGAACACACATGACCCTTTTCAGGAGGGCAGGGAGGTCTTCAAAAGTTCACACTTAGCCACAGTTGCTTAGGTCTTTACATAGTTAATACCTTCTAAAGCAAATCTTGCACTTTTTCGTACTATATTAAAATATGGCGCATTTAGCGTTTAGTTTTTACTTGTAACTATAGGTATATACATACCGTCACGAGTTTTGAGTGCTCAACGAAATTAGTGGCAAGACTTGCGCATGTGTACACTCATTGCGCTCATAATTATCACGAATCATATTATTACAATGCAGACGTGCGGACGGTACGCGGGAGCGGTAAGCAAGTGATAAACCAATTCGGCACCGGCGCTAGCTATTTCACCCGTCGCACCCCGTTCCCTCCGCCAAACAGACCCAAAAAATGACAACTGCGAATTCAAGGCCAGCGCTCAAAACTTTGACGGAATGTATATGCATGCACTTATGGCGTCACTACAAATAGCCACATTAATTTTTTTAACTTTCTGTTTAGAAAAAATTATTGAAAATGGTATATATGATTTACTAAGTGCAAACTAGAGGAGGAGGGTTGTGTCATTACTATGGATGGTAAAAATTGTCAAAAATAGGTCATGTAATATATATAGCTACGTTCCCTTACTGTCTGATAACGGAAATATGTGTATTATAACATAGATCAGTGAGTGGTGGTTGATAACACAGATGCTGGTCTCATAATTTATTGGATGATGACACGCTTTTTGATGCATTTTTTCATATCCTTAATCACATGTCTGTTCTAACTACTCTTCCATTTTCTTTTTATTTATTGTTGATTATATTAGATAATCAATTCAATTTATTCATGCTTTTAAATAACAATACGTTATACATAGACCCTTTTGAGGTATAGCATATATACATTGTCAATTGACAAGGGAAAGCAGAATGAAATGGACTAAAATTATAACAGAATGGCAACCACGTGATGGCAAAAGAAAAAGAGGCAGACAAGCTAAAAGATGGACAGATGATATCAAGATGATTGGAGGGACAATCTGGTCTAGAAAAGCTACCAATAGAGACGAATGGAAGCAGCTGGAAGAGGCCTATGTGTCACTGGACACGCTGATCACTGAACCGGGAAACCCGATGTATTAGATAGATTTAAGTTAAAACAATTTGCTACTGTGTGTGTGTAAAATTAATGTTCAGTATCAGCAATACAGGCTATTAAAAAAAAAAAAAAAAAAATATTAGATAATCAATAAGATTTATGGATTGTATGTAATGTATAAGTGGTAATTGGATAATATATTAAACAAGTAAAAATTGACAATGTATATATGCTATACCTCAAAAGGGTCTATGTATAACGTATTGTTATTTAAAAGCATGAATAAATTGAATTGAATTGAAAATTAATCTATGAATGCTCCTGTTCATCATTTTCAGTTAATTTTATATGGCCTTCAGTTAGTTTTCGATTTTTTTATTTAATGAAGTTTCATGACCTGTCACAGGGCAATACATGATCTTAACTCATATCGACAACATTGAATTGAAAATTTATTTAATAACTATGGCTGAATTTAGTTGCTACAGAAAAAACTGATGTTTTGACACAGAACAATGACCCAAATTCGATCCTACGACCTTCCAGAAAGGCTGTAGGTGATGGCCGGGGTTTGTAGTGGGTATACCGCCGCGACCAACCTGGTTATCTTTAGCGAGCCACATGCGTGGTGGTAGTAACAGGGTGGCGAAAACCATATTCCTGTGTGAGCTTCTCTCGAAGTCTGCGTTATTATTGATGAATTTGGTATCTATGCTCCTGACCTCGAAAAGAAAGCTGTAATCTGTCTATTGTTTGCTTCTGTCAAAAATATCGTAAGCTATGCCAAACCACATATACACGTTAACTAACATTTTCATCGTTTTTAAAGAAAATAATAGATAGATCGAATAATAGTTTTGGCCATTAATCATTACCATTTTAAAAAGACTAACACAGCTGTGTTTCATCTGACCAGTACCACCCCCCGCATTGGAACCATTGTATGTAGAAGAGAAAGAAAAACCATCTCCCGCTGTTGAGACACCAGGTAAATCTCACCTTATTGTATTGATATATGAATTTGAAAACTTGTTACATATATTTAGCATAATCAATTTACCGCGAATATTTCCTAGTATCGAGTTCATAGTTTAGCGAGGGTCTCAGGAGATTAGTTTCTAAGGCGGCCATGTTGCGAAAACAAAAAAAATCCTGTATTTTAATATTTAATGAATAAACATCTGAATTTCTAAACGATTCATTTATTCCTTCCCTTTTAAATAAGTCTGAGAAACGGTCAAAATTTAGGCGGTTACATTTAGCGCCCCCTTTAAACATCATATATAACCAAATATTTTAAACCTTTATTATTTATACACAGAATTAATTAAACCAAGTTATTTTTTGGTTATATACTTTATAAAAAAAAATACTATCAAAAACTGGTCACATTATATTATCCATTGTGGTATCTTTTATTTATTTCATTGATTTGTTATTTTATAAGTAAATTAATTATGAAATTGAAAATAAAATATTTTAACCCAAATTAGCGACCCTGATCCAAACTGAGGAGTGCGAGCCCCAGAAGCCAGCCCCGGTGTTAATAACCAAAGATATGGTGGAAGTGGAACATGAAATGCATGAGAACACCAAAATGGCCATAGACAACTTCAAAGAAGCAACGAAATCTTGTGTTAATTATAATAAGGCTTTATTTAAGGTGAGGTTTCATTAGTTTTTATAAAATTTGTTATTGTGTAATAAAATGAATGTATTTGTAAATTAAAAATTTTATTAATTGGATCGATATATAAACGAAAAAATTATAAAAATTGAGAGGCATGATAGAGTTGAGAAATCTGTAAGTGTTTTTATCAGTGTATATATAGTGTATTCCTCCATGCAGGGGCGGAGTAAGAATACTAGCTCCTTGCGGCCGGGGTCGGGGTCGTAAAAGGCGACAAAACAACCCTAGCTACGTGGTAGGGCGGCGACTCCAAGCCCGTCTGCATGGCGACCACCTCGGTGTATAAGTATGCCGCCATAATAACCTTGTGTTGTATTCCGGCATTGGTGACCCAGGTTCCTGTATCTGTAGGGGACATTAGCGTGTTCGCGATGTGCCTAGTGTCGCAAACATCCATAGGCGACGGTAACTGCTTACTAATAAGTGGCAGTCAGCCTGCTGTTCCTCAGCAATAAAAAAAAGTATAATAAAAAAACTTGGAGATAAATTATGTCCATTAATTATTGGAGAATGTGTCGATGATTGAGTAGAGAATGTGTCAACCATTGAGTAGAGAGTTTTTGAGTTTGCCATTGCAGTTGAAGTGTATTGTTATTGTAAAATTGAATAAAGATTATTATTATTATAAATTACAATTGCATTAAAAAAAAATTTAAAAATTATTTGAATATATTCCAGATTGTTGAGTCCTCTTTGGACGATCTTGATAAAAAGCACTATGCAGCGTTGCAAGGGGCTCGTAACGATAGAGACGGCGCTATTGCAAAAGCAAAAGATGCCTGTTCGAAAGCCAGGCTTGCTATTGGTAAGTCACCATTGCATAATAATTACCCTAGCGGCTAAAATTTTTGGTTCAAATAAACATTAATTTCAATGTGTAATCTAGTAAGTGGTACCAAGTGGTATCACCAGTCTCCAGGTCAGGGGTTCAATTCTGTGATGGCATATGCCACTTAGATGGTTTTTTTTTTCACCTACTGTATAGGAAAAAACCCGTGAGAAAACCTCCATACTGAAATGTGTAACTCACCAATCCGCCTTTGGGAAGCATTGGTGAGGGTTATACTGGATTATTATTTGTATCTGTCAACAATGTCAACATAAATGGTTGAATGAAGAGAGTCTATGATTTACAGATACCTTGGATCGTATGATAAAGGCTGGCGTTCAAGCGCCTCCGGAATCGATCGCAGCGACAGAGCGCTATATAAAGCAATTCCGAAATGATCTCAGCAGAGCTGAAGAGGACTATAGATATGAACTCGAAAAGTCCGTCCTCAGTGACAAATATTGGAATAAGGTGGGTAGGATAGTTAACTTCGTGCAGGGAAGAACATTAACTCCTGCGGCCGAGCGGGTCGCTTTTATTGCTGAGGAACAGTAGACAGGCTGGCGGCCCATTTAATATTAAGCAGTTACCGTCACTTATGGATGTTTGCGACGGTAGGGGCACCGCGAACACACTATTGTCCCATAGGTGTTCAGAAACCTGGGTCTTCAGAAAGGTGTTCAGAAAGGAGGCAAGAAGCCTATAGTAAAAGCTGACAAATCAATCCACGCCCAACAAACAAGCCCGTCTGTATGGCGACCACCTTTGGTCTTAAGTATGCCGTCATAATAACTTTATGTTGTGTTCCGGCATTAGTGACCGAAGTTCCTGTACCTTTATGGGACAGCAGCGTGTTCGAGATACCATTAGCGTTGCAAATTAACTGGGCCGTCAGCCTATCTGCTGTCTTACAGCAATAAAAAAACCTGTTTCCTGTATTCCCAGTGTGATAATATGGCAAACGGATAATTTATTTAGATCCCTCACGAGTATTGACTGTAGCCCAACAGCTTTGGAACGTTGAAACACTGGTGATGGTTTACAGTATGATCCTCCTGCCGGGTCTGGATGTTTTTGTATAGTGGATGTTATTAATTAAAGATGTTAAATAAAAGTAGTTATCAGTTGTCTTCTTACTTTGAGACCTGCTGGCGATGTGCGAAATGTCCTCGCCTTTTTAATATGATTTTGTTTAATTATAATTTCTATTCGTGCAGGGGCGGAGAAATAATACTAACCTCTGCGGCCGGGGTCGGCCTGTCGTAAAAGGCGACAAAAAGCACCCACGCAAGCTACGTGGTAGGGCCCCAAGCCCGTCTGGATGGCGACCACCTTTGGTCTTAAGTATGCCGCCATAATAACCTTCTGTTGTGTTCCGACATTAGTGAGTCAAGTTCCCTGTACCCTTATGGGACGGCAGCGTGTTGGCGTTGCAAACACCCATAAAAAACAAAATTAATTAAATAGCAATAAAATAGGGCAACAATTTTATTATGATCTTTATTACTTTATTTTTTAACAATGACATACAACGGCTGCGGGGGAAGTTCCGGGGAGGTATAAGTGAGTGCATATGTGCCTTTTCTCGTGACCCTCCTCACTTCTGGATTGACATAGGAGAGCGCCAGGCTCTTGCGTGGGCCAAGGTGTTGACCTTGCTATTCTGCCGTCGGTCCTGGCATTATATGATGGGGGCACAATCGAGTTTTTTGTTGATAGTTTTACATAACCCCAGACTCCCCAATAAACGGGTGGATTCTCAAATGAGTTTTCACTGACATAAATTTTGAAAATGGTTTTCTAAAAAATATTTCTTTGTACAGGTCGAAGCGGCCCGTAATATGTTCAAAGTTGAACTTCAGGCAATTTTCCCCGGCATCGATTTGAGTGCTAGGAAATTAGACGCCCGCGGAGACACCGACCTCCTCCTTATATATGCTTTGAAACAGGTAATCATAAATAATTATAGAAATAATAAAAATATTTATTTCGGTTTTAGTTAATAATTATATATGTAACTTAATATCAATACAGTTTGTAAATGTGTTGTAAATTGAGTCTCACTCGTTCATAGCTCTTGTGTCTTGACATTGACATCTTCATTCTTCATAGATACATGAGGCGGCATAGGTATGCTATAATAGGATAACCTAGGTTTGACGACCTCTCTGCCTTGTGGCTAACGCACTTCGGTACGCTCGCTGAGGTCACGGGTTCGAATCCCATTTCGCATCCCGGTTATGTACAATATGTATTTATTTACAAATAAAAAGTATATACATATGTAGTATATCAGTTGTTTAGGACCCATAACACAAGTTTTGTACAACTTAATTTGGGACTAGATGGCGCTGTGTGAATTGTGCCATTATATTTATTTAGTACAATTTATTTATTTTATAGATTAGACAGTGACTACACCAGGGTATAAAAATTTGGGCAAGACACTCCTTTTTCAATATGAACTTGTACCTCAGACCCCCATAGTAAGCTCATTCTAGATCCTGAAAATACGCAATATGAATGTTTTTGAGAACCGTTTCGTACAAGAAAGGAGAAGTTTCTCACAAAAAAAAATGCCCATAGACAATTTTTTCTTTTTTGAAACTTTCAATATACTGTATACATTGCGATACGTGTACCAACATTTTATAAGAATGACTAATATTTTAGTAAGAATTATCATTGTTGTATTTTTAAAAAAACTCAACAAATCGATAAATTCGTACAAGATGAAAACTTAGGAAGATTTTTAAAGTAATATGGGGGTAGTGAGTCATCATTGTCCGCCGGCCTGTCTCCGCCCCCCGACCAATCAGGTCACAAAAAATAAAAAAAAACTATGTTCATGGTGACCAGTTGACGTTGGACTCATCGTTCGGAAATGATGACCTGTTTGGTCGGGGGGCGGGGCTGAGTCGGCGGACAATAATGAATCACTATTTTCTTAACGCGAATTGACTATAATAATGTTCAAACTTAAACGATGACTAAGATGTGTCTATGGGCATATTTTTTTTATTGCGAGAAACAGCAGACAGGCTGACGGCCCGTTTAGAATTTAGCAGTTACCATCGCCTATGGGTGTTTGCAATGCCAATGTCTACGCGAACACGCTGCTGTAGACATTGTACAGGAACTTGGGTCACTAATGCCGTAACACAACACAAGGTTATTATGACGGCATACTTAAGACCAAAGGTGTTCGCCATCCAGACGGGCTTAAGGCTCTACCACGTAGCTAGGCCGAGTTGATTTGCTACATCAATTAAAAAAAATAATAATTCAACGTTAGCTTTCGGAGCACACAGTAAGCAGTCACATGTCCAAAGTCAACAGTTAATAAATAGACAACGCCAAAATGTGTTGCCAGATTTGGCTGTGATATTGAACAGATCAGAAAGTTGATATTCTTCTAAGAAAAGTTTTTTCTTTTTATAGGTGCAATATTTACAAAACGAAATAGCGGAATTACAAACTATTAGGGAATTGAAAATCAATAGAGCAATTGAATGTGAGTTGTTTATGGATATTATGTATTTATTATTATTTTAAAAAGCTGCGTGTTTCAAGGCCTCTAACTTTCTAAGAGGAAGATTGCTGTGATCCACCACTAAATTATAAGAAGATTGTGCGCAAGCACCTGCGCAAGCTGCCTGTTTCTGCATTCAAGCGCAATGAAATGCAGGACTAAGAGCAATCGAAGACGCTTGACACTGCGAATTTCCTATTTAGAAGCTCTCGTGACATAGTTGTCGAATGTGATTGTGCACGGACCCCGTAAAAGTCGGCGACCCAGCAAAAGTGTCACCCTGCACATCCAAACCAACACTCGGATGTTGTTTGTTCAAGAAGAAACCAATAAAAGTGTAGCTTGAGGATATGTTAGATGACTAACAACGAAATTTCGTTTCCTACTTTCAATGTGAAACCAGAAAATAATTTAAATAAAAAGGATGACTGATTTTTTTTCCCCAAAAAGGGCTTAACGTCAGGCAAGCGGGCGGTTGTAAAAACTAAGCCATAACTATTGCAACATGCAACATGTTGTGCTGACCCTATATAATGTAGGATAAGGGCAGGAGGAAGAAGATTTTCATAAATGGAGATCAGCAGATCTTATCTTTATGCTATATATAAAAAAAATAGCGCATCGTTTACTACTTATTTTAATAATTATGTGTGTGATTGAACGTTTGAAATCTGAAAATATAACCCATTTCAAGACTATACTATAATTTAGATAAGTTATTATAAAACATACTCCATTAATAATAGTGTTTATAAAGATAATACAAATCAAACTGTCATTATCATGTATTATAATGGATCATTATCGTTTATTTTAGTTTATTGGAATTTTTATTGGTGTCGCTCATATATATGTGTAGAGTTTAAAAATAGTTGTGTGAAATTGGAATACTTTGTAAACTATGTTGTAGTTGCCCATTAATTACTACCTTTTATTGTCACTGTTGTAGTGTGTGGTGTCGCACCAGAACAGCACCACCCCATCTCCTCCCGTGGGTGTCGTAAGAGACGAGTAAGGGATAGAAAGAACGGAGGATGGGCAGCAGCATCTTTCCGTGAGAGCATCACCAACTGCGAATACTGCGATCGCCAACCCGCCTGCCAAGCGTGGCGATTATGGCAAAACCCCCCCCTAAAATGACAGATACACACAGACCCCGGCCCCTAGTCCCCGGCGGCCCCGTTCGTGGTGGTCACGGTAGCAGCCACATAAGCGACGGGGCAGGGGGTGCGAAGAATCCCCGGGTTCGGATTCGCTACCAAGAACGACGACCTTTGGCCCTGGCAACATACAATGTCAAGACACTGCGGACCAACGAGAAGTTGGAGGAACTGGAGGAAGTTTTGAGCAGACTGCGATGGGATGTTGTGGGGTTATCTGAAGTCCGAAGACAGGGAGAGGACTCAATAATCCTAAATTCCGGAAATCTGCTCTACTTCCGGGAGGGCGACCAACTGTCCCAAGGTGGTGTCGGGTTTCTCGTTCACAAGTCTCTTGTGAACAACGTTACTGAGGTGGGGAGTGTTTCGACTAGGGTAGCGTACCTAATACTCAAAATTACCAAACGGTATTCGTTGAAGGTCATTCAGGTTTACGCTCCGACTTCGACACATCCTGACGAGGAGGTGGAAGCCATGTATGAGGACATCTCAACAGCCATCCACACTTCTAAAACCCACTTTAACGTTGTCATGGGAGACTTCAACGCAAAATTGGGGAAACGTAGCAGCGATGAGTTGAGAGTGGGGCAATTTGGGTTCGGAAATCGGAACACCCGAGGCCAGATGCTGGCCGACTTCATGGAGAAGGAGGACCTGTATATGATGAACTCCTTCTTCATGAAGCCAGAACAACGCAAATGGACTTGGATTAGTCCCGATGGTGCCACCAAAAATGAGATTGACTTCATTATGTCGACCAAAAGACAGATATTCAATGATGTCTCTGTGATCAATTCGGTGAAAACTGGGAGTGATCACCGCTTAGTAAGAGGCACATTGAATATCAATCCAAAATTGGAGAGGTCTCGACTGGTGAAGTCTACGCTCCGACCTGCACCCATACAGATCCAAAACCCGGTAAACTTTCAACTCGAATTGCAAAACCGCTTCGAATGCCTCGGTGACTGCGTTGACGTGGACGAGTATAATAACAGGTTCGTGGAAGCTGTTCAAACGGCCGGGTCTAAATTCTTCAAGGCCAGCCGTTCAAAAAGAACCGGAAAAATCTCAGATTCTACTCTCAAATTGATGGATGTGAGACGTCAAATGACCCTTCAGTCCCCGGACGATGCTTCCCAGTATAGGCAGCTAAATAGACAGATCTCCAAGTCCTTGACTCGCGATATCCGCCGCCATAACACAGACTGTGTAAAGGCGGCTATAGAGCGTAACAAGGGCTCTAAAGTATTCGCACGAGACTTGTCTATTGGGCAGAGCCAACTGACGAAGCTGAAGACCGACGACGGCAGGGTCGTTTCGTCTAAACCCGAACTTTTGAGGGAAGTCGAGAAGTTCTACGGACAGCTATACACGACCACACGGGCACCTGTTAACAACAAGGCTAAAGACCCAAGAGCCAAATTAACCCGACACTACACCGTAGATATCCCAGACGTCAGTCTGTACGAGATTAGTGTGGCCCTTAAACAGCTTAAAAACAACAAGGCGCCGGGTGATGATGGAATTACAGCCGAGCTTCTGAGAGCTGGTGGTACTCCTGTGCTTAAAATCCTCCAGAAGCTATTTAATTCCGTCATCCTCGATGGCAAAACGCCGCAGGCCTGGCACGGAAGTATAGTGGTGCTGTTCTTCAAAAAGGGCGACAAAACCCTTTTGAAGAACTTTAGACCGATATCACTTCTGAGCCATGTTTACAAGCTGTTTTCAAGGGTCATCACGAATCGTCTCGCCCGCAGATTTGACGACTTCCAGCCTCCCGAACAAGCCGGATTCCGAAAAGGTTTTAGCACCATAGACCACATACATACGCTGCGGCAGGTTATACAGAAGACGGAGGAGTATAACCAGCCACTATGCTTGGCGTTCGTGGACTATGAGAAAGCCTTTGATTCGATCGAGACCTGGGCGGTGCTTCAGTCTCTCCAGAGGTGCCACATTGATTATCGATACATCAAAGCGTTGAAGTGTTTGTATGAAAACGCCACCATGTCAGTCCGTCTCCAGGATCAGAACTCGAAGCCTATCCGACTGCAGCGGGGAGTCAGACAAGGCGATGTCATATCGCCGATGCTGTTCACTGCTGCGTTGGAAGATGTCTTCAAGCTTCTGGACTGGAACGGACTGGGCATCAACATTAACGGTGAGTACATCACTCACCTTAGATTCGCAGATGATATCGTAATCATGGCTGAAACCATGGAAGACTTAAGCCATATGCTTGATGGCCTCAATACAGCTTCCCAAGGAGTAGGTCTCAAAATGAACATGGACAAGACGAAGATCATGTCTAATGTCCATGTCGCACCTACCCCCGTAACAGTTGGGAACTGTACTTTCGAAATTGTTGACGAATACGTCTACTTGGGTCAAACGATCCAGTTAGGCAGGTCCAATTTCGCGAAAGAGGTCACTCGTCGAATCCAACTCGGATGGGCAGCGTTCGGGAAGCTCCGTAAAATCTTTTCGTCCCAAATACCGCAGTGTCTCAAGACGAAGGTTTTTAACCAATGTGTGTTGCCAGTGATGACATACGGAACGCAGACGTGGTCGCTAACTATGGGCCTTATGAGAAAGCTCATGGTCGCTCAGAGAGCAATGGAGAGGGCTATGCTTGGAGTTTCCCTGCGAGATCGAATCAGAAATGAGGAGATTCGCAGGAGAACCAAAGTAACCGACATAGCCCGGATGATTGCAAAACTGAAGTGGCAGTGGGCTGGGCACATAGCTCGAAGGACTGATGGCCGTTGGGGCAGAAAAGTCCTCGAATGGCGACCGCGTACCGGAAGACGCAGTGTTGGTAGGCCCCCCACAAGATGGACCGATGATCTGGTCAAGATCGCCGGGATAGGTTGGATGAGGGCAGCGCAGGACCGATCATCGTGGAGATCTTTGGGGGAGGCCTTTGTCCAGCAGTGGGCGTCTTCCGGCTGAAATGATGATGATGATGATGATTATTTTAGAAAATATTTTTATGTTTCCCACTGTTTGCTAACTCGGAAGGAATTGGATTTGATAGATTGCTATTGTTTATCCAAAGTACCCGGGATACACACACTGGTTATTATGTGGTGAAGGTTTCCTCGTAATGTTAACTTACGCAATCAGTCATCAGCATTTAGGCATTAAATCTCGGATGCATTCTAGTTAATGGTATTTATTAAAAGAACTACTTGTTATTGGCCGATAATAATTATGGGCGGTGTTTTTCACAAGTGTCCATATGAGACGCTTAAAAATCTGCCAGCAGATGTCGTTAGGATACCCTAGTGATTAGGGCCAAGTGTTTTAGTATGCAAAGCGAATAAAATAAAATTAAAAATATGTTCAACAGGTCATGATGAAAAAGCGCTGATTGAAACCAAAGTGGAAGATCTCATTAGAGCAGAGAAGTTGGAAAGAGAAAAGGAATTCCAGAAAAGGGTAACAATTTCTTTGAAAAGAAAATGATTTACTTCTAGTGTTGTATTTTTTTTATTGCTGTGGGGCAGCAGACAGGCTGACGGCCCGCTTAGAATTTAGCAGTTACCGTCGCCTATGGGTGTTTGCAACGCTAGTGGCATCGCGAACATGCTGCTTTTGCATAAGGGTACCGGAACTTGGGTCACTAATGGCGGAACACAACACAAGGTTATTATGGCGGCATGCTTAAGACCAAAGGTGGTCGCCATCCAGACGGGCTTTGAGGCCCTACCACGTATCTAGGGCGGGTTGTTTTGTCGCCTTTTACGACAGGCCGACCCCGGCCGCAGAGGTTAGTATTCTTTCTACGCCTTTGCACGGATAAAAACAGTTTCTTTAAACACAGTTTCCTGTATTATTTGAAAATGTATATAGCAGGACTTTTTAGTATGATACAATTGACGGACAATGTATTTGCAGATGAAGAAATATTTTGTCCCTCATGGGTATCGGACCCACGAACACGGTCATGCTAAATTTACGTAGCCATCATGCCAGCCGTGTCGTCACTTTGTCACACGCACTACTGGCAAATTACACAGCAGGGTGTGACAGAGACAGCACTACGATGCCAAGCTATTTGTGTCCCTCTAACCGGATCTGCGTTATTGACAGGCGCTCGATGTTTTATTATAGGCATTGGAAGTCCAAGCTGAGGCAAATAGGAACCTAAGAGAAGCATTGAAGAAACAATTTGAGATTCAACAAGAAGTACTTCAAGACAGACTTATGAAGAAGGAGAAAGAGGTAACTTACTTTTTTAACGGTTAAATGAAGACTTATATTTAACATGTATTTATATAATAGTGTGTTTGTTCGATCCTTGCATAAAGGGTAGTTGAGATCTCGCCTCCTGATTTTGTTAACTACCCTCACTCTCGGTGAGGTGATATCGAGTGAGCTTCTAAACACGCGGGGCGGTCGACATTCGACCTCCCTGAAGACCACTCTCTGCGCCGTGCGCAATTGGCTTCAGTCACTCTTTACTATCTCATTGGCAGTACCATAACATTGTGTGTTCAGTGTCTAGTTTGTGACATTTAGCTGGTGCCGTCCAACAGTTCCTCTGCGAGCGGACCTGAACCGAACCGTAGGAGTGGAATCAAGGTCAATGCGAAATTCTTTGTTCGCTGCAAGATATCGCATATCTGTAGCTTACCACTCCTTCCCTCTTCTCTCTCATACAGTCCTCTGTTCTCGAGCTAACTTTATTCAGAAATACAGTATTTCAAATTTTTGATAGGCTTAGAGTAAGTATGCTTTATATCTTTCTAACAAACCATAAACAATATTGGATTTAATGTAATTATAGTGCTACCCCATATTCTAAGCTTTCTATTTACGATTGTGTTAGAAGCTCAAAGCTACACGGGACTAACTGTATTTATAGCCTTTTCCTCAGAGGGGGGAGGGGGATTTTATGGTTATATCTAGTCGGGATTTCACGGACAAGCGACGTAAACACCACAATACCTAAGATATTTTTATTTTAGGTGTTGGGCAAACTGAGTCGCTCCGTCTCAGAACAAGTGGAGAAGGAACGCGTTCAGTTCAAGAAGGACTTGGGCGAAATGGCGGGAAAGCTGGCTGCTATCGAGAATACTCTCAAACGTAATGTATACGAACTGTTTTGTTAACTTATTCAAGTGAAACTTCTTTAGTATCTTTCGTGAAAATTTGATGAAACGACAAAGCGACATTAAAACGAGACAAACATATTCATAAATAGGATTAAGCCTGTCCAGAGTATGAGATGGAGTACAAGTATACGGCGTTTCCTATAATATTCGGCCTTAGTTCGGGCTTTCGTAGCCTTTATACACTAATCTATGAAATGTAATCTACTTTTATGAATTTTCACTTCTGCCGTATGCGAATTGCACACACACTTTCGTTTCTAAGGATATCTGCTCAATTTGCTGTGTATCTACGATAGAGTGAACGCTTAGTTTACTAAATATTTTGCGTGGGCTGCAGCTGCAGTTCGAATGGGATATAGTGCGCGTCGTTTTTTTTTTATTGCTGGAATTCAGCAGACACGCACCTGATAGTAAGTCACCACCTGATAGTAAGTCACCATTGCCTATAGACGTTCAAAATATCAGGGATATTGACAACGCGCTGGCTCTCTATACGATAAGCGGCTATCGCCGCCTATAAATAAGCGTTTTAACACTAAGTAACAATACGCTATCGGCCTCAACAAGCTAACAAGAAAATATATATAAAGATCGAAAGGCGCAGAAGACATGAGATAGGCAATGAAGTAGAAGAATTAATTGTGACAGGAAAGAAGAGAATTGTGTTAGTAGTGGGAGGTATATATTACCTATAGGTACCCTTAATGACTCCTAATCTTTACGTATGTCACTACCCAATTACCTATTGATACTGACGTTGACACTGTATTTCTTGACATTGACATCTTGACAACTATTGATAGACATACTAGACAGCGTAGGTTTAGGTATAGGCAATTAATGCATACACTACAGGTGGAAATATTCCAGTCTCATGTTGAATGCACTAACGTTTATATTTTGACGACCTCCGTGTCGGCAACTGCTATAGCATGTCAAAAGGGTATCAATTCACGTCTCGGCTTTAGGTGTTTATGAATAATATGTATTTATTTACAAGAGAAAAACATGTCAATTGTTTTTTATTATTGCGTAGGACAGCAGACAGGCTGACAGCCCGCTTAGAATTTAGCAGTTACCGTCGCCTATAGGTGTTTGCAACGCCAGTGGCATCGCGAACACGCTGCTGCCCCATAAGGGTACAGGAACTTGGGTCACTAATAGTATTCTTTCTCCGCCCCTGCACGAATAAAAACGGACCTGTTTTTGGTCAATATGTCAATTTTAGGACTAGATGGCATTTTGGCTATTATCATAGTATATCAGTCTATTTATTATTGACACACGTTGGCCACAGAAAGGGCGAAGGCGGAAGCAGAAGCGCGCCGTTCTCAGTCCCTATGGGCGGCCGCCGAAGCACTCCTCGCTGCCACTAGGAAGAGTGACGGCGAAGCTAAAATAGACAACGAAATCAAGGCTTTGGAGAAAGCTGGTGAGTACATATTGTGGCAAGGGGGAATAATAATATCCCCATATCTGAAGATTCCACTTAACCCATTCAATATGTAGTTTTTTTTTTATAATAAAACAAAATCGCTCCTCTTCCTTTTATACAATTTTTTTCTAATACAAAATCAATGCCAAAGTTTGATTTGATCCCTGAGCTTATGAAACTTATTTAAAATAGATACTATAATACCATTCTATTTCAGGTAAAAATGACAAATTAGTGGAAACTGTGTTAAAAGGCATTCCCGCGGAGGTGCGGGAGAAGGGCATCGCGACTGAAAAGGCCCTTAGGGAAAGGTTCGATAAGGTACCTTCTTTATATTAATTATTGACTGAAAAGGACCATGGCCCGTGTATAAATCATTGTTTTGTGATTGAAAAAAAAGTCTTCATATGAAATCAAAAAATATATATTAAAATTAGTAGTTTCTCTTTATAACTACCAAAAAACTGTGGTAACGTTAGTTCATATTTGACTTTCAAAAAGTGTAAATATTGGTTGTCTTTTACGTTTTCCATCAATAGTGACATTTTTATCACGTAAGTGAAGAGTGTGCCCATAAGTGCCTCACGGGTTCCCTAATAATGTCAACGTTTATACTTTGTAATGTATGCTGCTCACACTCGCCCGGGGCTCTTATGTCATGACAACGACAATGACATCTTGACAACCACAGTGACACCTTGGCAACGACAGTGATATCTTGACAACGATAATAACGACAGTATCATTTTAACAACAATATGGACATGTTGACAATGATGGTGGCATCTTGATAATGACAGTAACATATTGACAACAATATTGGTATGTTGACAATAACATTGACATCTTGACAACGAAAGTGACATCATGACAACGACGGTGACATCTTGATAACGAGAGCATCATCTTAACAACAATATTGATATCTTGACAACTTTACAGTTATAAATACTACCATAGACTAAATCGTATACACTATACCTTCAGACCTCGAAAAGGGAAGGCGATTAGTTCGATCATTCACTTGTTGCAAGTGGGTATTAGAAGTAATCCATTCGTCAGTTTTTACGCGTCCCGAGGATTGAAATGGTTTTCAGACTTTTTTTCATGAAGATCAGCACACCAGCTTTCGCATTTTGAGCGCTTGCGGATGGAACTCGTTCGGTTCACTTCTTGTTCCGAGTCTGGGTGTTTATGTATAGTATGTACAAAAGAGAAGTATATCAGTTGTCTAGTATCCATAACACCATCTCTCTCTGCTGCTTTCTGGATTAGGTGGCACTATGTGAAACGTAACAGTATATTTATTATTATTTTATGTACGTAAATACTGATATTTCTGATGAAATTGTCGTTATAGATGGAGAGAACTGCGACTAAAGTGGCTCTGATCGGCCGCGACGGGGCCACCTTGCCCGTTTACTTCCTCTCTTGGCTGCAGTCGAAATTTTTGTTCCAAAAAGTAAGTATTATGGATTAATAGATTAAGAATTTTTTAAACTACATTAGGCAAACTTTGCATGATAACTCCTTCCTTTATATTCCAAATGTGACAAGTTTTATAAGATAATAAAATATAAAAAAGAAAACAGTAAAAAAGGCGCGTGATGAATGTCAATTCGTTTGAAAAATTATATCGATATAAGTATGTTATTAATAGAATTCTATTTAATTTATGTATATAAATTTACTACAGTATATATATTTTTTTATTACCTCTGCGGCCATTGTTTTGTTTTGTGTTTATTTAAATTAGTAGTGCTTCTTTTTATAACTACCAAAAAACGTCGTGAAGCTGTGGTAACTTTAGTTCATATTTGACTTTCAAGAAGTATAAATATTGGTTGACTTTTACGTTTTCCACCAACAGTGACATTTTTTTAAAGCTGTAGGACGGCAGACAGGCTGACGGCCCGTTTAGAATTTAGTAGTTACCATCGCCTATGGGTGTTTGCAACGCCAGTGGCATCGCGATCACGCTGCTGTCCCATAAGGGTACAGGAACTTGGGTCACTAATGCCGGAACATAACGCAAGTTTACTATAGCGGCATACTTAAGACCAAAGGTGGTCGCCATCCAGATGGGCTTGGGGCCCTACCACGTAGCTAGGGTGGGTTGTTTTGTCGCCTTTTACGACAGGTCGACGCTGGCCGCAGAGGGTAGTATTCTTTTTTCGCCCCTGCACGGATTTTTGCTAGCCAATATATAGAGAGCCAATATTGCAATAATAGCGGTGGTTTAATTTGTTACCCTGGCGATTAGATGAGTCTCAACCGGACCCCGGCAGGTAGACCCAAGAAATTCTGACATGACGTCAAAAAGTGTGTAAGCGAAGTCCCAAGCACCGAAACAATAGTTTCTTAGAGGCCGTCACGCTTTAGCAATATCCTTGGCGTTGCAAACGTGTATAGGAAACGATGACCAGCTGTCAAATATGCCGTTTACCTGTTTGTTGAACTCTCATAAAGAGATTTGTACCAATTGTTAGTAATTAGAAACATTTTTTTTGTTTTATAGTTCGCGGAAATTCCCAAAGATGAATTGGACAACTTACCGACAGATTTCACAAAGCTTGATACATTCGACATTATTCAAAGGGCGAGGTAAGTTTTCTCCTTTGTGACTAAACTGACTAGAATGGTCTGCGTAATTTCAGCTTAAGGAGTTAAAGAAGATAGGTGTAATACTACAAATACTTGGCCACGTTTTCTAGTTTACATGTAGCGAATGCTCCTTTTTTTCGGGGTTGTGGTGATATGGAGTTGACGTGAGTCTAACAACGGCCTCAGCACTAATAAATATAAGTTAGCAGCAAAGCGCTTGTGTAGTATATCTAATATATAAAATTCTCGTGTCACAGTTTTCGTTGCCATACTCCTCCGAAACGGCTTGACCGATTTTGATGAAATTTTTTGTGCTTATCCGGTATCTATGAGAATCGGCCAACATCTATTTTTCATCCCCCTAAATGTTAGGGGTGACCCACCCCCAAAATTTTTTTTTTAATTTTTTGACATTTTATTATTTATATGGCAGAACAACGTTTGCCGGGTCAGCTAGTTCTTTTGTAAATAAATACATATTATATATAAACACCCAGACTCGCGACGGAAATCGAACGAGCAGTAGGCGTTCTGACATGAGTGCGTAGCGTCACACAGTTAGTCAACTCCTTACACAGATATTCCAATGGTAATAGTGGTTATACCAGTGCAATGGGTCCTCGTGGATAACAATAAGATGCTGTTAGTTCTCAGGTAGATGTCTTCTTGGATGATGTGTTCGAAACTAAAGGCCAGAATCCGGTAT
Source organism: Malacosoma neustria (assembly GCA_963693495.1). Classification (NCBI taxonomy): domain Eukaryota; kingdom Metazoa; phylum Arthropoda; class Insecta; order Lepidoptera; family Lasiocampidae; genus Malacosoma; species Malacosoma neustria. The sequence goes on from OY856393.1 coordinate 8,586,223, forward strand.
TCTATGCTTTATTCGAGCAAAATGCGCTTATTCTATGTGCATAAATGGTGTGTGAATAGATGCTAACAAAACTATATAAATAAATGGAAATGAGACAACACTTTGTGTGAGCGGGACAAGAGATGTACTTGTCGCGCTTCGTATATATATATATATATATATATATATATATATATATATATATATATATATATATATATATATATATATATATATATATATATATATATGAGCGACTTTCTGCACCCGTGGCATTCCAGGCCGACGGAATACGTTTAGGGACACTTTCCGTCCCCATATCCCATTAAATCACACAATACACAAACATACACGTAGAATAGGTGTGTTGCGGGGTTTCTTCTCTCCCAGCTATACACATTTTGAAACGGTAGGAGATGAGAATAGGATCGGCTTCACCGGTGAAGTCGATATAACCCCAAATCTCTAGCGGTACACGTCTCCGCTCCTACGGGGCCGGAATGCCTTCGTCCGTTGTCTTAAACTACATTCGTCGTGTGCAGAAAAACAAAGAATAATGCAATGCTAGACCCATAATACCGCGCTGAATATTTCTCCAAGACGACAGAAAAGTAACTTTATATCTTAAACAAAATATTATAGGTACTACATGGACCAAGGTAACTTATCGGCCGCCCTTCGCTACGTAAACCTGTTGCAAGGCGCCCCCCGCGCCAGCGCCCAGTCGTGGGCGGATGCGGCGCGACGCCATCTGGAGATACGGCAAGCGGCCGAAGCCGTCATGGCGCACGCCTCTGTGTCAGGACTACTTCACCTGTAAATTATTAAATGTAGTCATTTTGTATTGAATTTTATTATTATTTTGAATAAGTTTCTTATATTTATTTGTGCAGTAACTTAAATTATTGTGACTATTATTTCAAGAATTCATGAAATTAAGCACTGTTATATATCTTTCGACTTTAAACGAATTATTTTGTTTATTGTTTCGGCCTTTTAGTAGTCTTTTTCACAATCGGCGTGAATTATTCACCGTGGTTCATTTAAAATTTAGAAAAAAATTTAATATTAGTTTATGGTATATAAAAAAAAATTCAGGAATTTTCTTAGTGAGATTAATCAGATAGTTACATTAAATAATATCCTATAACGTCCCACTAACGAAGTCGGGCTTTCCTATAATGGAAAACCTTATCGTCACAAATATGTTGCAATACACACTTATAAATTTTTAATTACGTGAAAACAGGCTTGTAGTTGAAAACCCGCTAAAACGTTTTTTGATAAAATGACGTATCGTTAAAAAACATCCGTGCAGGGGCGGAGAAAGAATGCTAACCTCTGTGGCCGGAGTCGGCCTGTCGTAAAAGGCGACAAAACAACCCACCTTAGCTACGTGGTAGGGCCCCAAGCTCGTCTAGATGGCGACCATCTTTAGTCTTAAATATGCCGCCATAATAATATTGTGTTGTGTTCCGGCATTAGTGACCCAAGTTCCTGTACCCTTATGGGACAGCGGCGTATTCGCGATGCCACTGTCGTTGCAAACACCCATAGGCGACGGTAACTGCTAACTTCTAAGCGGGCCGTCTGTTGTCCTACACCAATAAAAAAAAACCATTCAGATCAAATCCATTTGTTATATCTCTATAATTTTGAATATAAAAGTTAATAATTTTCAGTCCTTAGTCCTTGTCTACGATAGGAACACATTATTTCGTTTATGATGGTAAAACATTACAAACCATGAAAAACTATTCGATTATTAATTTTCGACGTATGTGGCCATAATACAGACGCTTCTCTAAAAATATCCATAATTTATGTTTCTTTTTTGCACATTTAAGAAAAGAGGTTAATAATTTTTTAGTTAACGGTACCTGATTCTGTTGTTTTTAGTAGTCATATGTTTGTTTTAGGATACTAAAATTGGGTTCGGAAATTGACTTGAAAATGAAATGTCATTATATTTATTTATAATTATTATTAAATGCAAAACGATAAATGTATATTACTGAAAGAACCTATTCAATAATAATCTACTTTTTGGGTACAAAAATCGACTTTATCCTTTGGTAATTTGAATGCTTTCTAATTCTTTATTATATACGTAACGAAAAGCTATACAATGTTTTAATATCTCGTATAAAAACATATGTTTTAATTTAGAATAGAAATAATTTTTTTTTATAATTTTCTTCGAAACCAGACCGTCGAATGAAACGTTAAAACCGATTTATTTATTATGCAATAGATTTTTTTTAACACGATTTTCTTAGTTTCACTTGTATTTTTGTTTGTAACCGACTCCTTTGAACTCGATTTAGTCTTTACGGTACTTTACGGTCGGTCAAATTTCACATAAACGTTATCAGTTCTCGAAGATATTCGATTGGTGCGAGTAGTCCAAAAATGGTACGAAAGATATGTCACAAAGCGCCCCACACTTATTTACAATAATACTAATATTTTTCGTTTATTATTGACATTAACATTAAAACCTATCAATATTTCATGTATACCCATTTTTATCACAGTGAATCAATTGGCCGTTATTAAAATGTTATGTATATTTGTATTTGTAGTGAAAAAAGTATTTATTAATTATTAATAACATATTAAATTTTTTTTCATAAAAGTAGTGTGTAATCAAATAGTGATATGCAGTTGTGGGGCGATAGACTTAAAAAAAGTATATTACTACTACTATTTAATTTGTAATAAAAATATATCTGGTTATATGCAATAAACATTTCTATATTAATAACCAAACATCAACTAACTTAATTAATGAACTTAAATAAGGCGAGTCCGTTTAAATCTGAATTTGAACACTTTTAGAATCAAGTTGGCCATGAGACTTTTTCGATACTTCGAGATTTAATGATCAGAAAATATAGGTATCTATTTGATTTGTCACTTGAGAATGGATTTGTTGATTATTTAAATATAATATAATATATGTGCCTTGGAAGTATGTATGGCTTAAGCATAAAACCTTTAACAATGTCACGTTTAGTGATGGTCTCTTACGGAAACTATTTGTTACCATATTATCCTTAGTTTAATCAGGTTATGTATTATGTATACAATATACTGTGTAGACTTAAATTAACAAAAATGAGGGAATCTTCCAGATTTAAAAATCGCAAATGAAAGAATGAAACAGCTATACTGTAAATTATATTTGCTTTTCACTTGCTTGAGAGTAGTTTAAAGGATTATCGCTGGAACCGTATGCTTTTCTGTCAACCTTTGCATTTATTATACACAATTCTTAATTATATAAAAAAAATCTGCAGCAGTTTTTTAGATAACAAAGTAATTATTTATTTTACATATACTTTGATATAGGTCTTAATTAAAACACAGTAAAGTAACAATATTTTTTATACACGTTTAAAATATAAAAATGAGATACGATTAGTAGATTCTAAAAATAAATAAACACGAGTAAACTGGGTGATATATACGAGTTATTTTCTCCGTGCAAGTGTGGAGGATGAATACTAAGCCCCAAGCCCTGGATGATAACCACCCTTGGTCTTAATCATGCCGCCATAATAACCTTGTGTTGTGTTCCGGCATTATTGACCCTGGTTCTTGTACCCATATGGAACAGCAGCGTGTTCGCGGTGCCCCTAGCATTGCAAACATCTATAGGCGACGGTGTTTTTCAGCAATAAAAAATCATGTAATGTATTCATGTGCGTTTACACTTGTAAAATATAATTAATTTATTAAACTTATAATGTATTTATTTGTTTAAATATTTATTTTGTCTGGGGACCAGATTAAGGTCAACTCATAAGTTGAAATTTAAACTTATTAATATAAAAAAAAATCACTTGCAATTTAAAAGGTAAATATACATTTATATAGCAATGTTTGTGTTTTTTGTTTTATAAAAAAGTCACTTTTATCACGATTTTTCACATTGTCCACCAATTCATTGTTCAATCCATCCAAAATCACATACACACATTTATATTTAGGAATAAATACAATTTACTCGTATTTATCTCCACTGAAATAAAACACGTCTTGTAGAGTTATAAATATTTAAGAAACTACTGTGAATATAGTTACAAGTTGTCACGGAAACTTGAGAGACAGATATCAGCTAACTTCAGGTCGCATCGGAAAAAATTCATTCTTTTTTTTCCAAACGCATCAAAAGATTGTTTTCAATTTGAACGATTTAGTTTCAGGACATTATTATCTTGTTGGTTTTGATTATTTGTATGAATAAATAATGTTACTTTACCTTAATTTGAATTTCTAGGTTACATATTTTAGCTGTCATAAAAATTTAAATCTTGTTATATTTTGGTACCGGCGACCATGTTAGTGGAATGTTGTATAATTTAATTAATTGATGTAAATACGAAAACGGAATGTAATAAATTATGAGAATGAATTTTGTTTTATTTTTTATCCACCTTGTAAACAGTTGGGATAAAGCTGATATTAAAAATAAACTCCGTCATATATTTCTAATAGTTCCATAAAACAGATAAAAAATAGATAAAGTAAAATAAATAAAAAAAATTAAAAAGCTTTTTTTGTTTTCATATTCTAAGATGTTAAATCAAATATCAATTTTTCATTACTTTCATGCAGTACCAATTTTGAAAATTTGATTACATTTTTATTTATTTATTTATTATACACATCCTTCTGACACGATATACATTTGAAATATGTATACATTTTTCATATATTATATTTATTTGGTATAATTCTATGAATGTTTGTTGTTGTTATTATTGATTATTTTTCTTAAGCTTGTGATATATTCGTGACGTCCCTCCAAGGGCCTAAAGGAAGACCAGTGCTGGTTTTACTAAAACAATTAACAAAATATGCTCAATTATGTTCAATTTAGGTCAAAATTATTATTTTAAATGTAGCAATTTTGTTCCTAAATTCCGGAGCTGCGCGTGACGTAGGTCGGCCATATTTTGGCCCCCACTCGCAGCCATCGCCATTGACTTGGGCTCACGTCGAAGACTCGTTTACTTATTAATTAGTAGTAACGACTTTTAAATCTTGATCGTTCGCTCTTAATATTCAGAATATAAGTTTGCTTTTATAAAATTATAATTTATTAAATATACCTTTTAGAACCCACATTTTGGGTTCAACATTGGGCCACAGTTAATTGGAACTTCGACTGAAGGTCACTCGTCGTTCGGCTCTCAACGGGACTTTCTTTCCATGTAACGACCTGCGCACCGACGGTCAGCTCTTTGGTTCGATTGCGGCTGTCGTCTGGCTACCTGCAGCGACTGCGACGTCAGGGGAGTACCTCACCAGGAAGAGACAATCAGGGCTTTGAACCCGAACTTTAAGTGCGCGTCCATAATAACCACTCGGCATCACTTAGACGAATTGGAACCTGCCGGAACATCAAAATTATTAGATATGGTGACATATTTACAGGCTAGCCGTGGTTGTCACCCAGTCGGGCTTGGAGCCCTACCACCTAGCTAGTGTTTTGTCGCCCTATTCTACACCCCCGCAGGGGTCAGTATTCTTACTTAGCCCCTGTACGTTGAAGATAATATTGCAATTATTAGGCGAGAAAAGTTGCCCATGCGGTATAAGCTATCATGGGATTGGAAACCCGCTATAAGCTATAATACATTGAAATTTATTGTAAAATTAAAATCTCAACTATTCTGCTTACCATAGTTTTTTTACTCTGAGTTAATTTTTACATTGTCAGAGAGACATCGATTGAAATTTAACAAAATCAACGGATTAAGGCAAAATTGCAAATATTTTAAATTGAATTAATGAAACATGTTCCGAATCGCTCATTATGCAATCAAAGTACGCACACTGTTGGTATGTATATGATCAATAGTAAATTGAGGTAAGGTTTGCTTCTGTCCAGTGGATAACGGCTTTGAAATGGTGAACAGTGCAGGCAGATAGTGAATAGATGACTCCACACTAGCACCGCGCGTCGTACTACGTAAGCGAGCAATCGTGTTGGTCGAGAAACCGAAAGTTGGTCACACGTGATTGACGAGCGCCCGCTGATATAGTTGGGGCCATTTTACTCACGATTTGGCTGCACTGATGGTACACAGTTGGGACTTAGGAGCGTGAAATATGGTCTTAGGAGAAATCTCTCGTATTTACGTCCAGTGGATGATGATAATGAATTTTTTTTTTCAATTCACAAATCTACTCCCGAAGTAATTAGCATAGCGCTTGTGATATGGCTACTAGTTGGTGGTCATCATTACGTTTGCAACAGGGGCATTGTTAACGCGTTGCCGACCTCGAAGTAATTTTATAATTTCTTTAATGAAAAACCCCATATCATGTTGCGATGGGAAAGCCTTAGTCGGAAGCTCATCACTAATCTGTAGAGTACATAATTGAACGTGGACGTTCTTGAGAACCGTTTCGTACAAGAAGAGGCTCTAGGAAATGGGGAATGCCCAGCCGATGGCAGACAGTGCGGTGGTAGAATGAAAAGTTTATTATTTTATTAATAGAAACTGAATTATTTTTGGTTTAATCTTCTATCTCTAACTAATCATTGCAAACAGTACCGTCACAGTATACCACACATACAAGCGATAGAATGCTCAAAATTCCCTCCTGTGAAGAATAAAGATCAAACAGAGCGAAGCACATGCCCGAAACCTCTACCATCTTTGCCGCCTCCTCCAAAAGACGACACGATGTTCTGGGGCGCCATGACACTTGTGGCACTCGCCGGTGGATTTATTTTTTATGCAAAGTTAGTATCATTAATTGATGGTAGGTATAGCTAGCTTCTGAAGGTTTTAAATATAGCTTAATTATTACTTTTTATTAGGAAAAACTCATTGACGCATGCCTCTAATCCGGGGGCATTGGGAGGTATGTCAAGTTTTAAAGATGGGAAAGATCTGGGGAAAGATACAAAAAAACTATTATTCTCCTATCCACTAATGCCGTGAACCCCACGGATAAACTGGTCCGCCGATGACTTGGCCAAAGCCGGCGTCGACTCCTGCTCTCTGCGTAGGATTGAGGGGCGCGAGCGCTCACTTTTGCGGCGTCAGTACGGGAGGTATCTACAGTGGCCGGAAATCGTTAGACGCCCTCCAGTAATGTGGTCGAGTCCTGTGTTGGTGGACTTGGAGCTTACTACTTCGCTGTTGTGTATTGTCCTAGTTTTATTTATAACGCGATTTATTTTTATTACAGGCAAAACCCAGAAGTCCGTGACTGGATAACAATATACGCGCCTTGGCTCGACGATTTCATAGCAATAGCATACCAGGAGAACTTGACGTATGAAGAATTCGCAACCCAATGCATCAATGATATCAAAAAGTATTTTAATGACTCTCAAGATCAAAAACCTAAGCAATGTTCTTTGGATGAGACACCTGCGACTCCTTTCATCAGTAAATATTATCATCGTTTTATGTCTGTTTCGTGGCGGCGACTCGGTTGGACTAGCGGGATGGGTGAGAACACCAAATACGATTGCGTCGGCGCGTGCGCACGATTGCCAGCGATCGCCCGCTACAGGTATCAGGAGGCTCCGTCAAGTTCTTCGGCGCTCAAGACGTCCTCTCCGCAACCAGCAGACTTCCTAATCATTAGAAGGTTTTCCTTTTAGGTTTGAAGAGTCCAGCGGCTGTCGTCGCTTTGATACGAGTACTATTCTCAGCTACATCTGTTGTAATTTTTTTTGTTTTATCATTTTTGTACCTTCTCGATCAAGAAAAGGACTATAGCAAAGTACTGAATATAAAAAATTGTGCAGAACTTTAGCCCTATGACAATATTAGTAAGAATACTCACTCATCCTGGCGTATGGCGGTCGAGGTCGGCCTGTCCTAAAAGGTGACCAAACAAACCTAGCTGATTCCTAAACCTCACCTAAATCTAGCTAAGGCTATAAGCCCGTCTGGATGGCAACTACCCCTGGGCTTTATTATGCCGCTATAAGTAATAACATTTTGTTGTGTTCCGGCATAAGTGAGTCAGGTTCCAGTTTACAGACGGCAGCGTGTTAACGATGCTCCAGGAATCGCAAACATCTATAAGCGACGGTAACTGGACTATTAAGTGGGCCGCCATCCTATTCCACAGCAATAAAAAAATCTAATGCTCCTAAGTGAGGAAGAAGACAAAGAAGATGCTTTTGGTTACTGCTTGATAAACATTTGTAAATTTTCAGCCGTCCCCGAAGAACCGAAAGACAAGAAACCAGGCTCTAATGGTGAGAATTTATGCAATTTTCAAATGTAACGGTGACTGAGCCATAATTACATAAAAAAAACTCTCGGTAAAATTTTTCGAATAAATTGTGGTTTATTTTTGCACACATAATACGAGTAAGATATTTTGTAAGGCAAATATACGTAGGTATTAGCTTAGTTATGATACTTGTGTTGAAATAAATACATATATTTTGTAGCCCGGGCGATTTAATCTTTTATGTATGGGAACGCACCCATACTAGGCGACCTACATATTTTTGTCAATATTTTTTCAATCTCCCTCCCTTTGGTGACCATTCGTAGTATACGAGACCGCTCGTTTTTACGCAGTAAAACATAAATACGGTTTTTAATCTTTTTTTACAGTCATAAGGTTAAAAACGATAATGCACACCTGTGGTTACAAGTAAATACTATACGCTAAACGCTGCCTGCAATATTTGAATATAGGTCGCAAAAACGCGAGATTTTCTGTAGACGATATTGACTACGTGACGTAAACCTAAGCCTCTTCGCCGTTCTCTCTGTCACCAAGCGTAGTATTTTGAACATCTCCCCCCCACCCTAAACGGGTAAGGTATTCTGGGTATGTTCCCAATGTATTGTAAAGTGGCACAGGTATCTTTGCAGGCCTTGTCGAGCGATATTCTTGAGGCTGTAACATCCGCGAATGGCTTTGCAGGGGAGTGTGGTGATTCCTGAGTTTTTTGCACTGTGTTTGCAACGGATGTTGCGTATGCGGATGAATATGATGATTTCTTCGCATCACTCAACACGCATTGACCGACATTTTAAATTTACAAAATAGCTCTTTCAATATATATTTTAAGATATCTTACAGATCAAGACACTATTGAAGAATCACCATGTGACACACTCACTCCGCTTGTAATTAATGACATTTGCGAAATTGATAAATGCATTAAAGATGTGGGAGATGCAACTATTAACAATTATCTCACAGCAAGGGATGCTTGCGCTTATTATAATAAGGTATGAAGATCAGACAATGCTCGGTAGCTCAGGTATTACACTTAGGCCATCATAGAGGTCCCGGGTTGGAATCGCGCGATGACACGCACCGTTTAGGCAGTTTTTCTCGCCTAATGAGCATTATCCGTGCAGGGGCGGAGAAAGAATACTACCTCTGCGGCCGGGGTCGACCTGTCGTAAAAGACGACAAACCAACCCACCCTAGCTACGTGTTAGGGTCTCAAGCCCGTCTGGATGGTGACCACCTTTGGTCTTAAGTATGCCGCCATAATAAGTGTTGTGTTCCGGCATTGGTGACCAAAGTTCCTGTACCTTTATGGGACAGTAGCGTGTTCGCGATGCCACTGGGATTGCAAACACCCATAGGCGACGGTAACTGCTAAATTCTAAGTGGGCCGTCAGCCTGTCTGCTGTTCTACAGCATTAAAAAAAATATCACCGAGCTTAAAAGTATTTGAATATTATTTAGTTAATCAAATTTTGTACACGATAGTAATTTACCATAATCGCCAGTGCCACTGAAACATATTAGGCTTATATATTTTTAATAAAAAAAATATTCAATTACTCTTAAAATGATGTATCCCAGTTTTTATATTATTATTATTTTTATTAAAATTTATTTATTGGGTACAGCGGACAGGCTGACGGCCACCCAAAAGCAAGCAGTTACCGTCGCCTATGCATGCTTGCGACGCCAGAGGCAACGCGAACACACCGCTGGCCTGGGTAATTTTAGACCAAGGGTGGTTTCCATCCAGACTGGCCTGAGGCTTACCACGTAGCTTATCACCGGACGCAGGCGTCAGTCAGTACATTTACTCCGCCCCTGTACGTAGAAAAATGATCGGTTTAAAAAAAACGATTTCCCAATAAGAATATTGTAACATTTACTTACATTGAGAAAAAAGATTAAAAATTCAATTAGTAATAGTTACTGAATTCTTACGGCATTAGTTTGTTAGTCAATGTTGTTGGTGGCTGACATATTGTTTGTCTGTATAAAAGGAATTAGTTTTTTCTTATATTATTTGACGCTTTTGCAGTTGCTGATACAATCTGGTAATTTATTATAGATTTGGACACCCTCAAATAAAATAATTTTCATTCCATAAATAGTTTCTGAATTTAGGAGCGTACTTTATCAGTAGTTTGTTTCATTTCCGTGTATTAAGTTTCTGTGATTTATTAATAAAATTAAGTTTTTTTTTATTGCTGTAGGACAGCAGACAGGCTGACGGCCCGCTTAGGATTTAGCAGTTACCGTCGCCTATGGGTGTATGCAACGCTAGTGGCATCGCGAACACGCTGCTGTCCCATAAGGGTACAGGAACTTGGGTCACTAATGCCGGAACACAACACAAGGTTATTATGGCGGCATATTTAAGACCAAAGGTGGTCGCCATCCAGACGGGCTTGAGGCCCTACCACGTAGCTAGGGTGGGTTGTTTTGTCGCCTTTTACGACAGGCCGACCCCGGACACAGAGGTTAGTATTCTTTCTCCGCCCCTGCACGGAGTTGTTTGTTTTTATGTGTTTTTTTTATATGAGTATACCCTGTAGAACGCAAAAAAATATGTGAAATGTTATATTACCAAGTGTATTTGCAACTTCATTTTACACGGGATTTATGGTTATCGTATTTTTTCAGAATTGCAAATCTCAAGAACTAGAAAATAGAAATACTAGACTATTTCTTATGGTGCATAATCACCAAGACACTGCCCATTATGAAATGTTAAATAATTATTCGCAGCGTAGCTCAATTTAGCAGGTTGCAGATACAAATTATCGAAAACAAAGTGTTTATCATTCTTTAGGAAACTCAACTATATATAGTATACTAGCTGACCCGGCAAACGTTGTTCTGCCATATAAATAATAAAATGTCAAAAAATTAAAAAAATGATTTTGGGGGTGGGTCACCCCTAACATTTAGGGGGATGAAAAATAGATGTTGGCCGATTCTCATAGATACCGGATAAGCACAAAAAATTTCATCAAAATCGGTCAAGCCGTTTCGGAGGAGTATGGCAACGAAAACTGTGACACGAGAATTTTATATATTAGATATAGTTATTATAAATATCAGCAAATAATCTATTAATGAAAGAAATAAATATTTTTATTTAAGAAACACACAATGCATAAATAAAGCCATGAAAAAATTCTACACAAAGTTACAGATTAATATTTCGAACACGGCAATAATACAGTTCTCGTTGTAGCTCGTAGAAGAGGTGATGGCTGATTTTTCAATAAATTCCTTAAAAAAGTTGCATGGAGCGGTGGCTGAGCGTTCAGAATTAGTTCGAGTATCGATTGAAAATGCTAAAGCAGCTCTTGTTAAAATGGGTAATTATCGTAATTATACTTTTATTAATATAATACGATTACTATTTAAAGTTGGCAAGTAGTTTTCTCCATGCAGGGGCGGAGTAAGAATACTAACTAACCTCTGCAGCTAGGGTCCGTCTGTCGTAAAAGGCAACCAAAAAAGCTATTTGGTAGAGCCCCAAGTCCGTCTGCATGGCAACTGCCCTTGGTCTATAAGTATGCCGCCATATTAACCTTATGTTCTGGCATTAGTCACCCAGGTTTCTCTACCCCTATGGGGTAGCAGGTTCGTGGTGCCCCTAACGTCGCCAACATCCATAGGTGACGGTAGCTGCTTACATGCTAAGGCAAGTGGGCCGCAAGCGTGTTGGAGGTTCCTCGGCAATAAAAGAAAATCAAGAAGCAAATTGTAAAAGAGTTTAAAAAACTTTATTATTATTATTATGACGACGAATAGATGACGACAAGGTTACTCAGGCGCTTCTCAAAAGGTCTGGCATGGTGGATCTTTACGTAGGGCAAACTATTTGTATGTTGCGAAGGGTTTGTTCTGACCTGAGTGTACGTGTCAGGGTTATTCAGGGTTTCGACTAGTGGAGTGAACAATAGTGTTTATAAATCAAAAGTCTCAATGATTATTAGTAATTTCTTTTTAAAAGGAATGTCATCGTCTAATTAGTCAAAGGATTTTTTTGAAATAAATCTTGTTTACTTTAATCAGGGAATATTAAAACTGGTTTAAATAATTTTAATGTTGATAGTATTTATTATAGTAGAGTTGATTTCATTATTATTTTTTCTATCGAGAAATTATTGTTCTTCTATAAATTTAAAAACAAACATTTATTTAGGACTAATTAATAAATTCCGCTATTAAAACTTTTTAGATGAAGTAAGCTGCTATTTGGAAAGAGGTTCAGGTGCTTCAAAGGAAGCAATTGATAATACGAAGGCATTAATGCAAGAATATCGTGAGAAAATTGAAACAGTTCATATTGAATGGAAACGGCAGAACGATAGATCGCTCGTTATTGACAAACAGTGGTTGATGGTAAGGTTTCATGATCCTTATATTATATACATACAAGGAATTTTGATATTAATTTTTCAATAAGCTGATATGGTACGGGCAGTTAAATTACTATTTTGTCTACTGATACGATGATTACGCATGGATCTAATCTAGAAGTTATGGTTTCTAATACCACGATGTCATGAACAGTTTATCAGTTTTTCTTGGCTAATGTGCATATATAATTGCCACGTTCCGAGATAATCTGATTATGTATCCGCCAATCCATCTTGGACAAGCGTCATGTACTGACCGATCCCTCGAGCTTAGCATTATTTATTATGAATATAATAAGGTATATTGGTATGCTGAAGTGGATGATTTAAAAAGGTGGCCCCGTAACAATGCCTGAAGCTGTACATCGTGCTAGAAAGTGGACTGTTTCATCACTAAAATTCTGGTACCTTGTAAACTTGTCACTTAACTATTACTTGACATTCTAATGCTATTTGAAAGCGACGAAATATAGCGAAGCTACATATTATATTCAAAATATCGTTTAATTTATTAGGTTGAACAAATGATGGATAAATATATCGAAGAGAATGAAACGATGTTCCAAGGGTTGAAGTATAATCAGAAGAAACCGGCTGTTCAGGGAGATTTAGATCTCTTTCTGCATCACACTTTAAGATATGTACGTCCATTTAATATGTTAAACTGTTTTAAACTCAGTCCGCCACGCACTTTTAAGGCATGCATATGCCAGGGACGTCGGTGAACATAATCTTCACGTAGCTCACGTGAAAGTAGGCGTAAGTTCGTCAGTTCGAAAGAGTTTTTATCCGTGCAGGGGCGGAGAAAGAATACTAACCTCTGTAGCCGGGGTCGGCCTGTCGTAAAAGGCGACAAAACAACCCACCCTAGCTACATGGTAGAGCCTCAAGCCCGTCTGGATGGCGATCACCTTTGGTATTAATTATGCCGCCATAATAACCTTGTGTTGTGTTCCGGCATTGGTGACCCAAGTTCCTGTACCCTTATGGGACAGCAGCGTGTTTGCGATGCCACTGGCGTTGCAAACACCCATAGGCGATGGTAACTGCTAAATTCTAAGCGGGCCTGACGGCCCGCTGCACAAAATACTAAGGCTGACGCCTGTCTGCTGTCCTACAGCAATAAAAAAAAATAAAAAAAGAGTCTTTCGCGTCTCATTATATCAGATATTTGAAGTCATGTCCAATAAATTCTATTCCAGAAAGTATAATCCATTCTATTGTTTATATAATATATAGTAATACACACATTTCTAGAAGTAATTTCCATCTTAGAGTATACATAAGCAAGCTATGCTTATGTATACTCTAAGAATTTCCATACTCTTGCATTTCAGATTGCTCAATTGAAAGAAACCTTATATGAATCAAAATCTGGAATGTCTGATAGAATAAATCGAGGATTGACAAGTAAGACTATAGTTGTTTTTATTGTAATCAAACAGATGACAGGTTGACAGCCCACTTAATATAGTAAGTTACCGTCGCCTATGACTGTTTGCGATACGCGTAGGGAAACTGGAACCCGGGTCACCTATGCTGGAACACAACATAAGGTTATTATAGCAGCATATTTAGGGGGTGGTTGCCATCCAGGCTTTGAGTCTTACCACCATAAGTGGTATTTTCGTCACCTTTTATGACATGCCGCATTCGGCCGTAGTATTTATTCTTGCTACGCTGCTGTATGTACGTTTATGTTAAGGTGAAATTTTTATTATATTCGGAAATGAGTGTAAAAACTGATGATATATTTTTAAACTTATATTCATTTATAAATTACAAATGGTTAATATTCGATTTTGTGACATTGGCGTAGGTACATACTGTCATACAGATTACAGACGTACTGTTTTCCTGTCAAAGGTTGCCGATGCAGGGAAGCTTCTCTCTAGTGTTGTCGCTCGATTATCGAATGACCCAACACCAGCGCGAGTATGTTAGCTACATAATGTCTTTAAAATAATATTGTACCGAAAAGTTGCGGTCATTTAACATTACTTTATTGTTTTTTGAAAGAAACAAAGAAAAAAGAAAGAAAATTTTATTGACAGCAACGACGTAAAAACACAAAAAAAAAACAAACAGAATTTATCTTATCGCGGACACACTGCTGTTCGCTGGGAACATGGTTCACTTATACCGGAACATAATACAAAGTTGTTGTGACGGCATACTTATAGAACATGGTATCTAATTTTTTTTTAATGTTTTTGTATATTCACAGTATTGTATATGTTCTTATTAATGGTAATGTTTGTATAATTAGCATTGTCACAAGATGTAAACTCCGTAAAAGCTAGGAATTCTGCCATACAAGCTGCGTTGGCAAAAAGAAGGGCAGAAATGCAGAGAGACTACAAAAAACGGGCAAGTAATATTCTATCACTAAACAAACATCTCGTGGTTGGTTTCAAGTACTTTTTTAAATACCACATGCCCATCTTGACCCCTGTAAAAACCCGTTGGAACGTGTTAAACTGCTCCGGCAGAAATTTGCAGTTTGTTTCCGAATTTGTTTTGGTTCTACTGCTTTTGGCACTGATTTTCCAAGATCAGTGTAAAAAGTCACGTGGTCATAGTAAATAAAAATATATGTTGACACATTAACTGCCAAGCATTCTGACAAGTATGTGCCGATTGAGCCGTTGCAACTATAGAAAGTTCATAGTTATGTATAGATATATAATATTTTTACTCGATTGATTATATTCAAGATATTTTTATTCGTGCAGAGGTGGAGAAAGAATACTAACCTCTGCAACCGGGGTCGGCCTGTCGTAAAGGGCGACAAAACAATCCTAGCTACGTGGTAGGGCCTCAAGCCCGTCTGGATGGCGACCACCTTTGCTCTTTTGTGTTATATTCCGGCATTAGTGGCCCAAGTTCCTCTACCCTTATGGGACAGCAGCGTGTTCGCGATGTCATTGGCGTTGCAAACACCCATAGGCCACGGTAACTGCTAAATTCTAAGCGGGCCGTCAGCCTGTCTGCTGTACTATAGCAATAAAAAAATATATTATGCTTTCTTTACTTGGTCACTGAAAGAACATCTTGCATTGCCCTTTATAAACTCCCAGTGACTTAGAAAAAAATTGCATAAAGTAAGTGTCAGTCACGAGGGACTGATATGACATTTTATGTGTTAATAAAGTGTCCTAATTAATTTACATATGACGTGGTAGATTGTTAAAATCATATTGCAGCTGTCTTCTTGAAATAACCTCCAATATCAGTTAGCACTTCCTACGGAATCCTAAAAAGCGTTAAACACTTTAATTTTATTTTGTAAATAGTCAGCATGCTATCCTAAGCAGTTATGTACAAGAGTAATTTTTTTATTGCAAAACAGGCTGACGGCCCACTTAATAGCAAGCAGTTACCGTCGCCCACAGACGTTTGCGACGCTAGGGACACCGCGAACACGCTGTTGTCTCATAGAAGTACCGTAACATAATACAAGGTTATGATGCCGGCATACTTATACACCAGGGGTGGCTACCATCCAGAGCTTGGGGCCCTATCAAGTAGCTAAGGTTGTTGTGGCGACAACGCCTTTTACGACAGGCCGACCCCGGCCGCAGAGGTTAATATTCTTAATCAGCCGACACGCAGACTTTAAGACACCTTTTCCTCTTTTCTTTAAGAAATAAGATTTGACTGATTCAAGAAATAATATTTAACAAATTTTCATTTATAAATAGGCTGACGATCAGAAAATTATGAATGACAAAATTCTTAAGGAATCTCTTAAGAAACAGTTGGAACGGCATCAAGAAACAATGCAGTTAAGGATCGAGCAAAAAGAAAGAGAGGTATTTTGTGAAACATGTACTTTTACTTATTTAAATAATGAGAGTTCAAATTTAGAACTTTAATGACTTTCATATGACGATTACGTCTTGTTAAGTAGTTTCAGTCGCCATTGCTTCCAGTGCCGGACTTAAATCAACTCAATTGCTCAATTGTTATAATGTCCTACTGCCGAGCTAAGGCCTCTCCCTAGAGGGCACGTACAGTAAAATCGCCACGCTTAACTAAACTGAATTGATGGGTGAGAAATACCCATTATTTCGACATTGAGATTTCCTCAAAATGTTTTCTCCGCAGCTGGTATGCACCAAATGTTTTCCTTCGTCGTCAATACTTGTCAAATAGTTGAATATGCACATTAACCGAAAAAAAAAATTGCCTTAACCCTAATATTGGTTTCGGTTATTGAAATGTTTCAGGCATTAATGGATTTAAATAAACTAGCCAACGAGAAGGTGGAGGCTGAGAAGGAGGTGTTTGCGAAACAGTTGAAAGAAATGGCCGCCACGTTGAAAGTGGTTGAAGATAAATTAAACGGTGATTTTAATTGAATATTTAATTGAATTCTCACAGGATTTGATTCTCAAAAAGCTGGTTTGTATTTAAGGCAAAGGATAAGTGTTGCCATCCAACGCGGTAATGCAGCCAGCGTTTTGGGAACGTTCCGGCCGAAAGCGATTTGGAATCAATATATTATTTATAGTTGTAGTGTGTTTTTTTAGTTTTTTTTCCATTTCTTTTTGTAATATAGTGTTCTTTTATAATCCATTTAAGCATATTTCTTGTCAACAAATACAAATAAAAAAACGAAATTTAGTTATAGGAGAGTGGATGAATACAAGAAGAGAGGTAGACCAAAGAATTGGATTGTGTAAAAGATGATATGTTAACCCTTTTAGTGCTAAGCAAATTTTCACATATTTTGCATAAATTGCGAAAGGATTTTTGAAAAAAAAAAAGTATCTTATTAAATAATTTACTCAAATGTAGATGGCTTCTCGTAATTCTTTCTGTTATGTGTAATGTGGTGAACGCACACTTGTCCGAGCCGAACGCGCCGAACGAGTCGAACAAAACGAATATTAGAATTCTGTATATGAAATCTCATGAAACTTCGCACACTTGCCCGCGTCGAATCGTCCGAATCATTCATATACAGAATTCTAATATTCAACTCGTTCGGCTCGGACAAGTGTGCGTTCACCATAAGGGACATATTTTAAATGGTTATTTATAAATGTTATTAACTTATTATAAACGTTATAATGCGCGCGCCACGACACGTCCGAGAGTCGATTTATCGACGGTTCTCGCTCTAAGGGTTAAATATGTATGTTCAGTTAACGGTTAATAGGAGAGAGTAGAAGGAGAAAATACGTTGTGCCCCCCACATAGTTTGGGATAAGGGCAGGAAAAAGAAGAAGTTATATTAGTAAAAACTGGAGTTTATTAAATAATTATAACGGAGATTAGAGTCTTATTGCTGCGTTGAGATCAATGGAAAGCGCAACGAACTCAAAGCCAGACCGTGATAAGGATCTAACTTCTACATTTTTGTAAATGGCGTTTTAACCTGTCAAAAATGTCAACAGAAGAATAAAGTATGTTTGCGAGACTAACACGCTGTCGTCTGCATAAGGTACCTGGAACCTGATTCTTTGCCGGAATACAATACAAGGTTATCATGATGGTGTGAGCTATGTGAGCCACGTAAAGGCTCACGAGCGCCATAAATTGACACGTAAAGCGGTCTCCTTTACCTAACTCGGCTGGAAGGCATATTTCCTAGTTATATAATTAGTAAGATTATATAACTAGGAAATATATATATATATATATATATATATATATATATATATATATATATATATATATATATATATATATATATATATATATATATATATATATATATATATATATATATATATATATATATATATATATATATATATATATATATATATAATTAGTAAGATTGGGGTGTAAGGGGCCCTACCAACATCTTCGGGGCCCAAGTCAACCTCACCTGCAAGTCGGCGCACCCTGCTGAATAACGGACGAGGCTCTGACCACGGCTTTCCTTTTGGGATTGGGGGGTCAGACGGCAGTCGCCCCCGTAAAAGCCAAAATCAGCCAAATCATAATGGAGAGACTAGGAATGCGAGATCGTGTAAGGGCTAGGGCGCCGCCGCATAACGGCGCGCAAGAGCTTCGCCCGGCTCTTGTGAGAAATGGACAAGGGCTACCGTGTCATGGGCGGGCACGGCTAACGACGTTAGCCCCAACTCACGCAGCCCAAACATCTCGAAAGATCCGCTTCGCAACATGGAACATAGGCACGCTAACCGGACGCGCGAGAGAGTTGGCCGATGTGCTCTCCAGGCGGAGGGTGGCCGTGGCGTTCCTGCAGGAGACTCGGTGGAAGGCCAGCAGATCCCGGTTCATTGGGAATGGCTACAAGCTGATCTACACAGGTGCACCTGGTGGGGAGAATGGGGTTGCCATAGTGCTCTCGGAGGAGTTCCAGAACGACATTTTGGAAGTGAAACGTCATAGCGATCGGCTTATGGTCGTTAGGGTACTTATCGATGGGGTAGTTACCCACTTGATGAGTGCCTATGCGCCACAGGCCGGTTGTGACGACGCCGATAAAATAGCGTTTTGGAATTTACTTGGAGAAGTGCTCCGTGGAATCCCATTATCACAGGGGATCGTTTTGGGTGGTGATCTGAACGGTCATGTGGGTGATGAATGTGAGGAATTTGAGCGTGTTCACGGGGGATTTGGGTACGGTAGCCGCAACGCGGAAGGGGAAGACATCCTCAGTACGTGTGCGGCTGCCGACCTTGCCATCGTTAACACGTATTTCAAAAAGAGACCCGAGCATCTCATCACCTACAAGAGCGGGAGGAATGCTACCCAAATCGACTTCCTACTCACTAGGAGACACCACATCAGCAAAGTGGCCAACTGCAAGGTCATACCCGGTAAGAGTCTCACTGCACAACATCGCCTTCTTGTCATGGACCTCTGCGCTAAGCCTAAAGACTCGCATACTGAGCGCGTTCAGCGCCGAATCAGGTGGTGGCTGCTCGATGAAGTCACGTCCCAGGAGTTCGCCTTAGCCGTCGGTGACAAGTGCGCCGGTGGTATGGGCGAACCAGTTCAGGCTTACTGGGACAAGATTCAGGCGGCTATCCTTGGGTCGGCGAAGGAGGTGCTTGGGGTGTCTAAGGGCGGTCGCAAGTGTGACAAGGAGACATGGTGGTGGAACGACACAGTCCAGAGGGAGACTAGAGCGAAGAAAGCCCTCTTTAAGAAGTGGCAAGCGTCCAGATCTCCTGAAGATCGCGACGCATACCGGGTGGCAAAGCGCGCCACTAAGAGAGCTGTTGCCAGAGCCAGACGAGACAACTTACAACCACTTTACGACAAGTTGGAATCGTCTGAGGGGCAGAAGCTCATCTATAAGTTGGCGCGCTCCAGGGTCAAAGCGGCACAGGACATTTCCAAGTGCCGCTGTGTAAATGACCCTGTGGGCAACCTGCTATGCGAGGACCTCGCGGTGAAGGAGAGATGGCGCTCGTATTTCCACGAGCTGCTGAACATGCAGCATAAAGGGGTGCAGCCGCCAGATCTTCCTCCGAATCAAGGACTAGTGCCACTGGTAACGCCTGCAGAGGTCCAGAATTGTCTTCGCCGCATGAAGAATCGGAAAGCTGTTGGATCCGATGGAGTCCCCATCGAAGCCTGGAAGGCGATGGGCTCTCGTGGTGTGGGCGTCTTAACCGACCTCTTCAACCAGATACTCCTCACCAGTTCGATCCCGAGCCAATGGAGACTGAGTATCATTACTCCAGTCTTCAAGGGCAAGGGGTCGGTCCAGGAGTGCGGTAGTTACCGAGGGGTTAAGGTCATGTCCCACACCATGAAGCTCTTCGAGAGGGTTATCGACTCTCGGATTCAACAGGAGTGCACTATCTCGGAATGTCAATATGGGTTTCGCCCTGGTCACGGGACAATGGACCCTGTTTTTGCCCTAAGGACTGTCGCGGAGAAATACAGGGCGAAGAATACGCCTCTGCATTGCCTGTTTCTCGACTTGCAGAAGGCCTTCGACTGTATTCCTCGCGCGATAATCTGGTGGGCATTGCGGTCCAAAGGGATTCCAGAGGCCTATATTGACATCATCCGAGACATGTACCGTGACTCCGATTCCGTAGTTCGGACCGCTGTTGGCGACACAAAACCTTTCCCCATCACCGTCGGAGTACACCAGGGATCCGTCCTTAGTCCGTTTCTGTTTAGAGTGGTATTAGACGTATTGTCAAACAGCATCAGAAACTCACATGAGCAGCCCCCGTGGCTGCTCATGTATGCTGACGATATCGCGCTGGCAGATTCGGACAGGGGTAGGTTGGTGCGACGTGTGAAGGCGTGGAAGGAGTCGCTTGAGAACGGTGGTCTGAAGCTCAATGTGGCGAAGACCGAGTACTTGGCCTGTAACTCCACAGATCCCACACCCGTACGCATAGACGGCAACACGGTCGAGCGCACGGACCAAGTGAAATACCTGGGATCTGTGTTCCATGCGTCTGGTGACATCGATTGTGACGTCAAGGCACGCATTGCTGCTGCGTGGGCCAAATGGCGTGAGGTAACTGGTGTCATTTGTGACCCCAAGATGCCGGTAAAGTTGAAGGGACAGGTCTATAAGACCATCATTAGGCCTGTCCTTTTATACGGCTGTGAAGCGTGGCCGGTGTTAGAGCGACACAAGCAAGAGCTGCGTGTCACGGAGATGAATATGCTGCGGTGGATGTGTGGAGTGACGCGGAAGGACCGCGTTAGGAACTCCCGTATTCGCGGCAGTCTTCATGTCCGTGACATTGCGGACAAATTATAAGAGTGTCGGCTCCGTTGGTACGGCCACGTTTTACGGCAACCGGATGCTTACGTGGGTAACAAATGTCTGGCCATGCCGCCTCCGCCGGGCCCCGGCAGGAGGGGTAGACCCAAAAAGTGCTGGCTTGTCGTCGTAAAGGGTGATATGCGTGCCAATGGGCTCACTACCAGGGATGCTGAAGACCGTGCGAAGTGGAGAAGAAAAAGTCGGAAAGCGGACCCCGGGCGCCGAAGCGAGAGTTTGGGCTGCAACCGGGATAGAACGCAAAGATGATGATGATGATGATGATAATTAGTAAGATTAGTAACGTATGTTAGATTTGGCGTCATCGAAATTATTAAATTACATCAAAAGTTTTTACTTATATCAATTTAAAAAAGTCATTTTTTTATTTATTTAAAAAAAACCAACAGCGTTACAAAATATATTTACAATTAACTATGTTACTAATTCATAAGGCCAATAACAGGTTTTTCTTATTTTATAATAAATAACACTTATGGACGTGAAGCAAATCATAATTCTCATTTTTTTACCTATAGCGAAGCAGATGCGAGGAATAAAAAATATTTACATATAAACAGTTCTAGAATTAAATATAGTATAAAGATATCATGAATTGTGCCGTGTGGTCCCGGCCGAAGAAAGAATAGGGCCACCCCAAATCATCCCAAGGGAGTCGTAAAAGCCGACTGATGGGTTACTCCCTCTGCCAGCTTGCATGCGGCGAGGGAAGGACACCTCTAGGTTTCCCTTTAGAGGTTGGGGGGTCGGACGGCAGTCGCTCCCGTAAAAACAAAAACAAGCCACACAAAAATGGTACGAACACGGAAAGGTATTGTCACAGATAGGGCGTCGCCGCAAAACGACGCACAGGAACTTCGCCCGACTCCTGTGACAAGTGGACTAGGGCTACCGAGCCGTGGGCGAGCACGGCTAAAGACACTAGCCCCATCCAAAAGGAAACTCCGCTTCGCAACGTGGAATATTGGCACGCTAACCGGACGCGCGAGAGAGTTGGCCGATGTGCTCTCCAGGCGGAGGGTGGCCGTGGCGTTCCTGCAAGAGACTCGGTGGAAGGCTAGCAGATCCCGGTTCATTGGGAATGGCTACAAACTGATCTACACAGGTGCACCTGGTGGGGAGAATGGGGTTGCCATAGTGCTCT
This sequence comes from Malacosoma neustria, assembly GCA_963693495.1. Lineage (NCBI taxonomy): Eukaryota > Metazoa > Arthropoda > Insecta > Lepidoptera > Lasiocampidae > Malacosoma > Malacosoma neustria. The sequence goes on from OY856393.1 coordinate 8,608,733, forward strand.
CGGAGGAGTTCCAGAACGACATTTTGGAAGTGAAACGTCATAGCGACCGGCTTATGGTCGTTAGGGTGCTTATCGATGGGGTAGTTACCCACTTGATAAGTGCCTATGCGCCACAGGCCGGTTGTGACGACGCCGATAAAATAGCGTTTTGGAATCAACTCGGAGAAGTGCTCCGTGGAATCCCATTATCACAGGGGATCGTTTTGGGGGGTGATCTGAACGGTCATGTGGGTGATGAATGTGGGGAATTTGAGCGTGTTCATGGTGGATTTGGGTACGGTAGCCGCAACGCGGAAGGGGAGGACATCCTCAATACGTGTGCGGCTGCCGACCTTGCCATCGTGAACACGTATTTCAAAAAGAGACCCGAGCATCTCATCACCTACAAGAGCGGGAGGAATGCTACCCAAATCGACTTCCTACTCACTAGGAGACACCACATCAGCAAAGTGGCCAACTGCAAGGTGAGAGTGAGAGTGAGAGTCTCACTGTGAGAGTCTCACTGCACAACACCGTCTTCTTGTCATGGACCTCTGCGTAAAGCCCAAAGGCAAATATGTCGTCCGCCTTCAACGCCGAATCAGGTGGTGGCTGCTTGATGAAGTCAAGTCCCAGGAGTTCGCCTCTGCCATCGGCGACAAGTGCGCCGGAGGTGAGGGCGAACCGGTTCAAGCTTACTGGGACAGGATTCAGGCGGCTATCCTTGGGTCGGTGAGAGAGGTGCTTGGCGTGTCTAAGGGCGGACGCAAGTGTGACAAGGAGACTTGGTGGTGGAACGACTCAGTCCAGAGGGAGACCAGGGCGAAAAAAGCCCTCTTTAAGAAGTGGCAGGCGTCCAGATCTCCTGAAGATCGCGACGCATACAGAGATGCCAAACGCGCCACCAAGAAAGCTGTAGCCAGAGCCAGACGAGACCACTTACAACCACTTTACGATAAGTTGGACTCGTCTGAGGGGCAGAAGCTCATATATAAGTTGGCGCGCTCCAGGTTCAAAGCGGCACAGGATATCTCCAAGTGCCGCTGTGTAAAAGACCCCGGGGGCAACTTGTTATGCGAGGACCTCGCGGTGAAGGAGAGATGGCGCTCATATTTCCACGAGCTGCTGAACAAGCAGCATAAAGAGGTGCAGCCGCCAGATCTTCCTCCGAACCAAGGACTAGTGCCACTGATAACGCCTGCAGAGGTCCAAAATTGTCTTTGCCGCATGAAGAATTGGAAAGCTGTTGGATCCGATGGAGTCCCCATCGAAGCCTGGAAGGCGATGGGCTCTCGTGGTGTGGGCACTTTAACCGACCTTTTCAACCGGACACTCCTCACCGGTACGATCCCGAACCAATGGAGGCTGAGTATCATTACTCCAGTCTTCAAAGGCAAGGGATCGGTGCAGGAGTGCGGTAACTACCGCGGTATAAAGGTCATGCCCCACACCATGAAGCTCTTCGAGAGGGATATCGACTCTCGGATTCGACAGGAGTGCACTGTCTCGGAATGTCAATATGGGTTTCGCCCTGGTCACGGGACAATGGACCCTATTTTTGCCCTAAGGACTGTCGCGGAGAAATACAGGGCGAAGAATACGCCTCTGCATTGTCTGTTTCTTGACTTGCAGAAGGCCTTCGACTGTATTCCTCGCGCGATAATCTGGTGGGCATTGCGGTCCAAAGGGATTCCAGAGGCCTATATTGGGATCATCCGAGACATGTACCGTGATTCCGATTCCGTAGTTCGGACCGCTGTTGGCGACACAAAACCTTTCCCCATCACCGTCGGTGTGCACCAAGGATCCGTCCTTAGTCCGTTTCTGTTTAGCGTGGTATTAGACGTATTGTCGAACAGCATCAGAAACTCACATGAGCAGCCCCCGTGGCTGCTCATGTATGCTGATGATATCGCGCTGGCAGATTCGGACAGGGGTAGGCTGGTGCGACGTGTGAAGGTGTGGAAGGAGTCGCTAGAGAACGGTTGTCTGAAGCTCAATGTAGCGAAGACCGAGTACTTGGCTTGTAACTCCACAGATCCCACACCCGTACGCATAGACGGCAACACGGTCGAGCGCACGGACCATGTGAAATACCTGGGATCTGTGTTTCATGCGTCTGGTGACATCGATTGCGACGTCAAGGCACGCATTGCTGCCGCGTGGGCTAAATGGCGTGAGGTAACTGGTGTCATTTGTGACCCCAAGATGCCGGTAAAGTTGAAGGGGCAGGTCTATAAGACCATCATTAGGCCTGTCCTTTTATACGGCTGTGAAGCGTGGCCGGTGTTAGAGCGACACAAGCAAGAACTGCGTGTCACGGAGATGCATATGCTGCGGTGGATGTGTGGAGTGACGCGGAAGGACCGCGTTAGGAACTCCCGCATTCGCGGTAGTCTTCATGTCCGTGACATTGCAGATAAATTGCAGGAGTGTCGGCTCCGTTGGTATGGCCATGTTTTACGGCAACCGGATGCTTACGTGGGAAACAAATGTCTGGCCATGCCGCCTTCGCCGGGCCCCGGCAGGAGGGGTAGACCCAAAAAGTGCTGGCTTGACGTCGTAAAGGGTGATATGCGTGCCAATGGGATCACTACCAGGGATGCTGAAGATCGCGCGAAGTGGAGTAGAAAAAGTCGGAAAGCGGACCCCGGGCACCGAAGCGAAGGTTTGGGTGGCAACCGGGACTAACGCTAGGATGATGATGATGATAAAGATATCATGAATTGAATTGAAAAATTAATTAAATAGTATTCAATTTACATTCATCCTCTTTCCTTTCTCGTTTTGTAATCTTAATATCCATCTCTTTGGCCTTAATGTGTAAAAAAAAATACACCAATATTATTTATACCACTCTTACTTTTTTGATAATTATACTATTCAGGTGACATTGAATTCGTAAGTTTTTAAATATATTCAACTAGAAAACTCAGAAAACGTTGTAAACTCAGAAAAGTAGCTCATGTTCTTCTCCAAAGTCCAGTCTATCTCTATACCGAAATTCATCAAAATTTATTCAGCAGCTTAGACGTCAAAACGTAACAGATAGACAGAGTTACTCTCACATTTATAATATGTATTAATAGAATTTTAAATGTATTCAGCATTACAAATTAACCTACACCTCATTTCTACGAGTCTTATTCATTTCCTACAAACCTAATAAAAACTTTTCGCTATAAACTCATTCCATCTATTGTACATATATGTAATCTAACATTTGCCTCGGGTACATTTCCTTCTCACTTTAAGATAGCTCTTGTACACCCTATACCAAAATCTGATCCCTGTGATTCTTTCAATAATTTCAGACCAATTTCCGTTCTATCTACATTATCAAAAATCTTGGAGAAGGTAATTAATAAACGCTTACAAAATTATTTAACTAAATTCAATGTGATTGCAAAGAATCAATTCGGTTTTCAAACAGGGCTCTCGACAGAGGACGCAGTGATCGGTTTATCTAAAACAATCGCTTTTAAACTAGATAAAGGAGATAAGTGTATCGCAATCTTTCTAGATCTATCTAAAGCATTTGATACCGTATCAATCCCCTTACTTTTAAAGAAATTAGAGAATATCGGTATAAGAGGTTCCTGTTATGAATTATTTCAGAGTTATCTTTCTAACAGAATACAAAAGGTAAAAATTTAAAATTATGTCAGTAAAGAATTAATGCTTAACTATGGAGTGCCTCAGGGAAGCGTTTTGGGTCCAATTTTGTTTAAAATCTATTTAAACGACCTTTGTCAACTGCTAATACCTCATTACGAAATATTTTGCTATGCAGACGACACTGCATTGGTTATCTCTGGAATCACTTGGAGTGAGGTTAAATCCCGAGCTGAACATGCTCTAAGAGTTGTCACTGGATGGCTTAACAAAAACCTCTTAACTTTAAACATCGACAAAACTAAATTCATTGCTTTTTATTTGACAAATTTTCATAAACCACCTCATAATTTTTATATTAAATCTCATTCTTGTTTTTCAAGCTCCGATACATGTAGCTGTCTAAATATATGCAGAACCAATAATTTTAAATATCTAGGTGTTATTATCGATGAACACCTCAATTGGCAAAAACAAATTGACAATTTATGTGCTCGGGTACGCAAGATTATTTTTGTCATGAAAAAACTTCGTGTCTCTGCGGATTCAAATATACTTAACATGACCTATGATGCCTTGTGCAATTCTATACTTAGGTATTGTATACCCTTAAGGGGTGGAACATATAGAACGTATATGATCAAACTTGAAAGAGCTCAAAGAGCAGTATTAAAGGTCATGAAATTTAAACCTTTTTTATATCCAACCTCACTATTATATCGCGAAAGTGAAGTTCTGTCTGTTAGACAAATATTTATTCTTTACACAATATTAAAAAAGCACACTGAAGTACCTAATGCATTATTTCAATTAGATATATCGAGTAGAAGGAGACTCAGACCCTATAATACACTTATAACTAGAACTTCATTTGCTAGTAAACAATACTCAGTATTCAGCTCATATTTATATAACAAAGTTGATAAAGAAATTCACATAGCAACATTAAATAAATTTGAAATTAAAAATAAAATAAAATCATGGTTATTAAAAATGGACTATTCAGACACAGAAAAATTTATTCATATTGGAGAATAATACATGTTTATGCTAGCTAGAAAAATTCACACCTACACATACGCACACGCGCATACATACATATACACACAAACACACACACACACACACACACACACACACACACACACACACACGTGCACGCACAAACACTTCCTCACACTCGCGCATAATAACTAACGTTGTAAAATATATAATATTCATTTATGCAGAATTAGTTAATTAAAAATGGGAGAATAAACTTGCCCCAGAGATACAGATAGATCTAGTTCTGGAGCAAGTGGAATCAATTATTTTATTTTATCTACTTTTAATCATTTTATTTAAGTTTGGAGTATTTAAGTTTCACCGTCATAATGTTTAATTTAATTTTAATTAATTTAATTTAAAGTACTATTGCTATTTTTATCTTAATTAATTGTAACTTGTAATTGATGTTGTATTTTATATTGTCAATATTTTGTTGTTGTTGAATAAATTATTATTATTATTATTATTTACGCTGAGGAAATTGCCACCCCGAGTATGAACTCATTATCCAGCTTCAATACAATCCCTGATACTCGTATTTATTCAATGAGCCGATGCCTTTCAGCACGTCTCAAAGCAGAGCAAGAGACTCACAGATCTCAGGAGTTATGGTCCGCTGGTGCTGCGTTATTAGCAGCAACTAAGAAAGGTGGACGTCATATTAAGGTTGATAATGAATTGAAGGCTATAGAGAAGGCTTCAGGTAAAAATTAATATATTCACAAATATCAAGTTAAACTTATCCTATCAATATGTAAATACATAGCATTAGCGCCATGTGCTTGCGCATGCACCGGTCTTATCATGTCATTCTATTTAATGGTAAGCGGGATGCAGGTCCGCTGGCAAAAAACCTGACTTAGCCAGCCGGGTGTCACGGCACCCCCGGAGCTATTCACTAAAACTTGCGAGTAGAGGTGTCCAAAGTGGTGTGCTAAATAAAGTGCAAGGTTCTTCGTGCGCGCTTTCTGTAATGCCAGGATCCACGGGGTGGTGCTTCAGTACTAGCTGTATTCGTAAGCAGTACTCATGTCAAAACATTTTTTTTAGCTAGGACAGACAGACAGACAAACGGCCCACTTGACGTATCCGATGGTACGTGGTCGTCATCGCTTCGTAGAGCAACTGGAATCTAGTTTTCCTGGAATTTAGACACGGGTGATTGCCATCTACTCAGGCTTAGACACATACCGCCGAAATGCCGCCCCCGGCCGTTGGGGCAGTATATTCTTACTCCGCCCCTGCACGGATATATTGCATTATTCAAGTTATCCAAATTTGACATAGATCTCCAGAATTTATCATATCGTGTTTTAGATTGATTAATTATTACAAAATAATTTATTAATATAAACAAATATATATAATATTTTACTCTAGGCGACGGTGACAAATTGGTTCTTACAGTTCTCAAATCTATACCGAAATCAGTTCGTGAGCAAGGCTTGGTACCTGAAAGCGTTTTACGTGAACGATATCACACGGTATGTACAATAAGTTACTAGGGAGAACATAATGTAAACTTTATTAGCTTCATCATATATTCGGGGCGTTTTGGAGAAAAGACTGACGTAAACTGACAATTTCTCACTGGTAGACGTGGATAAGATTAAATCGGTCGCCGCTGATGAATAGCGTTTGGAATACTGATGTGATCAAGACAAATGCTTGGTCAGTAATTTATATAATATCTCACTTCCATCTGCAATGGCGATAAGTCAATCACACAGAATATATAGCACCTTTTCACAACGTATTGGGTAGACCATATTGTATGATGTGACACGTGTCATTGTACCCGTTGAGATCGCGGCATGACTAATCCTTCGCGTTCTGCGGCTTCGGTACCAAAGGCGTTTGAAGGAACACCGGGGTGGTTTTAGTGGGTACACCAGCGACGTACGTCAGTCTAGACAAGGGGACGTACGCATTGCACGCTGAGTCCTACACTACGCCGCCCGTTCTCACGCGGTGGGGTGTGCGTCATGCACTTCCATTCCCATCTCCTAAAAAATATTAACAACAATACAGCTATACATATGTCATCTATGTTATCGATATATGTGTTTATGTTATATTGTATAAAATATGTTTTTATGTATATATATATATACGCTACATATATATATATATATATATATATATATATATATATATATATATATATATATATATATATATATATATATATATATATACCTAGTCAGGTCATAAGTATTGTCACACAGTAAAAACTTTTCTTTTAGAATGCTGGCCACAAAAAAGTTTATTGAATTAGAATTTCGAATTGTTCATGAAAATAAAAATGTATAACTTTTAGAATTTTACTCATTTTTAAATGTGGAGTGGACGCTTAAAGAAGACCGTGTTGCAGTTATTGCGTTGCATCGTTGCGGTTACGCGCCAATTCAAATTTTTAACATACTGAAAAATTTGAATATTACCAAAAGATTCGTTTTATCGTACCATCAAACGATACAATGAAGACTCTAGTGTAGATGACAGGTCAAGAAGTGGTCGCCCTCGGTCTGTTAGGACTCCAGCAGTGATAAAAGCTGTGAAGGCACGAATTCAAAGAAATCCCAAACGTAAGCAGAAACTGTTGGCCCTTCAGATGGGGTTAAGCAGAACCACGATGAAAAGGGTGTTAAATGAAGACTTAGGGCTTCGGGCATATCGAAGAAAAACAGGACATCGTTTGAATGCTCGTCTAATGGACCTGAGACTGAAGAGATGCCGCGCTTTGTTGAAGCGGTACGCGGGAAAAAAATATCGGGAAATTCTTTTTTCGGATGAAAAAATGTTTACCGTAGAAGAGAGCTACAACAAACAAAATGATAAGGTGTACGCACACAGTAGTGAAGAAGCGAGCAACCGTATTCCGCGTGTCCAACGAGGTCATTTTCCATCCTCGCTCATGGTATGGTTGGGAGTTTCTTATTGGGGCTTAACAGAGGTACATTTTTGTGAGAAAGGTGTAAAAACGAATGCTGTTGTGTATCAAAATACAGTCCTGACGAACCTTGTGGAACCTGTTTCTCATACCATGTTCAATAACAGGCACTGGGTATTCCAACAAGATTCGGCGCCAGCTCATAGAGCGAAGAGCACACAAGACTGGCTGGCGGCGCGTGAAATCGACTTCATCCGGCACGAAGACTGGCCCTCCTCCAGTCCAGATTTGAATCCGTTAGATTACAAGATATGGCAACACTTGGAGGAAAAGGCGTGCTCAAAGCCTCATCCCAATTTGGAGTCACTCAAGACATCCTTGATTAAGGCAGCCGCCGATATTGACATGGACCTCGTTCGTGCTGCGATAGACAACTGGCCGCGCAGATTGAAGGCTTGTATTCAAAATCACGGAGGTCATTTTGAATAAACTTTAATGTCATAAGAATCTATGTTTTGTTAAGTTCATTTTGGTATATGAATGGTTACATAATTAATAAACTTGTTACAATTATTTTACATTAAACATGTGACAGAATTTATGACCTGACTAGGTATATTTTGTTTACCTTATGTTAGCCACCACCTCCATAGTCATACTTATTATCAAACATTCCTGACATAGGGTTGCCTGGAAGAAATTGCTCTAAGCGATAAGGCCACCCATTGTTCAGTAGCTTGTAAGTTTATTTCATTTTCTTGTATAATTATTTAAGGTGAACAATAAAGAGTTTTCATTCATTCATTCATCGTTACAAAATCTGTATGCTGCGGTCAAATTTTGTGTAACCTGACAATTCACCTTGGACAAGAGTAGTATAATACAACCTAAGCCCAGCCCTGGGGCGTTGTTGGCTGTTATTATTATGATCTCTTTATTTATTTTCTTTTCTAATCTTTTTACACTTTTCAATATAGTTACGGATCTTTTTAAAATATTAATATTAAAAATAGATTACTTAAAAAAAACTAAATCACTGGCAGTGAGGCAAAGGGTCAAGCTTCCGGCGGTTCGGGCACCAGAGAGTCATGTCTACTTCTTCACTATGTGCGTTGTTCAGAAGAACCGCCTTCTGTATCCGACTCTTCATCCATTTACCAACTAAAGCCTCTCTAGATATTTATCGAGACTTTTCGCTATAAGTCCATTCACTGACACCACTATCGATACGATGATTGTTGATTCCATATTCCAGTAACCTTGTTAGCTATTACGTTATTATTATTTGTTTTCAATTTGTATTTATATCTCAGGTGAACCTGGTACAGAAACATATTAACACGGGTTTAAACCAAGTGCTAATTTTTACGTAAATGAATAGTGTATATTATTTTGTATTAAACTGTTTAGAGTGTGTCTTCATTCAATTGCAGAAATTTTCTTACGATCCTACACGTGTTTAATATTGCGGCTTTCTGTAAAGATATGTATGTGAATTTTGGGAGATCAAGAGATTTGAGCCAAGAAGTCATATCTTTGTCTATAACCCCGGTAGTTTATTATTATTATTATTGATCATCCCAATATGAAATTTAAAACATTTCAAATGTGACGAGAAACCGGAGAAAACAACAGCAATTATGAATACTAATCAAAATTGTACTTTTAGATGGAACGTACAGCATTGAAGGTGGCGCTGGTGGAGCAGGACGGAGCTCCTCTACCGATATACTGGTTCTCTTGGCTGCAATCAGTTTTACTTTTTATGAAGGTATAAAAACTCAATGCCATTTGTCATTGAAGCCAAACTTTTTTTATATATTACTAGCTGTGCCCGCGACTCCGTCCGCGTGGAATAGTGACCTTATCATTAAGGGGTATGAAAAATAGATGTTGGCCGATTCTCAGACCTACTCAATATGCTCACAAAGTTTCATGAGAATCGGTCAAGCCGTTTCGGAGGAGTACGGGAACGAACATTGTGACACGAGAATTTTATATATAAGGTTTACAGTTTTTCATTTTTTATTTTATTTACATTATCTTATTTGAAATTGATAATAAATATATAGCAATTATTGTTTTTATATAATTCATAGAGCGCCAACTAGTCGCAAAAAAAGCAGCATAGCGCTTGTGTCGAGGATACTAGCCAACTGATATATTGTACCACTTTTATGCTGTTTCTTTAAATTGAAATAAATACATACATAGAGATCCAAACTCGAGACAAGAATCGTACAACTCTATTCATATTATTCTCCTTCTTCCCTTTAAACGACATTGATTTCATGGTAAAATATAGGTACCTTTCAAAGTCATACATTCGTCATTCAAATGAATGACGTCACCTTTTGATAAGTTATTAATATAAATTTTTGGTGTTCGCAGATTTCAGGCATTCCACAAAGCGAGTATGAAAAGCCACCAAGAGAACCTTCAAAAGATTTGGATACATTTGATTTATTACAGAGAGCTAGGTTAGTTGAAGAGTGTTCTGAGAAACTGTTTTAAATAGTAGCATTGTTCCTTATAATATACCATCGTACTGCTCGCCATCGGCTGGGTGTGATTCCTCATGGGAACCTCTACGGTCGTACATGTAAAGGTTTTTTTGAACATTTACTTTGTGTACACTAAGGATGCGGAATGAACTTCCAACATAGGAATGATGTATTTCCACTGCGCACATGAACTATTTCAAAAAGAGTGGCATATATACGAGGCAGGATGTTTCTACGAGGGTAGCTTAGCGGTAGAGAGTAGACGGTAATTATTAATGAGCCGTCAGCCATACATACATAAACATACACTTGGACATGTCTCGCTGAGCAATGATCAATATCAAGTCTATCTTGCGACACTGTGTAATATAAAGTTCGCTATTCACCTACGTGGTAGCTTAGAAAAGCGGCCGCTGTACGGTAGATGGTAATCTACATAATTACATAGCCTCTCAAAGTCTTGACGGGGTAATAAGGCAATTTCCTTAGTATAAAAATTTATATATCAGCACAGAAGATAAAGCCGAGCTTAGAGCGTTGTAATGGTGCTTAATTTGTAATGATATTTAATCACAGGCTTCTCTGGTCAGAAGCAGTCGTTAAGCACAAATTTGTTATACCTGGTAATTTTGTTCATTTAAGTACACCGATTTATTACAGAGAGCTAGGTTAGTTGAAGAGTGTTCTGAGAAACTGTTTTAAATAGTAGCATTGTTCCTTATAATATACCATCGTACTGCTCGCCATCGGCTGGGTGTGATTCCTCATGGGAACCTCTACGGTCGTACATGTAAAGGTTTTTTTGAACAAAAGCGCAGGACCGATCATCGTGGAGATCTTTGGGGGAGGCCTTTGTCCAGCAGTGGGCGTCTTCCGGCTGAAATGATGATGATGAAGTACACCGAATATCAAATTAGATTAAAAACATAACACTTTCTAGATTTTGGATTGAACGAGGGAATATACCAGTGGCCCTCCGTTACGTTGACGCGTTAAAAGGGGCGTCACGCGCAGCTGCTTCCACGTGGTACGACGCGGCGCGTGCGCACGTCGAAGTCCGACAGGCTGCTGAAGCCATATTAGCTCATGCTGCTTCACTTGGACTTCAATATGTATAAACAGGTAACAACACTGCTGGTTTAGTTACTCTTAATAAATAAAAATAGCAACTTTTAAAATAACCGTTAAAAATTCTATTATTTGTAAGTATAATGCCTTGTTTTACAGCAACTGACTATATAGGTAGGGAATAAATGTATGGCTATGTATCCGGGCCTTGGCAGGAGATCGAAAACGTGCTAGTTTGTTATCTTAAAGAGTGTTATAAGCAGATAGAGGGAAGTGGAAAAATTATTGAAATTAGATCTGCTATCTATTATTTTATCTGTGCAGGGGCGGAGAAGGAATACTGACTTGCGACTAAACAACCCACCGACCTACGTGGTCGGAGCCAAGCCCGTCTAGATGTCGACCACCTTTGGTCTTAGGTATGCCGTCATAATAACTTTTTGTTGTATTCCGGCATTTGTGACCCAAGTTCTTGTACCTTTATGGGATAATAGCGTGTTCGCAGTGACGGTAACCGCGGTATTCTACATGGGCTGTCAGCCATCAGCTTTATAAGGAAAAACTGGTAAAATAATACTATTACTCGTGTATTGTATTTCGGACGAAATCCGAAGCGAGGAAATACGTAAGAGAACCAAATAAGCGATATAGCTCACAAAATATGAAGGTGAAATGGTAATGGGCCTGTAATTTTGTAGGACCAATGGGTGTTGGAGTAACCGGAGACCGCGTCTATAACTTATCCATTTTACCAAAAAATAAAATGTAAACAAATCGTAAAAAGGGTTTATTGAAATTACCATAGCAACTTTTAATTATTTATTAGAAATATCTCCTATATTCTTATATTACTATTCTTTATTTTTAGAAAAAAAAAAAACATAAAATAATTTATTTTTACAATTATGAATGATAAATATAATGCATATAAAGTTAACATGTTTACAACATTAATTGTAATACTTACATTATAAAGAATTTAAAACGACAATGTTTCCAAATCTCTTACTGGTTTTATATGCTGGTAATTATAAGTGTACTGTTCAACGTACTATTGTCGATTGGAAGGAGTATTTTATTATTAGGTCGGATTATACCCGCCATGTTGTTTTTATTCGCTTTGTTTGAGAAACAATGGTTTGTTTGTTTACATTTTATTTTTTGGTAAATTGGATAGGGTATAGTCAAACATAGCGAAAGATTGCGCAAGGTTGTCGATCGTAGATGGATGGGAATAACAACGACCCGGATTTGTGGACAATGATTTATTTGCTGATGACATATTTTATTTCCAGAGTTTACATATTCAACGCAGTGCCAGTTGAACATTATCAGATCAAGACGTTCCTTCAGAGTTTTCATTTTTATTTTACTAATCTAATTAAATTATAACTGACTAAACATAATTTTCTAGGCCAATTTTCTTTATTTTATATCCATTATTATTCTTTTCATTCGAGACCTGGTAATGCATATTCGATTTTTATATTAAATTCAACGGAATTTAATATGAAAATTATTTTAGTTAACGTAGCATTAATTAATGTCGCCATCAACTAATTTTTGACTAATAAGTTTATCTTTTGTGTGATGCCTAGGAACGATGATGCCCTAATTTCTCGTTGATTGGAAACTTTTTTCGAATATTCCAGTTAATTTGTTTTACTTGATGGTGCTGGATTTTTTTGTTTACCTAAATATATAAAATATATAAAATATGTTATACACTTTGTACTCAATATTTGTAAGTCGTTGTTTTAGTAAAATAATTAAATAAATGACGGTAATTTTATTTTTTGAATGTTCGTGTTATTTATTTAAAATATTACTTTTATGAATTCGATTAAAATGATGATTGATTGAACCTAATTTTTTTTTATTCAATATGTACTTTATTTTAGGTTGCTTAGTTATATTTTATTATTTTGTAAATTTTGTATTAGATAAATAAGGTTTTTTTAGTATTATTACAAAATTTTGTTAACGTGACGTCACTGCCAAGTTTTAACAATAAACCAGGGCTGTTTTTTTTTAACAAGTCATGCTGAGGTGGACCAATCTAGAGCTTATGTTTACGTTTTTTGTTTATATTTGATTTGTTTTATTTGTAGATCTCATCATCATCCCAGCGTCAAATCTCGGTTGCAACCGAAACTTCCGTTACAGTGCCCGAGGTCCGCTTTCCGACTTTTTCTACTCCAATTCGCACGGTCTTTAGCATTCCTGGTAGTGAGCCCATTGGCACGCATATCATCCTTTACGACGCCAAGCCAACACTTTTTGGGTCTACCCCTCCTGCCGGGGCCCGGCGGAGGCGGCATGGCCAGACATTTGTTACCCACGTAAGCATCCGGTTGCCGTAAAACGTGGCCATACCAGCGAAGCCGACACTCCTGCAATTTATCCGCAGACTGCTCACATCACAAGTAAAAGGTAAGCAACTAGTTTAACATTAGTACCAAAGTTACTCCATTCGTAAAAATGCTCAAGTGTACGGCAAACGAAAAAAACAGGTAAAATACCGCACGAAATGCAAACAATGATTTATGCAATGATTGACCATTGAATTGGAAATAATGAAACGATTTCAAATAACAAGACCGGTATATACGGCCCTATACGAAAGTACTTTTCCTAATTGCATCGTGGAAAATTCCTTTAACACAATAACCGCCAAGCATTTTGTACATAGTATTTATTTACAAAATAAAAGCATATAAGCGGTATAGTTCTCTAGTACCCATAATACAAGTGCTATGCTTACTTACTTAGAGTAGATGGCATTGTGGGAATTGTTCCAGTATATATATATATATATATATATATATATATATATATATATATATATATATATATATATATATATATATATATATATTAATTTCATTCCCCCTCTAAATTTTTCCTCTCCTCAAAAACCATATACTTAATGACTAAGGCACTAGATAAAATATTTGGACATGTTATTAAAATTAAGATTATTTAACTTATATGTTCTTTGTGCCTGATAGCTTAGTGGTATGATATTCCAAACCAATAGTAATATGTAATAAGTAACGGGTTCCATTTCTATTATGGTATAGATATAACAAAGGTGCACATCGTCGGCTTAATTATCAGAACGTGTGACTCCATTAGGATAAAATTTGGTTTTGCTATGCACGGCAATTATTTTACTCATAACACTGTCACTCGTAACAAATTAGCCATAATTTTGTAGAACATCCGAAGTCATCCAATAGTTAGGCTTCAAAATACTCCACTAGTTATCTATATAAATTTAAAAGTCTTATTACGATATTTATTAGATATTTAGAGTTACGCATTCTGATAATTATTAAGCCGATGATATATAAATATCTTGAAGAAACCTGTAAACCGTGATCATTCCTGAATATTTATATATAATATTTATTCCTCAATCCATGCAGGGGCCGAGAAAGAATATTAACTTCTGCGGTCTGGGTCGGCCTGTCGTAAAAGGCAGCAAAACAACCCACCCTAGCTACGTGGTAGGGCCTCAAAACCCGTCTGGATGGCGACCACCTTTGGTCTTAAGTATGCCGCCATAATAACCTTGTGTTGTATTCCGACATTAGTGACCCAAGTTCCTGTACCCTTATGGGACAGCAGCGTGTTCGCGATGCCACTGGCGTTGCATACGCCCATAGGCGACGATAACTGCTAAATTCTAAGCGGGCCGTCTGCCTGTCTGCTGCCCTACAGCAATAAAAAAAATACGCGGAACAATAGTTCATCCCCTTCAAGAGCATGAGGCCAGCGGTGGGATATTGTGAGCTGATAATTAAAGTAAACGTATCGATTAGAAAATTAACATCACTATATGTACCAATAGTTTGAAGGGCGTGATTTCATCGTATAAAGCAATTGTTTACTAATTTCCTGTACAGTACACGTTTCACTTGAAACCAGGGATTAGTCAGAACAGGTATTTCATATAACCAGCACGTTATACAAAAAGTAAATTAAGATACGTGTACCAAAAAATAATGAAATATTGGGACAATTCACACAGTGCCAACTAGTAACAGTAAGTAGCATAGCATGGGTACTAGACAACTTAAACAACTTAAACATTTTTTATTTGTAAACAAATATATATCTATACAAATAAATAAAATTGGAGGGTCTGTTTATAATATTAAAATAACCGCTTTTTACTAAGTGCATTCGGACGTATACACGATACATATACCAAAACTAGCTGTGCCCGCGACTCCATCCGAGTGGAATAGTGACTTTGGGCAGCATTTTTTGGGTATATCTTCTGGTTTATTTTGGATTACAAATCCTATACAGCCTAAAATATAAATGAAATACCTATACAAACAGTCAGTGTTATCGAATGCAACTGTTACGCCATGCGTTTCCGGAATACCTGTGTTCGAACCTACAAAACCAGCCTAAGCTAAGCCCTATTTCATATGATTAATGATATAAATCTGAGGGCCACTTAAATTGAATAACAACCTAAAAAGTCCAGCCTAAGCTGAACCCTATTTCATATGGGTTATGATATAAATCAGGGGTCAAGTTAAATTGGTCTCTAAAATTTCCGAAACTGATCATTTTTAGCTAAAACTATTTTTTTTTCTAAAATTAAACAGACAGACAGAAATTGTAAAAAATGTTGTTTTGGTATATGTACCGGGTATATGTTGGAATGCACTTAGTAAAAAGCGGTTATTTTAATATTACAAACAGACCGTCCAATTTTATTTATTTGTATAGACAACATTTTTTACAATTATTTTTGTCTGTCTGTTGTTCCGGCTAATCTCTGAAATGGCTTCACCGATTTTGACGGGACTTTCACTGGCAGATAGCTGATGTATCATTGAGTAACTTAGGCTATTTTTATTTTAGAAAAAAAAAAATAGTTTTTGTTAAAAATGATAAGTTTCGAAAATTTTATATTCCAATTTAAGTTGACCTTAAATTTATATCATCAATCATATGAAATAGGGTTCAGTTTAGGCTGGATTTTGTAGGTTGAATTTCCAATTTAAGTTAACCTCAGATTTATGTCATCAATCATATGAAATAGGGTTTAGTTTAGGCTGGACTTTGTAGGTTCGAACGTACGTATTCCGGAGGCGCATGGCGTAACAGTTTCATTCGATAATATTTTGTAATCCAAAATAAACCATAATATCTTAGTAACCCCAGAATTTTTTGGATATATCTATCCAAAAAATTCTGCCCAACGTCACTATTCCACGCGGACGGAGTCGCGGGCACACTAGTTATACATAAACATCTAGACGCGAGAAGGGAATCGAACCCGTGATATTCGCAAGCATAACGAAGTGCGTTAGTCATTATGGCACGGAGGTTGGCAAAAACATTTGTGTATGTGTGTTTTTGATGCGTGTTTTATATTTATTTTATATTACTTTTTTGTCCTGTGGGACAGTGGACAGGCTGATGGCCCACTTAATAGCAAGCAGTTGCCATCGTTGTCCGCGAATGGGACTCAATATAAAGATTAAACATAAAGGGGATTACATATAAAGATTTCACTTAAAAATCTCTTAACAGTAGGAAGGAGTATAAGGAGTATTTTGGAGTATTATTTTCATCACATATAGAACTGAAATAAAAAGTAAATTTTAAGATTAGGAACATGGTAGTCAATTGGTATTATAGTCGGAGACTTAGGGTTCTTGGGTACGAACCGCGCTGACATGCACTGTTTAGGCAGTTTTTCTCGCCTAATGTGCATAATCTTATATCTTTATACGAGCAGTTCTTGTATATATATATACATATATTATTGGAATCTCGGAATCGGCTCCAACAATTTTCATGAAATTTAGTATACGGGGGGTTTCGGGGGCGATAAATCGATCCAGCTACGAATAATTTTTAGAAAATATCATTTTATTCGCTTTTTTTTATTGGAAGAAAAAAAAAATGGTGGCGTTTGAGTAGTCCCAATTTAAACTGAAAAATGACTCTTCCTGACATCTATCGGCGAATAATAATACTATTTTTTTTAAATTGCTTTAACGACACAACAACACTAAAGCTATTCCAGCAGATGGCGTTGTTAAGTAACATGAAGTCAATGAGTGTTTGAGGTTAGACTAAGAAAATCAATTGTTAATTTCCAAACACAATTTATAAAAAAAAACCGAGCAAAGCTCGGTCATCCAGCTGGTTTCTAATTATACATGGTGATCAATGGTATGGGAAACTTACCAATCTGCCTTAAACAAGCATTGCGTACTGTCCGATTTCTCTAGGAGAGAACCCAGCAGTCGAACTCATAAAGGCAAAAATTATTTTAGAGAAAATTGGATTATTACAAATCATAATACAACAGTCACTTAAGTGATTTGTAAATACATTATTGCAGATTGAATACAAGATGATAGTAATTTTGTTGATAATTACTGTTATCTTTGCTTACTGGATATGGGCGAGTCGGACGAAGTCGAGGGAGCCACCTATGTGCCCAAACGCATGGCCCATCATCGGCCACGCTGGGCTCTTAATCGGTGATAGTTGTTGTAAGTATTAATAGTTTTTTTTATTGCTGAGGAGTAGGAGACTGTGGAAACTGTAGGTGTTTGCGACACCGCGAACACGCTGCTGTCCCATAGGGGTGCAGGAACCTGAGTAACTTAATGCCGGAACACATAAGTAGGATTGTTTTATCGCCTTTAACGACAGGCCGACCCCGGTCTCAAAGGTCTCTTTCTCATGTTTCTTGTTCCTGTGCCTTTATGAGACAGCAGCGTGTTCGCGATTCCACTGGCGTTGTAAACACCCATAGGCGACGGTAACTGCTAAATTCTAAGCGGGCCGTCAGCCTGTCTGCTGTCTTACAGCAATAAAAAAAAGTTATATATGATTACATATAATTTTTTTTCCCCGGGTTGCTGATGATCAGATACGGAATTCGAAAGGTTTTTTTTTTATTCACTCATAATTTTAATCGAATCAAGCTATAATATTTGATGATTGATATAAAACTTTTTGTAGGGGAAGATTGAATAAGATTTCACAAGGTTCTAGCATATATTTTTCAGTCAGGATTGAAGGTTAATGCGGTGGTATTGTACTAGAAGCCTATGAAATTACAGATGGTATATATATTACAGATAATACTATGAATATTTCAGATCTATGGAAACAAATATCTGAAGTAGCCGAAGACAGTTACGGGATGGGAGGAGTCTTAGCTGCTTCGATTGGACCAAGGACTGTTTACAGTAAGTACTTCCAGACACTATCAGGAATTTAAAGTCAGTTTCACCTGGGGTGGACTTTCTACGAACCTGCTATACTATAATATGTTTATATCTGACGGCGCGAGCATTCTTGCGTTGAAGTTACGTCAAGGTCGAGAATGACTTAGTTTTTAAATTCATTCTGGCGTAGCGTTGCGTCTATGGCAACGGCTCGGCCAACTGGTTTTCTCACATTTTGAACCGCGAGCGCACCGGGTCTGCGATGGACTACTTTTTAACTGCTTTATATATCAGTAATATATTTTGATTTTTTTTATTGCTATAGGACAGCAGACAGACTGACGGCCCGCTTAGGATTTAGCAGTTACCGTCGCCTATGGGTGTTTGTAACGCGAATAACATCGCAAACACCGCTGCTGTCTCATAAGGGTACAGGAACTTGGGTCACCAATGCCGGAACACAACACAAAGTTATTATGGCGGCATACTTAAGACCAAAGGTGTTCGCCATCCAGACCGTACTACCGTTCTACCGCGTAACTAGGGTGGGTTTTTTTATCGCCTTTTCCGGCAGGCCGACACCGGCCGCAGAGGTTAGTATACTTTCTCCGCCCCTGCACGGATAAAATTAGTGTTAATTTGGATTATTATTATTACTACCTACAACTCTGTTCCGATATACGCTCACATTATCTACTATGAGTTCTGGCGAAGGCCCTCCTGCCCTCCTAGGAAAAGTAATTATTAATCATAAAAACAGCTGTACCAATCAGTGTGTGGTAAAAATACCAAAATATAGTAAAGAGGTGTACTCTAATTAGATTTTCCTTTCAGAGTTCACGAGTATTTGAAGTTAGTTCTAAGCTAGACAAAGGATATTTGAGAGCTTTTATAATGCCAATAAAGTATTGAGTTTAGTACCCATGACACAAGTGCTGCGAGACTGTCTCTGTATATTTATTTATTTATTTTACAGTTGTGACGGATCCGGACGACGCGTTCACAGTCGCAAATACATGTTTCGAAAAAGATGGTTTCTATGACTTCGCTAAACCATGGGTCGGAGAAGGACTTGTCACGGGATCACGTAATTTTTTCACTACTTATCTACACTACTAGTAATTATTACTAATGTAAATGTGAATTTTTGGATGGATAAATAGATACACTGTGACAATTCACAGAGCGTCATCTAGTTTCCAAGTAAGCAGCAAAGTGCTTATGTAATGGGTACTAGATGACTGTTATGCTAAATTTTCTTTTTTAAATAAATACATATTTGACACTAGCTCATACCCACGACTTTGTACGCATAGGCGCTTCACCGCTTTAACTTCGCCGCGGCAAGAAAACACATGTCAAATCGATGTTTCTTAAAACGTTAATAACTTTATATTAAATAAAGATATCGCAACAATTTTTGTATAAATTATATTTAAGAAATAAAACTTAAAAAATTTAATTCAAATCTAACCAGTAGTTTTGCTGTGATGCGCGTACAACTGCAGACCTCTAGCATTTTATTTATATAGGAAAAATTAACACCCAGACTCAAGGTGATAATCGAACCAAATAACTAAAATTAACTTCCAGTTTCAATATGGAAACATCACCGGAAACTATTGAATCCTGCCTTCAGTCAACTTGTATTGGATGGCTTTATTGAAGCTTTCAACAGGCAGTCCCGGCGACTCGTGGACGATCTATCGGAGCATGTCGGAAAGGGGCCATTCGATCATTGGATTCATACGAGACATAACGCCCTGGAAACTATCTGCTGTAAGTATTATATCTATTTATTTATTATATCTATTTTGTATTCTTTATTATTATATCCAAGTATTATGTATATTTTGGTTCAGTACATAGTGTAAGGAACGCGATACATGACTTCACATAATGCAAAATTAATTAATTTCGTGCGTTGATTTAGAATAGAATATTCTTTATTTTACCAAGAGTACGCTATGGCGTCAAAATCGCTACACCATGGAAGAGGCCTGCCCAGATATTAGATGTGGGCCAGCGACGGTCTGGACCTCGGTAGACCAATAATCAGTCAGCCCAGGTACTAAAGGATGGGAAAACAGCGGGGATGGGTAATCGGTAGTCTCACGGAATCCAACATGTTTAGTCGAGAGGACTTGCAAAGGAATTTTTCTCAAAAAACGGAATACAGACGAGCCAGCTGACACAATAAAAGTATTATTACAAGTACTGGGTTTCATATCAACGCTTGTGAATTTAATATACACAATACGCGGTAACTCAAGTTTACGTCCTAAAAGCAGTTAAATGTACTGGCAACCAGGGTTAAAACTCTAGGTAAAAATTAGTCTTATTAACGAATATTAAATGCGAAAACTAGTGATGTTTACTCGGATGGGACAGCAGCATGTTTGCGGTGCCCCTAGAGTTGCAAACATATATTGGCGATGGTGATTGCTTAGGTATTACTATTATTATTATTACTACTATTAAATGGGCCGTCATGGTTGTTCCTCAACAATAAAAAAAAATGTATTGTGTAAAAACTATGCGCCGATGCATATAATCATAATGTCACTTATATCAGATTCATGCATTATGCATATATTATATTGTGTATAGAAATTTTACCATAATACATATTATAATAGTTGATAGTACCTTTCCTCAGTTTTTGAACTTCGAATACAATCGTAATAAAACACTTGCTAATTTTTTCTCGCTGGTGAAAACGATTACTCAAAAGCGTCCCATATTCGTAAAATATGAATCGTAATAGAAAAAAATTATGTTCTCTTTCAGTAACGGCTCTCGGCGTCGACTTCAGTGACCACACGATACTGAACAAAGAATATGTTGATGCGACGGAACAGATGTTCGGGATTCTGGTGGAAAGATTTCAGAAGTTCTGGCTTCACAGCCCTTTTATTTACCAGTTCAGTAGCTTGAGGAAGAAGCAGGATGCATGTTTAAAGATATTACACAAGATGTCTGATACGGTAATAAATAAATGTACTGAGACAATTCAAACAACACCATCTAGTCCCAAATTAAGTAGTAAAGTGTTATGGTTACTAAACAACTAATATACTAGTTATATACTTTTTTTATAAATAAATAAGTTCCTAATACTAGCTATTTATGTGTGACTACATAAACATCCAGTTTAGAGTTTAGTATGTAGTTTAACATCAGTTAAAAAAGTATCTAGAATACGACCAAATTTTCATTGGTAAAACTGATCAATGTTGTTCATGTTTGCAAAATAGCAAAAGGAGAAATTCCTTTATCACCACACACGATTCCTCATAGGAAAGTAATGACCTTATTCCTAATTCATAATACTTAACGTTGAAAAGTTATGTAAAGTATATAATAAGTATAATAATGTAATTTTTAAAAGCTAAGGTTGCCTGAAATAAATCGTTTTAGCGACAAGACCGTCGGTTGTTCACTATCTATACAAATAAATAAAATTGGAGGGTCTGTTTGTAATATTAAAATAACCGCTTTTTACTAAGTGCATTTGGATGTATACACGGTACATATACCAAAACAACATTTTTTACAATTTTTGTCTGTCTGTCTGTTTGTTCCGGCTAATCTCTGAAATGGCTGCACCGATTTTGACGGGACTTTCATGGGCAGATAGCTGATGTATCAAGGAGTAACTTAGGCTATTTTTATTTTAGAAAAATAAAATAGTTTTTGTTAAAAATGGTGTTTCGGAAATTTTATATTCCAATTTAAGTTGACCTCAGATTTATATCATCAATCATATGAAATAGGGTTCAGCTTAGGCTGCATAGTAGGTTGAATTTCCAATTTAAGCTGACTTCATATATCCAAAAAATGCTGCCCAAAGTCACTATTCCCCGCGGACGGAGTCGCGGGCACAGCTAGTATACAATATATTTTTAATTTGCAATTCGTTATGAGGTCATCAATAAAGTTTACTACTACTTACTATTATTATTATACAGGGTGACTTTGACAAACCCGTCCAAATTCACACAGAAGAATCTTTAGTGAAAGTTATGAGAAACATGTATTTTAGTTTTGTATCACATAGTACAAAAATGTTGAGTAATCAGCATCACAAAGTCATTCAAAAAACTCGCAATTTACATAATACGGCGCGAGAGTGTCAATGACCACTCCATCAGACCTATTAAAAGGCCGAGGACGGCGGCATTGCACCGGGCGAGCGAATACGCACTACTCATTTACGCGGGAATGACAGAGACAGGTAATAACAGGTTAGCGTACGAAGGTTGCACCATAGGACTATTCTGTACGATTCAATTAATGATCATATATGAAATATTTTATGGTGAAAATTTGACATACAATTTTTTTTGCAAAAATGGGTTCCTTAAATGATTTTTAGTGCGTTAAAAACATTTGGACGGATTTTCAAAGTCACCCTGTATATTAAACATCCGTATATTTAAGATATATCTTCATTTCAAGGTCTTGCAACAAAGAAAACTGGCGATGAAAGGAAATATTCAGAACAATAATGACAAGTTTTCAGGTATTTTAATGTCCTGAATCGCTTATACCATATTACTATCTCACCTATTATTTATAACTAAAACTATCTTCTCTTCTATCCCACGTTATATGGGTTCGGCACAAAATGGTGTCGTTCACTCTTTTCTATTAGTTGTCGTCTCAATATCCACACCGTCATATCTTCTTTTCTGCAATCTATCCATCTTTTCTTTGGTCTAATTATTTGTATCCATTTATTCTCATTTTCCATGGTATCCTGTCCTTCACATTATATGACCATACCACGCTAGTCTGTTATCTTTTAGTTGTCAAAAACTGCCATTATTAAAACTAATGTACATAATTATTATCAAGGGCTTCACCAAGGGGGGGCAGTAGCCCCCCACCCTAGAGATCAAATGTATGTGTCTGTGTGTGTGTGTGTGAGTGTGTGTGTGTGTCTGTGTGTCTGTGTGTGTGTCTCTCTCTGTGTCTCTCTCTCTCTCTGTATGTGTGTGTGCCTGTCTCTGTGTGTGTCTGTGTCTGTGTGTGTCTATGTGTGTGTCTGTGTGTGTGTGTGTCTGTGTGTCTGTGTGTGTGTCTGGGTGTATGTGTGTGTGTCTGGGTGTATGTGTGTGTGTGTGTGTGTGTGTGTGTGTCTGTGTGTGCGTGTCTATGTGTGTGTCTGTGTGTGCGTGTCTATGTGTGTGTCTGTGTGTGTGTCTGTGTATATATGTGTGTGTGTGTGTGTGTCTGTGTGTGCGTGTCTATGTGTGTGTCTGTGTGTGTGACTGTATGCGTGTCTGTATGTGTCTGTGTGTGTGTGTCTGTGTGTGTGTGTGTCTATATGTGTGTGTGTGTGTGTCTATGTGTGTGTCTGTGTGCGTGTATGTGTCTGTGTGTGTGTGTGTGTGTCTGTGTGTGTGTGTGTGTGTGTGTGTGTGTGTGTGTGTGCGTGTCTGTGTGTTGTGTGTGTGTCTGTTTGTGTGTCTGTTTGTGTGTCTCTGTGTGTGTGTCTGTGTGTGTGTGTCTCTCTCTCTGTGTGTGTGTCTGTATATGTGTCTGTGTGTGCGCGTCTGTGTGTCTGTGTGTGTGTGTGTGTCTGTGTGTGTGTGTGTGTGTGTGTGTGTATGTGTCTGTGTGTGTGTGTGTGTGTCTGTGTGTGTGTGTCTGTGTGTGTGTCTGTGTGTGTGTCTCTGTGTGTGTGTGTGTCTGTGTGTGTGTCTGTAAGTGTCTCTCTCTCTCTCTCTCTCTCTCTCTCTCTCTCTCTCTCTGTGTGTGTGTGTGTATGTCTGTGTCTGTCTGTGTGTGTGTGTGTGTGTGTGTGTCTGTATGTGTGTGTGTGTGTATCTGTGTGTGTCCGTGTCAGTATGTCTGTCTGTATGTGTGTCTGTATGTGTGTGTGTGTGTGTGTCTGTGTGTGTCTGTGTGTGTCTGTGTGTGTCTGTGTGTGTCTGTGTGTGTCTGTGTGTGTCTGTGTGTGTGTCTGAGTGCCTGTGTGTGTCTGTGTGTG
This sequence comes from Malacosoma neustria, assembly GCA_963693495.1. NCBI lineage: Eukaryota > Metazoa > Arthropoda > Insecta > Lepidoptera > Lasiocampidae > Malacosoma > Malacosoma neustria. Next base: position 8,633,057 of record OY856393.1, read on the forward strand.
TGTCTGAGTGCCTGTGTGTGTGTGTGTGTGTGTCTGTCTGTGTGTGTGTCTGTGTGTGTGTGTGTGTCTGTGTGTGTCTGTGTGTGTCTGTGTGTGTCTGTGTGTGTCTGTGTGTGTGTCTGAGTGCCTGTGTGTGTCTGTGTGTGTGTCTGAGTGCCTGTGTGTGTGTGTGTGTGTGTGTGTGTCTGTCTGTGTGTGTGTCTGTGTGTTGTGTGTGTGTCTCTGTATGTGTGTCTGTGTGTGTCTGTGTCTGTGTGTGTGTGTGTGTCTGTCTGTGTGTGTATCTGTGTGTGTGTGTGTCTGTGTGTGTGCCTGTGTGTGTGTGTGTGCATTACATTTCTTTCTACGACAGCCGACAGCCGTTCATCAGCATTACAGCATTCACGTTAGTTTTGTATAATTTGTATGCGGCATAATATACCTAGTCAGGTCATAAATTCTGTCACATGTTTAATGTAAAATAATTGTAACAAGTTTATTAATTATGTAACCATTCATATACCAAAATGAACTTAACAAAACATAGATTCTTATGACTTTAAAGTTTATTCAAAACGACCTCCGTGATTTTGAATGCAAGCCTTCAATCTGCGCGGCCAGTTGTCTATCGCAGCACGAACGAGGTCCATGTCAATATCGGCGGCTGCCTTAATCAAGGATGTCTTGAGTGACTCCAAATTGGGATGAGGCTTTGAGCAGGCCTTTTCCTCCAAGTGTTGCCATATCTTGTAATCTAACGGATTCAAATCTGGACTGGAGGAGGGCCAGTCTTCGTGCCGGATGAAGTCGATTTCACGCGCCGCCAGCCAGTCTTGTGTGCTCTTCGCTCTATGAGCTGGCGCCGAATCTTGTTGGAATACCCAGTGCCTGTTATTGAACATGGTATGAGAAACAGGTTCCACAAGGTTCGTCAGGACTGTATTTTGATACACAACAGCATTCGTTTTTACACCTTTCTCACAAAAATGTACCTCTGTTAAGCCCCAATAAGAAACTCCCAACCATACCATGAGCGAGGATGGAAAATGACCTCGTTGGACACGCGGAATACGGTTGCTCGCTTCTTCACTACTGTGTGCGTACACCTTATCATTTTGTTTGTTGTAGCTCTCTTCTACGGTAAACATTTTTTCATCCGAAAAAAGAATTTCCCGATATTTTTTTCCCGCGTACCGCTTCAACAAAGCGCGGCATCTCTTCAGTCTCAGGTCCATTAGACGAGCATTCAAACGATGTCCTGTTTTTCTTCGATATGCCCGAAGCCCTAAGTCTTCATTTAACACCCTTTTCACCGTGGTTCTGCTTAACCCCATCTGAAAGGGCCAACAGTTTCTGCTTACGTTTGGGATTTCTTTGAATTCGTGCCTTCACAGCTTTTATCACTGCTGGAGTCCTAACAGACCGAGGGCGACCACTTCTTGACCTGTCATCTACACTAGAGTCTTCATTGTATCGTTTGATGGTACGATAAACGAATCTTTTGGTAATATTCAAATTTTTCAGTATGTTAAAAATTTGAATTGGCGCGTAACCGCAACGATGCAACGCAATAACTGCAACACGGTCTTCTTTAAGCGTCCACTCCATATTTAAAAATGAGTAAAATTCTAAAAGTTATACATTTTTATTTTCATGAACAATTCGAAATTCGAATTCAATAAACTTTTTTGTGGCCAGCATTCTAAAAGAAAAGTTTTTACTGTGTGACAATACTTATGACCTGACTAGGTATAATTTAAGCATTGTGCTGTCGAGGGCTTGTGAAGTTTTATACATTGATATTAGATTAGAACCGTTCTTATTACAATCGTTATCGAGGAAAAGACTTCTAAAGTGTAACGCTTCATGCTTTCGACTGCACCAGGCGTTCATATTTTTTATCTTCCATAATATTGCCCCATTGCCCCCCCCCCCCTTATTCATAAGCTTGCGACCCCCTTGCATAATAAGGAATACAGCGTGCGCTATCAAAATATGTTATTAAATTTTTAAATAGTGCTTCTAATGATAAATTTCTGAAAATTTCATTTATAAAAGTATTTTCTATGCTTAAATTTTAATGAAAATTTATTGCCTGTACCGCTAGGAACTGTTTTTTAAAATGTCTTCTCATCGCACACAAGTAAATCTAGTATCAAATTTTAATCACTGAGATGGAGCCAAAGGTCTATATCATTCGTTGTATATAATTTAGTTTTTTTTTTATTGTGGTGCATTTCTTTCTTCTTTCTAATTAAGCGCGTTTGTTGGTTTTAGACAATTGATAATATAATTCTCTCTTTGGTAAATAAATAATAAAATTTAATAATTTTATACTAATAAAATTTAAGTGTTCTGATATGCTAAAGCCTTCGGAGGTCTTTAAATGAAAAAATGACATTGCTTTGTTTTCAGGAACAAAATTCAAACCATTCATGGACTTACTCTTAGAACTGGCGATAGATAAGGGAGTACTTAGTGACAGGGAGATCAGAGAACACATCGACACGATGATAGTAGGCGGACACGACACATCTGCTAACGTGCTCATGTATACTCTATTATTACTGGGCTCACATCCGCATGTCCAGGAGAAGGCTTATGCTGAGTAGGTTTTATTGCATTACTTCGTTTATTATCGTTAGCTTCTAATTCGAAATCTAGGTCAAAGATACTGCTGTTGTTATCTAATAGATAAATAAATAAATATTTTGTGACATTTCACACAGCGCCCTCTAAACAGCATAGCACTTGTGTTATGTGTACTAGACAACTGTTAAACTACTTATATACTATTTTTTAAAAATAAATACATATTATGAGTATGCATAAACACCCAGACGCGAGACGGGAATCGAACCCGTAACCTCCGCAGGCGTACCGATGTGCGTTATCTAGACAAAGCATAGCGGATAGTGTCCGTTCTCTCTAGCCCAGTGGAAAATTTGATCTGTTGTTGTTCAATTTATTAATATCCACTAGATTTTACTTTAAATTTTCTTTAGTATTCCTTAGACTATAGTAATGTCCGGATTTAAGCCAGAATTCCTTGGTGCTCTGCCTGCTGCCAAGTTTAGGTGCAGTTTATAATTTGGTTTATAATACTCTTAAGCCACATGGTCCTAGCCATTAGGTAATAAGGCCAAAACATGGTAGAAAGTAGCTGATGTGATTCCCCACTCCTCAGTGTTCAGAGTTTAAAGTTCAGGTGGTAACCTCTTTAAATCCAGATCTAAGTACATGAATTTTCTGTTGTTTTTCGTACAAGGCAAAAACGATAGACAAAAAGCGATCCACGTATAAAAGACGCTAAAATTATGCACTTGGACTTATCTTGAACTGAAAATTTGAAAAAGATTCTGATGCCTGAAAAGAAGAAAATGGAATCGTGTTTTACAATTATCCCCTTTTCTGCAGATTGCATGACATATTTCAAGGTTCAGACAGAGATGTTGAGAAGTTCGATTTATCGCAAATGGTTTACATTGAAGCTATTTTGAAAGAGACTATGCGAATGTTTGCTATAGTACCAGTGGTAGCTAGGCGCTTGGATAGAAGTCTTAAATTAAGTGAGTATATATTATTTCTTAATCGTGCAGGGGCGGAGAAAAAATACTGATATCTGCGGCCGGGGTCGGCCTGTCGTAAAATGCGACAAAACAACCCACCGATACGTGGTAGGGCCCCAAGCCCGTCTGTATGGCGACCACCTTTGGTCTTATGCATGCCGCCATAATAACTTTGTGTTGTGTTCCGGCATTAGTGATGACAGAAGCGTGTTCGCGATGCCACTGGCATTGCAAACGCCCATAGACGACGGTAACTGCTAAATTCTAAGTGGAATTGTCATAGTTTATTCATTATTTCAAGTAAAATGTTTGATAACACTCTGGTCAAGAATATATGAAAGTGAAATATGGTTGGCATCTCATATCCCTCCTTTTATTTTGTGAAGATAGCTTCATGTGTTTTATGTTCCAGAAAATTGTACGTTATCTTCTGGCAGGACATGTTTTATTTTCGTTTTCGGAATCCATCGCCATCCAGTTTGGGGTCCAGATGCGCATGAGTTTAGACCAGAAAGATGGCTAGATCCTGCTACATTGCCTGACACCCCTAATGCCTTTGCAGGTTTCAGCGTTGGAAGACGGATGTGTATTGGTATGTCAAGTTATTCAAGTGGTAAATTCCGGCATAAAATTTTAATTTAAGAGCATAGGGTTCATTGTTGCGCTCAGAGCAAAACTTAGTTTGTGCTGGTACCTATTGTAATCACTGTCTTCTCTGCTATTAATAAGATAATCAAAATAAGAAAACATTGGTTCAAAAGTTTTAAAGTTTCTAAAAATCTTATTTTTATTTCATAACAAGCGAACTTCATCTCCAAGACCTCGTTCATCAGTAGGCCGCACTATCTCGCTGGACTTGGGCACCAGAGATCTTGTACGAGTATATACTTCATTCATGTATAAATTTTAATTTTTTTTATTGCTGAAGAACAGCGTACAGTCTGACGGCCCACTTAATAGTAAGCAGTTACCGTCGCCTATGGATGTTTGCGACGCTAGGGGCACCGCGAACACGCTGCTGTCCCATAAGGGCACAGGAACCAGTCACTAATGCTGGAACACAACACAAGGTTATTATAGTGGTATACTTTAAGACCAAGGGTGGTTGCTATCCAGACAGGCTTGCGGCCCTACCACGGGTGAGCTTTTTTGTCGCCTTTTACGACAGGCCGACCTCGGCCGTAGGGGTTAATCTTCTTACTCCGTGCCTGCACGGATAAAAATTTATCATCTCAATATAAATTTGTTACAGGTAAAACTTACGCCTTGATGTCCATGAAGACAACTCTTTCACACTTAATACGAAATTATACCTTCAAAGCTAATCATACCAATTTGGTCCTTAAAATAGACGTAATGTTGAAACCAGAATCTGGGTATTACATTAGTTTAGAAAGGAGGCGTTAGTTTATGTGAAAATTACTTTGATATTTAGATGCACTGAATGTAATTTATTCTTGTTATCTTATTTTAATATTATTTTTACACGGTAAAGTAGGTATGTAATAGTTAGACCTGTTTTATTTATTATAAACTTATTTAGTACTAAGTAATTAGTCAGTTTATTTATAATAAAGCCTTAGCAGCTTCAGCATCATAATCTTGGGGGGTGAAATTCATTTGCATTCTTTGAAGTTCACTGTTCACATAAGTTATTCACGGAAGGAAAAGTCTGCGCCAGCGACTAGTCAATTGTTCTACACGATGCACTGATTTGCGGATCGTAACATTTTTAGGATTTAGAGAAGCTCCTAAAACGCCCCCTGTAATGACAATGTATACATACCGTTACGAGTTTTGAGCGCTGGCCTTAAATGCGCAGTTGTCATTTTTTAGGTCTGTTTGGCAGGGGAGCGGGGAGCGACGGGTAAAATGGCCAGCGCTGGCGCTGTATTGGTTTACCAGTCGCTCTCGCTTGCCACTTCGCGTACCTACCGTTCGCACGTCTGCGTCGTAATAATTATGAGCGCTCAAAACTCGTGACAGTATCTATAACCAAATCTAAAAGACGCACAATTCACAAGAGACTCTTTATTATTAGTACTGTATCATTGCTAAAATAATTATAAGGATTTGGAAATTGATAATTAAGTAGATTAAAATCGATAGTATTAAAATCGACATCAAACATTAGGACATCAGTAGATATCAAACATCAGAAAATATAGTGCCATGCCATGCAGAACTTGTTGATATTACCATGTAAAATATTCTTTATGGATGATTGTGATCTTTTATGATTTGTAACACTTTTTTTATACCTGTAGGACAGCAGACAGGCTGGCGGCCCACTTAGAATTTAGCAGTTACCAGCGCTTATGGGTGTTTGCAATGCCAGTGGCATTGTAAACACGCAGCTATTCCGTAAGGGTATAAGAACTCAGATCAGTAATGCCGGAACACAACACAAAGTTATTATGGTGCCAGACTTAAGACCAAAGGTGGTCGCCATCCAGATGGGCTTGGGGCCCTACCACGTAGCTTACGTAGGGTTGTTTCGTCGCCTTTTACAGGCAGACCTCGGCCGCAGAGGTTAGTATTCTTTCTCCACCCTTGCATGGATAACTTTGAAATAAATCATCATTAAAAAAAATAAACATCGATATTTTTATATCATGTACACAATTTTGTCATAGGATTTGAACTGAAGTTATTCGGAAGACGTATGTATTTTAATAGTGTATAAATATATGTAAATAAATCATTATGTATAAAATTAGGTATAGTTTGGTGTTTTAATAAATCTGTCTTAATATAAGTACTAACCACTTTAAATAGATATCATTTGTTTAATTAACTCTAAATTTACAAACAATATTTAGAAATTATATGTGTAAAATAAAAATAAATGATATAAGAAAAAAAAAAGATATTCATTCATAATATCTCTGGTTTCCCTTCAACAACAATAAACTTTATAATTTTTAATATGTATCGTTGTTTGTTATTAAAATCGAGTATTAAGTAAAGCTATAGTCAATCTTACTCGAATGCATCGTATCGATTCTTGCTTAACCGAGCATCACTATAAGAGAATAACGTAAACGCTAAAAACGTCACGTCGTACGAATTGAGAATTTACAGATTGATGTTGAGAAGTTAAATTATTGAATTAATTGATAGTTATAATATTAACATTAATTTCGTGACTTGTGGTGATCTAATTAACAAACAAAACTCATTTACATATTCTAAATATAGAATATGTTAAGACTATGAGGACTATGACACTGAACCTTTAAGTCAAGTGCTTAGTGTTCTTATCGTTTGTGTTCGTAATGGCGAACAATCGGATTCCCTCTGGCCCCAATACTCCTGGCAGTCAACAGACGCCTACACAGCAAGGTATAAAGATATTCATCCAAAGGGACTACTCAGAAGGGACTGCAGTTAAGTTCCAGACTCGGTTTCCGCCTGAATTGGAAGACAGGGTTTGTGAAAGTTTTCTTTGGCCTTACTTTGTATTTATTTTATGTATTGTATAAATTATAAGAGACATTGTTTCTTAGTTGTAATTATCAACATTTAATAGGATGTCTTAGTGTGTAATATAAAGTAAATAGTATTCATTTATATCACCTGTTGATATGTAGTATGCCTTAGAAAGAACACATCAGTGTTTCATATCAGATTATATATTTTTTTATTGCTGTAAAACAGCAGACAGGCTGACGGCTCCCTTAGAATTTAGCAGTTACCGTCGTCTATGGGTGTTTGCAACGCCAGTGGCATCACGAACACGCTGCTGTTCCATAATGGTACAGGAACTTGGGTCACTAATGCCGGAACACCACACAAGGTTATTATGGTGGCATACTTAAGACCAAAGGCAGTCACCATCCAGATGGGCTTGAGGCCCTACCACATAGCTAGGGTGGGTTGTTTTACGACAAGCCGACCCCGGCCGCATAGGCTAGTATTCTTTCTCCTCCCCTGCATGGATAAAAATATATTAAAAGCTTTTTACAAGACTCTGAGCTTATGTTCAATCTTCATCAAATTTACTAATTTAGTAAGGGCCATCCTAAGTTGTGAGTGTGCCTCTACACTAGTATATTTATTTAAAACACCATAATTCTTATGGTGTACAGGAAAGATGGTGTTTCATGACAAGTGATTATGACATATTGGCTCGGAGACCTTGGATACAGGTGATTTTCATTGTCGCCTCTGTTTTACATGCTCAATGTATTGATATGATAAACATTTAATATGTTGAATAACCTATAAGCAGATTATTTTTATTTCGAGGAGAATAAATTTCCTTTTGCACTGCCTGCAATGGAAGTTTGCGACATGTTTATATGGGACTTGCAGGTAATGGCTGTGGTAAACGGCTACAAAACAACCCTACCTACATGGTAAGGATCCAAGCCTGTCTGAATGGCGACCACCCCTGTTGTCTCCAAGCTTTGGTGTCCCAGGTTCCTGTAGCTCAATGGGGTAGCAGCATGTTCGAGATGTCCATATTATTGCAAACCTCCATAGGTGACAGTAACTGCCAGTTAAGTGGGCCGTCAGCCTGTCTGCTGTTTCTCAGCTATAAAAAAAATTTATTGTATTTGCAGATAGACAGACAAGTATTTGAACACACAATGGAGAGACTGAATGAATATTTTGAAATGGCGGAGACAGGAGATTGCATTACTTACTGTGAAGGATGTCTCGCTTGTCTAACTGCATACTCCATTTATATACTCGGAAAGACACATTATGAAAAGGTAAGTTTAAAATAATTATTCTTCTTTTTAGTCGTTTCACTCTTTACAGAGCGGTTGTGATCAACTGGTAGTACTATTAGAGGCAGATATTGTTCGCTGTATGATTTTACGATAATTATATTGTCATATATTCTCCATGGAGGGATGGAGTAAGAATACTAACCTCTATGGCAGGTGGCTTAAAGTTGGTCTGGTACCATGGTCTTTACGTATGCTGCCATAAAAACCTTGTGTTCCGTCATAAGCGACCCAGGTTCTTGAATCCCTATGGCACAGCAATGAATCCGTGGTGCCCCTAGTGTGGCAAACATCTATAGGTGATAGTATCTGCTTAATATTAATTGGGTCATCAACATGTTTGATGTTCCTTAAGAAAAGTGCATATGTTAGGATTTTCAGATTCTTTTGCTGTTCTGTTATCTGTTTCGGACTAGCTTCAGCCTTTGAATCAGAAATTTTTTTTTTTTTTTTTTTTTTTTTCTTTGAATATCTTGCGATCGGCTTTACAAGCCCTTAGCAGATTTGTTGTAAGGTTCTTGTCAGGTAAGAGCTGTTCCTCCTGTGAGGAATCTGTCTTTTATTTTAACTCCGGCTTTGTTTGGGTACGAGATCCCATATATGTTGCCTTTTGAGTCTTCTGTCAGATAGCGGTTCACATAACACGGTTGCTAGGGTGTTTGTGTGTGTTTTTATTCGGCTTTGGTATGCCGTTACTCTGTGTTCCACTTCTTCTTTGACTGTCCTCATTTCTGTGTACTCATGCAATTCACTTATTTTGATAAACAGAGGTGCATTGGCTATCATTTTGAGGGCTTTATTCTGGAACCGTTGTAAGATTTCCAAGTTACTATTTTTTGTTGATCCCCATAACTCAATTCCATAAGTCCAAATAGGTTTAATAATAGTTTTATAGATGAGTATCTTATTTTCCAAAGTGACGTTTGATCTTCTGCCTATTAGCCAGTTGAGGTTTCTCAGTCTTATATTTAGCTCGTCACTTTTTTTCTTGATATGAGTTTTCCATGTTTGTTTCCTGTCAAGGTGCATGCCCAAGTATTTTGCTGAATCTTGATGGGGAAGATCGTCGTCGTCGATCCCAAACCCCTTTTTTAAAAAAAACATGGAAAAGTCTAATAATGAGAAATGCGATATGTCATGCGATCCGGCTAACCCCCGGCGCTCCCTGGTATCCGGGCCAGAGAGTGTGAAATTGATTACCGAAGACTACGTGGACGTGGGTAACCAGGCGTCTACGTCAGTGAATGTTACTGGAAAACGATTTGTTCAACAAATTTTCCACCCTAGTTTGCTTATGAGTAGAACAAGAAGTCAATCCCTTGGAAATAAACTACAGCTTGAAGCTATCAACACAGTCCCCTTAACAGAAGGACAGAAAAGTCGGACTCCAACAATTGACACCGATAACGCACCTTGTCCTCCCGAATGGCAAAGAGTCCCAACAAGCAGAGGCAACAAGCGAAAAAAGTTATCGCAGTCGCCATCTCCTGAAACAATCAAAACCACCAATAGGTACAATGGCCTAAAGATAGATTTGACAGAAGATGAGCCCAGAAACAAAGAGGAACACCCAAACAAACCCCCACCAATTATCTTATATGGAATTGAAGACGTAAATAAACTTAGTGAATTACTCAACACTGTTGCTGATAAAGATGATTACTTCCTAAAAATCGTAAACAAAAATCAACTAAGAATAAATTCCTTAGACATAGAAGCATACAAAAAAATCATCACTGTAGTCCGAGAAAATGGACTCATAGGTCATACTTTTAATAGAAAGGATCAACGCTGCTGCCGCTTAGTAATAAAAAAGCTCCATCACTCAACCCCGCACACTGCCATCATAGAAGAATTTGAAAAAACCGGAAATAAAGTACAGGGAGAAATTATCAATGTAAAGTATGGTCCAGGAAAAATACCAACATCGACATTCTTTATAAATCTCGTTGCTAGCCCAAACAACAATGCTGCCAAATCCATAAAATCCATTGGTAACCAAATAGTTATAATTGAAGAGCCTAAAAGAAGAAACACAATACCGCAATGCCAGAGGTGCCAACAATATGGACATTCTAAGAATTACTGCATGCGGCCCTATCGCTGCGTAAAGTGTGCACAAGATCACAAAACATCTGATTGCCCCAAAAAGGATCGCAACACCCCTGCCACTTGTGCGCTATGTGAAGGAGCACACCCTGCTAATTACAAAGGGTGTGCCGTGTACAAAGAGATATTATATAGAAAAATGGGTAAACAAAGGCCTACTAAGGTCCCTACAAAGCACAGCACAACACAAAATAAACCAAATGACGTAATACAACTAAATACAACTACAGAACCAGCTCAACAATACCAAACCTCTGATAGATCAAGATACAAGAATAAAAACCCCATAGAAACAAAGTCATATGCAGAGGCTACGAAAATGCAACCCACAACTAACAATAGTAACTTAGAAATGCTACTCACACAACAAGCTGTAAAGTTGGATAAACTGCTAGATCAAATGTCAACAATGATGAACCTTCTCACAACAGTAATCAGCAAGCTTGTCCATTGAAATGGCTACTCTGAAAGTTGTAACATGGAACACAAATGGGCTGATTAAACACAAATATGACATACAAACCTTATTAGAACATGAAAATATTGACGTACTTCTGGTATCAGAGGCACACTTAACACCAAACCACAACACAAAAATAAGAAATTACACCATATACTCGACATTCCACCCGGACGGAACTGCTCATGCAGGTACAGCGGTAATCATCAAAAAACACATCAAGCACGAGATTCTCCAGGAATATAGAACAGAATCAATACAAGCTACCACAGTAATGGTACGAGATAAACGAGGATCTATAAAATTATCAGCAGTATACTGCCCTCCAAGACACACCATTAAGGAAGAAGAATTTACAAATTACTTTAAAACCCTTGGACACCGATTTATATGTGGAGGAGACTGGAACGCCAAAAACGTTTGCTGGGGATCCCGACTAACTCTACCTAGAGGACGAGAAATGAAAAGAAGTATGGATAAAAATAAATTATATGTACTGAGTACAGGTGAACCTTCGTATTGGCCTGCAGACCCAAACAAGACACCCGATCTTCTGGATTTCTTTGTGTATAAAGGACTATCAAACCGTTATTTGGGAGTGGAGACTTGTTTAGACAGCAGTTCAGACCACACACCAGTGATAGCCACAATAAGTACCACCTTAATTGAAAAACCAGTTAAAGAGCGACTTTACACTAATAAAACAGATTGGGAGGCATTCAGAGAATACATAGATGAAAATCTGAACCTCAAAGTGTCACTTAAAACAAAAGATGACATCGAAAAATTTGCAGTAAGCTTAACTAACCTCATACAAAAAGCTGCATGGAAATGTACACCGGATACCACACAAAAACAAGGTAGTAAGAATGTACCAAAGGATATAAAAACAAAGATTTTGGAAAAGAGACGACTAAGAAGAGTGTGGCATAACAGTCGACATTCCGAAGACAAAAGAGCATTTAACAAAGCAGCCGCTGACCTCAAACAGTACCTTAAAGATATTGAGGAGGAAACTCTGCAGAACAAATTAGCTAACCTTAACCCGCAAGCTAAGGATGATTACTCACTCTGGAACACGGTAAAAAATAGTAGGGCGGCCCCTCAGGTAGCACAACATCCTATCAAAATAAACAACAATGCCTGGGCTAGAACTGACAAAGAACGGGCTGAGGCGTTTGGACAGTTCCTGTATGAGACCTTTGCACCGAATAGCGGTGATGCAGAAACCGAAAAGGAAATACAAGAATATTTGGAAACCGATCTACAACTGTCTCTCCCAATGCAAAGCTGCTCACGTAAAGAAATACAAGGTGAAATAAAAGGCCTAGAATTAAACAAGGCTCCTGGTTTCTGCCTAATAACAGCCGAAATTCTGCGAGAACTCCCTAGAAAAGCTGTAATCGGTATAACACATCTTTTTAATAGCATAATCAGGATTGGGTACGTTCCACTGATATGGAAAATATCGGAGATCATCATGATTCCAAAGCCTGGCAAACCCCCACATCTCGTATCGTCTTACAGGCCAATTAGTTTACTACCAACCATATCAAAACTATTTGAGAGGATTATCCTGCGAAGATTAACACGAATACTTAGCCAAAATGATCTTATCCCTCAACATCAGTTTGGTTTCAGAATTGGCCATTCCACTATAGAACAAGTTCACCGTGTCACCAATAAAATAAGAGAGGCTCTCGAGAAGAAGCAGTACTGCTCTGCTGTTTTTCTTGACGTGCAACAAGCATTCGATAAAGTCTGGCACCTAGGTCTGCTTTTCAAGATAAAGAATCAACTCCCACACAACTTCTACCTGCTCCTTAAGTCGTACCTGGAAGACCGAATATTTAGAGTTAAAATCAATGACGCATACTCTGCCTTTCAAGATATAAAAGCTGGGGTGCCACAAGGTTCCATTTTGGGTCCTACTCTGTATCTTTTGTACACTGCAGACATACCCACAACGGATAATGTCCTATCTGCCACATTCGCAGATGATACCGCTGCACTTAGCAACCATGAAGATCCCAATGTAGCGTCCTCAAATCTGCAGAGTCACCTCAACAAAATCAGCAAATGGATGGAAAAGTGGCGTATTAAGGCCAGCCCAAGCAAGTCAGTGCATGTCACTTTCACGTTAAGAAAAGACAACTGCCCCCCAATCAAACTCGGAATCAGAAAATTTAAATTGGAATTACTTGAAACTATGCTGAATGTATGCTGGTTTCTTTTTTGCTTAGTTATATTTCTTTGTTTTATTTATCTATATTTTTTATAACCTTGCAAAATTAACTCCTTCTCTCTTTTGTGAGTATTAAAAGATTTCAATAGAAAATGTGTATTAGGTCACGTTTATTCCCTTGCTCAGGTAAACGAGCATTATATATGAGCATGTTTCTATTTTATATATACAAAAACCTCTTGTCACTATATATGACCAGGATGAATTCCGAAACTAGTGAACCGATTTTGATCCAATTTCATAACTATCTGTTATTTTTCATTCCAATTAATGGCCTTAATATTTGTTATTGCAAATTAATTTTTTACTATAAGACAATATTGTGTATTTATTTATTATTTCTATGAATTCCTAATAGATGGCGATGTAAGTTGATTCACAGATACAACTCTTACATCATTTCACATCTGAGTAGCATAGACATCTGGTCACCACCATCCACCGATGGTGTTGTGTTTCGATTTCTAGATAATACATTCTTACCACATCTTATTTGTTAATGTTGATGACAATCATACTATTTTAATTATACATGAACAATTTTTTTATAATGATCCACAGCGTGGCCGGGACATCTCATAGAAAAGAAAAAAAAATTATTTGGTGATTTACAAATTTAAACATTTTTAGTAAAACTGTAACATTTAGCCCCATACGAGGTCAACATCTTAGTATATTGCTGCATCGAAATAATTCGACACAGCACCGATTATCAGTGTCAACCCCAGTAGAACTATTTTATTACTAGCTGACCAGGCAAATGCTGTTCACCTATATAAATTAAAAAAAAAGTTGCCCATTACCTTATCCAAGGTCTATTTATAATGTTATTCATTCAAATTGGTTCAGCGGTTTAGGCGTGAAAACATAACAAACAGAGGTACTTTCACATTTATAATATTAGTATGTATAATAATAATAATAAAAGTTTATATTGTTCCTATCTTCTCTCCACGACATCTCCTCCGTAGCCTAAAATTAATAGATCTAGAAGAATCCCTTTACATCAATCTGCAGAAAGCAGCCATCCTTAACACATGCAGAATCGTTAGGAAATTCATGCAGTTAGACGAAAATACACTCTCACCATAAAATTCACCACACACTGCATTTACTTGGCTTTGGCCCGTAAATGTAGCAAAAACCAGCCTTAGAGCTGAGAAAAAAGGACAATAAAAATAATAATAACTTTATTGATCACCACTAATTACAAATTAAACAAAATATATGAGGAGCAACCATGGCCTTAGCATTAAAGCGATTTCTTCCAGACAACTTCAGCAAATTATAATTATACTTAAGAATATTTATATTATTAAATCAATAGTTTAGACACAATCTAACTAACATACGATTTCATTTAAATACTTCCTTCTGCCCTTATCCCACACATTATAAGGGGACAGCACAATATGTTTTCTCCTTCCACTCTCCTTTGTTAACGGTCATCTCAACATACATACATATATATAATCACGCCTCTTTCCCGTAGGGGTAGGCAGAGACCACTTCTTTCCACTTGCTACGATCCTTACATACTTGTTTCGCTTCGTCCACTTTCGTTATTCTCTTCATACATGCCCTTCGGTTTAGGGTACTCTAGACCTGGCCTTTTTCAAGACGTCCCTGATCTGCTCTCGAAACGTCCGCCTAGGCCTACCCCTTCCAATACTTCCATTCACACTCGCCTTATACACTTTTTTCGTCAATCGTTCTTCATTCATTCTCTCGACATGGCCAAACCATCTCAGCATACCTCACATCTTCTTTCAGACCACAACGTTTCCTTATCTCACTATTTCTTATCCTGTCACTCAGTTTCAATTTCCATCTCAACATTCACCACACCTTTTGAAATATCAATTTTTACGCAATCCATCCATCTAATTTTTTTGTGTTATATAGAATTCTTCCCTGGTATTACACTGCCAAATCACGCTAGTCTATTACTTAGTTTTTCAATAATTGGCGCTACTTTCACACTTCCTCTAATATACTCATTTCTAATTTTATCCGTTTTCGTAACTTCACACAGCCATCTCAACATTCGCATCTCCGCAGCATGTGGCCCTATTACGGATTTATAAAATTTACCTTTGTGTTTCATTACATTTTCATTTAAATTATGTCATACTAGCTGATCCGGCGAACTTCGTACCGCCATATTTTATTTCTATAGTCGCAACTGTGGAAATAAAACCCTTCCGGTAAAATTGAACAGCGCCATCTATTGGGTGTATTTGCAACCTAGATCTCAAACAATATTGAA
The DNA here is from genome assembly GCA_963693495.1 of Malacosoma neustria. Lineage (NCBI taxonomy): Eukaryota > Metazoa > Arthropoda > Insecta > Lepidoptera > Lasiocampidae > Malacosoma > Malacosoma neustria. The sequence goes on from OY856393.1 coordinate 8,648,427, forward strand.
GAATTTTATCGATGAATCAACGTACATCGCCATCTACGAGAACTTCATAAAACTAAACAGTAAATAAACACTAAGACTTGCATAAGAAACAATTAATTGATACATTTTATTCGTTTACATTCACGACATAAGCGAATAATTGAGATGATAACTATCCTATTCAGTAAGTTAGACCAAAATACGGGTACCTGTGAAATTTGATTGAAATCGGTTCAGTAGTTTTGGAGTTTATTGGCAACATACATCCTGACACAAGATTTTTATGTATATAGATTAATATTTTTGATGACAAAAAATTCCTTAATAGATTAAAAAATGTCTGATCTGTAAGATATTTAGTTACTGTTCTGTTCACATTTATTTACTCAATTAATACAATAAAAGTGTTTTACTTCCCACAGCATCTACATAAAATGTCGAAGTTTATTGCAACACAGAACGAACGAGTCTACAATCCGCAGGGAATACACATAACAGATCCAATACTTCGCGGTTTGCGGGTAATAGAGATCACCGTCGTTGACATGCCGAACTGTCAGAGTCCGACAGGGAATTCAACAAATTCCCAGATGAGGCACACATGACCACCGCAGGAGAATCGGGAGTTTTTCATGTAACAATTGCGTTATTGGTTTTAATTGTTTTTATGGAATTTGGTGCGATCATTAACTAATCATAATATATTAATACAAGCCGTTTCCGCCGCACTGTTGGGTGAGAAAAGAAAAAATTATTTGAAAAAAAATTTAAGTAGCCTAGAACCGTCTATCAGATTCCGCGTCGAATAGTTGTAATTCCATCTCGATATGTTCAGTTGTTTTTAATATAATTCACATTTACATTGAGGTATCGGTGGCTATTTACGGAGTAATATTTTGTTTTGTATACAACTTTTCATATATTACACACCAATATCCTGGCATTTCGTTACCTTGTCCAATGAAGTTTCGAAGCTGGTAGCGCGTCGACCACGCCCCTAGTAACAAACATCTGTAGGTAACGGTGACCACTTGTTATCAGGTGGACCGTTATCCTGTTTGCTGTACTCCAACTATAAAAGAGCATCAGATTTAGACGAAATAGAGTTAGATTATTTAATTCAGAAGTTTAAATTTGCGAATGACTCATCTCAAAAGGAATATTGCGTGTCCTTTTCTATCTGTCGGAAGTTTTTTTTGTATAGTACATGTGGTGACCCTATTTCAGGGCGGATACGGCCAGTTATAATATTTATTTAGAATATTGCTGCCAATGCAGCCAGCTCGTGTGTAAATGAGCCCCCATTTTAGCACCACGCGCGCGTCGCACACAATGTAAGCGAAATAGAGGGAAATAATGCCACTAACCACTCGAATTAATTTCCGTTTCCCTCGGTTGTTTCGATTTCTCGACACACCGACGACATGGTAATTAATGTCGTGTGAGACGCGCGTGCGTTGCTTGAGTCATCGTTGTCATCATGAGAAGTCGTTTTACTCATGATTTGGCTGCACTGATTGCTTCCAGCAATAGGGTCATATTAGCAATTGTTGTATTTTAAGCCTTTAAAAATGCAGTACAATAATTTCTTTTACCATCTTTTATCATATGAAAATCACTGCCAAACGTATATTTAGTAAGCTGTAATATTGTAAAACTGAAAAAGAAAAAATAAGACCAAAAGACTAACATTTAACCACATAACATTTATTGCATATTGTAAATATTTACATAGTTATATTTTATATATTTTAGTATGCACCAAATTACTTAGAAATAATCAAAACTAAATTATATTTAATCCGAATGAGTGAATATTTTGAATAAACCGTATAGTAATATCGCTTCCAGGCATTTGTTCTAATGTAAAAAGGGTCTTGTTATTTTTTTGTCTATGATTTTATATATATTAAGTAGTTTTAACATTATTTTAATTATATAAGTAATATTATGATAAGTATTTTAAATATTTTGAATTTCCATAGCGTGGATGATATGCATTCCTTCGTCACAGTGAATACTTACCATGCTTTACACGACATTACTGTGAATTCATGGAGTTTCTTTAAAGTTACTAATATATTAAAAAAAGCAAAAAAAAAAAAACATTCGAAGTATACACAGCTTCTTTGAATGAATATAGGCTAGAAACCATGATTATTACAGTAGGCCGCGATGGATATTATATTCCCGCATGTCCTCTATCACTATTAAATGTAGGTGGCCGAGGGAAACTCACTGATTTTACAACAGCAAGGGCCTGACAAGAATGCAAATACACCCCGATTTTAGACGCTTCTTGATATGTGGAGGGAAATTTTACTGTCGGACACACGGTGTCCGTCATGGTGTTTATCTGTTAAGGATGCTATCACTCAATCTCCCAAACACTCGTTGGTTCACGAAATGATTTTTTTTTAAATTAAGTGTTTGTTAAGTCAATGTATAGTTATGATTCAGCTGAATTGTATAATAATTGATAGTTCCAAAGTATAATAAGTAAAGATGGCCCCAATAAAAACGGATTTGAACGTATCTTTCGGACGCAAATAACAAATGGAAAAATATCAAAGCTTATATCCAAGCCTCCGTAATTTCTTATTATTAAAAAAATTTGCTTTCTTTAAGTACCTAAATCAAATGTATTTTAATTTTTCTATTGAAATTATGTATAACACTATTAATATAATACTATTTTATCACAACAATTTTTCCATTTATATTTATTATTGAGATTATATGTTTTTCAACAGAGTGACTGGATGGTCTCGCTGAAGAGAATCGTTAAAGACTTTAATCAATAATAATAGAATGTTCAAAAATAATAATGCTCGTGATTAAAAAAAACAATTATAATTATTCTGATGATTAATTTTAAATATTTTTAGGTTATAATAGTGCGTGCGAAAAAAGGAACTACCCGATAATTTTTAAAATTGAAAACCTCAACACAGGCTGCCATATCAAAAATAATCCAGAGAAATACTTGTCTTTTTTTTTTAGGTAATTCTTGATTACATGAATGACTGATAAAATGCGATAATGATTATTATAAATAGAGGGATTTTAGTGGTTGCCACACAAAATGTCTAAGACATGAATGCCTGTTATACGCGGATCCGAATGGGTGACAGCGCTGTAAATATTCGGGTATTTGGCAAATAATGTGCTAAATTTAATCATAGTTTTGTTTTATTAAATATTAAAAGTGTTTCCTTAAATACGTATGAGTTGATGCAGCTATATATTATTTGCTGTATTTTGAATTAATTTAATCGCAATAGCTAGCAATATTCCAGTCGCTTCCTAAAATACGCGTTTTAGTTGCCCGTTCGGTAAATGTCTCTTGGGAGATTTTCTGGCTCATTAAATATTGTAATAATACACGAAGAAATCTGCAACAGAGTCAACTGTTGTAACTTTCCTTACTTTTGACTAGTGGCAGATATGCTGTCCATTTTCTGGTGAGACCCAAGACGAGCAATAGTTATTATGTTATGTCGTCGTATTATTTATATTATTATAAAAACTAATAATATGTATTGATACTTAACCCCAGAACTAATAACATATAATAATACTCAGAGTGGAAATCTATTCCAGACAAACTTCTAACTTTCAAAGTTAGTACTATTATCGATCTAAGACTGAATAAAAGGTTTCTAACTCTACATCTTTGTGAAATTAAATCATCTCTTATCTATGGTGTGAAAAAAACCCAAATCTATTACGATTAAAATACGGGCAAGATTAGATTTAAATACCCGGGTTTGTAGTTCTAGGGTAAATACTAAACGTTGTAATTTTTAGTTGATTGCGAAAATGACTTGCTCTTACAGACTGTAACTAAACCCTGAACAAAATGGTGAGTGACTAGTACGCGTGCGCACGGGCTTTTAGTAAATAGATCCATATCGATTTAAATTGAGAACTTTTTTTAAAGATTTTATGGCCTGGTAAATTAAGAACTATTCCGATATATAAGTGTTGTAATTATAATTTTTTTAATATAATTTCGGTGTGTGGTTATTGTTTAGAGATATTATGTATCCATTTTAAGCATATATATTTTTGTAAGTAGTGTACGTTATTTTTATTATATGATTAAACTCTGGTGGTATATATGCTGTGGTAATGAGTAAGCTTGATTGCAATATGGTGGATTCAGATGTTAAATAGGAGTATTTCAAATTCTTATTAGAGAAGAAATTGAAGTTTCGAATTAATGAAAATTTAAAATGCGATCATGGTGGACGTGTAATTTACGCTTTTGTCAATGGGGCACTAGTTTCTGCCATACCCAATAAAACACTGCAGTATAACGTATGACAGCGGTTCCCTAAAAGCCCTATGGCGCCTTAGTCAAAGCTTCAAAGTCCCTATCTGTCCTGTATCTCAGTAAAAAGGGACTACCATGATTAACTAGAAAAAATATTGCCTAGCTCACCTAATAACCGTCTTAAGTTAATTCACAGGGACATCCTGTATAAACAAATAGGAAAACTTTTTTTTTTCATTCAGTATACGTAGATTTTTTAAATTTATTTGAATAGAGTATTTAGTATTTTAAATAGTTAGGAAAATAATGTTATCTATTGTTATATAATTTATAATAAATAAATTAAATTAAATAATTAGTTTTTTATACTGTAAAGGCTATCGCACATTAAGGCTACTGCGCATACTGCAATATAAAATCCTATAAACTTCAACGCATCACGTTTTGGAAGTTGTGCATTTAAACCCTCATTGTTACTTTCAAAATGTCTATGAAATACGACAAAGACACTTGCTTAATTTAAAAGAGTATAGTTGACACAGGTTGATATACTTGCCAAGTACGGGCAAAGATAATGGGCATCCCAAGGAATTCGATCTTCTTTAAGAAACCACCAATCTTAGAGAAGCGCGGTGGTATACTCTCCGATTATTTTTACGAGGAGAGAGTGGTTTACAAGGTTCATATTATTGTATGGTAAACCTTTGTATCATCTCCAAGACTTCACCGACTCTCGAAGTGTCGCCACCAGATGAGCCTTCTCGCACCTTAAATCATCAGCGGCGTTTCGGCCATAGTTTGAGTGTACGACTATATTATACGACGTGGCAAAAGTGACATTCATTACGATGAAACTCGGTAACCGAGACTGTACGAGTGCAGATCGGTCGTTGTCTTATTATAATCGATCGAGGGTGTTCCTTCATGCGCACTCGTTAGTCATCGTATCGTAACGAGTTAAGTTACAGGTGATATCTTAGTTGTGTATTGTAGCGTATAAATAAGGTTGCATTGCTAGCTTCCCTAGCCTTTAAGTTGACAGATCCTTTCCAGTAAGTTGATATTTAAGGACTTTAATCGTTCCATATTTTAATATTATTTAATGAAAATACCTTCGGTATGTTTGACAAATTATTGTAATGTCGTAAGTTAAAATAATTACAAATTTATTATCTTTGCTAGGGACACAGCGAAAGAATGCCGTCGTTCGGTATACCTAGTGTAACTAAATTTAGCTCTACATATATTGTCTTAGAATAAAGAAGTTTTGTTTGATACCATTTGATACGTGGTACACTGACACCAATCTAGTGCGCGATTATCCTGGTGGTATGCACCATTTGGGCAGATTTTCTCGCCGTTTCTGCAGGTAAACATGCAGAAACGTGAGAATACACGCATACCAAGATCACTACTTCGCTGAACAAGCGGTGGATTGTCCCTTTTCCCTGTTCCTGTTCTGGGGAGATCCGACCCGAATAAAGCCCGGTCACAGTACTCAGCAGTTCCTCAAGCTCTAAATTGAAGTAACTACTTCCTGATGTCGTGATGAACAAACGCCTGTAAGAAGATTATTTTTTGTAAGTTACGATTTTATGGAAAATTAGACTTTAGGGTCAGAAAAAATTGTTAGCTTAACAATTTTATGAATACAGGCGTTTAAAGCTCAAATAAACCATTTTGGATAGTCTTGTCACAGTGAACTTTAAGGTTCGTTTTTACAAAATTATCTAACGTAATTATGAATTGTATAAAAGCTTAGCAATTAAAAGTATTGTATCTTTTGTATAAATGTTATTAAAATTCATTTGTAAATTATTGAAAGAATTGATGTGAAATAAATTAATTTTATTATGACTTGAATTAAACTCTTGGATTTAATTTGTAGTTTTTTATATGCTTTACAATTGACCTATATCTACATAACAATCTTTGAACATTTTGTTTTTGTATTGATGAACGATGACTGACTCAGGACAATATACCGAATAAAGATAATATAATACATTGCATAAATTAGTCTTATTAGTATCCTAGCCAGTGCCGGATTAACCACGTAGCAACTGTAGCAATTGCTACGGGCCTCGCGCCAAAGTTTAAACCAGATCATCTCAGATTGAGTATCTAATATACAAAAACAAACAAAACGCATAGACGGCAAATAAACGATTGAGGTATTGAGTATCGAATGGTTTTATTTTCCACTTTAGTTACTTAAGAACCCCTAGCAGATCAAGGGCTCAAAGGCCAAATAGAATTTGCTACGGGCCCCGCACTTGTTTAATCCAACACTGATCCTAGCCAGATACTACGGCCCATGGCCCTATTTGGAGCTCTCATATAGGCTCGTGCCTTGACGCATCAAATCCTCTCCACGCTTTGGCAACCACAGCGAGCGATGGCCGTGAAAAGATATCGCATGCAATCTTACGAGGGGCATTGCCGTGGGATTTGGAGGCCAGCAGTGGTAAACCCGCGAACTTGGAGATCAAAGGGCTCCAAAAGGAACTGCAACAAGTTCAATTGTCAGAGTGGCGACACCGTTTGTAAAACCCTGAGTGGGGCCACGATGTCATCGAGGCGGTCATGCTAGAACGGATGCAAAGGTAGCACGGTACCTTGATGTTCTGTCTGACAAGTAATCACCTATCATTGTTGCTTCAGCCGTGGGCCGCTACCTGTGTTGGCTAGCGCAGCTTAAGCCGACCCATTGAGGCTTTAAGCGTATCCAGCGTGGGACGAGGAGCGCCTTTGTAGCTTCAGCTGTTCCTCCGGCTTTAGTAACAATCATGGAGCGAACAGGTTTGGGACGTCGCTGCTTCCTTTTACAAAGTGAAGGGTGTGCAGTAGTGATGACCTTAAGGCCAACGGCAAAAAATTAGCGCAAGGTTATGTTAGGAAAGGACTCACGTGAATCTTCCACTGGCAGCGAACTCAAATTTTTATTCAAATTAAGTTCCTGTCTAGAACATATTTATTTTATAATAAGTCAGATATTTATTTTATAATTAATAAACTATTTATAATGTAAACTAAAATAATTACCACTTCTCAACGTGTGCAGTAGGTACGCTGACAGCAGGAGTCCAACCCACGTCCTTGTTTGGGACTAGTATACATACTAGTGGGTACTGAAATAGACATTCGACTAAAAACGCTATAATTTCACTAATTTGGAATGACGAATTCAATTGTGTGACGAACTCAATCTAAAATCTTGGCCGATAAGTAAATATGTTTGATAATAACGGTCGTGACATTTGTTGCGTCGAATTTCACTTATTCGCTTGAATTTGTCAATCGCTGTCAATGTGTTTCGAAATTATCAATATAATATTAGCATTGCACTCGACATTCTTGATTTGAGGGTGCGGTTGACGACTGTCGCTTCATGCTACAAGCGGTAGGACGTGATCCATTTTTTTCTCTCAGGAGGTGGAAATGATTGTTCTCTACCGCTTAGAGACTCGAAGCGAGGCTTGCGACTAATGAACCTTCATAATTGATAGGAACGAACGTCGCTGGTATAGCCACTAAAATCACTTCAGCGTACCTCTAGTGCCCGACACTCGGGAGAGGGTTATGCTTTGGCATGCGCTTTCTTCTCGGGTTAGGCTGGCCATGGTGGCGTAGGCCGATGCTTCTGTATGTTATACTGTTTCTGCCAGACAGGCTGCCTCTGGACTTAAAGAGGTTTCCGGCCCTCGGTTCTGTGACTTCCAATACCGCTAGGCCGCGGCGGTAATTAATTGTAGGCTTTTTAATCTGTAAAAAACCTTAAAGATACTACCTAGCTACTGATCGTTATCGAGATTATGTAATTTACGTTACCCAAAAAACTTCAGTAGTCACTAATCTGCGTCACAGACAAGTCTTGTTACTCAGCTCGCAGCGCTATCTTAACATCTTTCCGAATATTTCTGGTGACGCTCCAGGCTTCCAATAGAAGTCGCCTGAGAAATTGACTCTCGAAAACAGGTTTTCGTATCTTGCCTGGTCAGTGGGCAAATAATGCGAAACCCATCTAACACAAGACTTAGAGGCAAGTAATGGTTTTGTGTGCCACGTCGGGATTCCGGGGAAAACCGACGCAGGTACGTGGGGCACTTCTGTCCTGTTCCTACGACCACGCATTTGGATAGCCAGGGTGATCTTATTCATGGCCAGAACCATATCGCTGACCCGTCTTTATTTAATTTTTTTTAATAATAATAGCCCGTACCGTCCCACAGCTGGGCTCAGGCCAGTCCTTAGAGGTAACGGACATTATACTCGATACACTTGTTCAAGACTGATTGGCGGAGTTTCTTCACGATGTTTTCCTTCGCCTGATAATACATGGTAATTATGCTAAACGCTACGGAATGACGTAAGGAGCCGTGACGTGGACACTCATGGTAAGGCTGGTCCACCAATTTAAAGTCACTCAAAGCTGTGGAGGTGGAGAGAGCCATGCTGGGAGTTTCTCTGAAGGTGCGATCGCATTTGTAATGAAGTGATCTGTCAGAAAACCAAACTCACCGACATCGCTTCTCGAAACGGCAGTGGGCCGGCCATATCTGTCTCAGACCCGATAACCGACGGGGTAACTCGTCTTGAGTGGAGATCGCGATTCGGAAAACGTAGAGTAGGACGCCCAGCGGCGAGGTGGGGCGACGATCTGGGTAAAATGGTTGGCAAGAATTGGATGCAACGAGCCGGAGATAGGGCTCTGAGGCATGCCTTGGGAGAGGCCAACGTCCAGCAGTGGACTTTAATAGGCTGACGATGATGATGATGCTAAACGCACATTAGACGAGAAAAACTGCCTAAGCTGTGCATGCTATTGTGGGACTCGCACCTGGGACCTGTTGATTGGTCTCCGAGTAATATCAATGAGCTATCAGGCACCTTAGATTTAATTTATTTATACAAAACTAATTTAAGTACTAAACAAAAATACAGAGATAACATGCAGCTGATTAAATCTTTCAAAGGTCGATGTGAGACGATCTCAGTGCCTTCTACTGTTCACATTGTATGTACATACGCTTTGGTTCTATATTCTCGATATTTCGTGTACCTGCATGATAAGTACACTCACTCATGATTAGTAAACAAGTAGTGGGGTGTACATGGAAATTAAAAACTTTCGAACTTTTTGTGAAAATTCAAAACTAAGACAACCTGCGAAGGCAGTGCGGCACAAAAGTTAATTGTTGGCGGTGTCATATTTTGTATACAAAAGGCCATATTTAATGTAAGTAATTCATCTTTTTTATTCATTAAGTATGAATAGTAATATTAAATAAAATTAAATTTTTTATAATATTTCCAATAATAAAGTTCATATATGTATGCCAATTACAGGTGCAAACAACATCTGCCATCATAGTAGTTGATAAACATTATAAAATGCAATATCAATTAAGTTAAACATTAGTAACAATAATTACAAAAACAATTAAAAATTTCTATAAAAATAGTTAATACTATTTTTTATTTAGTTATTTTTTATTAAATAAAAGCGATAAAAAAAACCGGTCCAATCGGTATTTAAATTTAATGCATTGAGTGTCATATTGTGAATATCAATGTTGGGAAACCTGCAGAGATCATTATATTCACTACATATTCGCAATAGCGAAAAATTCAAGTCAATATTTGTTCTGACGGAAGGTATATGGAATAGCCTAGCTAAAGGATGATGGGGGGCTTAAAGGGTACAGAGTAATTGATGTGTTCTACTACCTCACTACAATGAACCATTCCGTGAACAAAATTAAGCATGCGACGAGTATTAATTATATTGCATATTTGTAGAATATAATTATTCGATAGATTTTGGTTTGATTTGAAGTTATACGAAACTTAGATGTTAATAAAATGTTTTAGATCTATTTCGTATCCTTTTAAGCCGTCACTTTCTGAAACTAAACTAAAAAAATAGTTAAAAATATTATTTTAGTACTTTTAAATATGTTAATACTTTATACAAACGTGCGAATACAGCCATCTTTTGTTTTGGTTGGCTGCTGAAAAATCAATAATGATAAAATTATTTCACGCCGAAAACCCACAAAACAATTTCAAGAATAATAATTAACAGGCATATAAAACTTTTTTTGTAGTAATAACAAATGAAGATACTTTATTATTTTATTGTTCTGTTCCATAGTTTTACCAACAAGTTGTAATAGTTTTTTTTTTCGAAAATGAATGCGCTTTAGTTCTCCATTCCAAAAGGATACCCCAACAGTACCCTGCTTTTCGTGACTTTTTTTGTCATCTGTCATCTGCCTGTCTAATTTATTATCATTTTAGATTTTAATTGTTTTTTTTATTGCTGTAGAATAGCAGACAGGCTGACGGCCTGCTTAGAATTTAACAGTTATCGTCGCCTATGGGTTTGCAACGTCAGTGGCATCGCGAACACGCTGCTGTCCCATAAGGGCACAGGAACTTGATCACTAATGCCGGAACACAACACGATTATTATGGCGGCATACTTAAGATCAAAGGTGGTCGCCATCCAGACGGGGTTGAGGCCCTACCACGTAGGATGGGTTGTTTTGTCGCCTTTTACGACACAGCACCGACCCCGCACAGGCACAGGCCGCAGAGGTTAGTATTCTTTCTCCTCCCCTGCACGGATAATTAATAATGGATAAATATCTAGTGATACATACAATCCATATATTTCAGATTGTAACTTGGGTTTGAAATCAGTTATAGTCCCTTATTTTTTACCTCAGTTTTAGTTAGCAGTGAGCTTACCAGATTTAAGATTATCCTATCATTTCCCTAGGGAGTCGTAGGAGTTGGTTAACGGATTTTGATATTTACAGAGAGCAAAATAAGCCTTTTTTATTAATGTAAAGCCAGGTGGTAGTCGCTCAAGTAGAAACAAAAATTAGCTACGTATTCAAGTATTTTCTTGTGCTTTTTTGGTAAAGAAAATTAAGAGGTATAGACAAAAATTGTGCCAAAGTTTGGCTCTGTCTTTTTTCAATTGTGGGCTTCAGAAATCAAAATACTAATTGGGGTTTATTCATTTAAATTCGCTAAATATAAGTTTACTTTTGAATATTTTGCGCTGGCGTCAATGTGTTCTTATTGCAAATACACAGTTTTTTTATTGCTGCAGGACAGCAGACAGGCTGACGACCTGCTTAGAATTTAGGCATCGCGAATACGCTTCTGTCACATAAGGGTACAGGAACTTGAGTCAGTGTAGATTATATAGATAGAACCAACCAAGCTCAAAATTGAAAGAAAGAAATAATTTATTTAGGACAATTACTTATAGAAAACATTATAATACATGTTATAATCATACATAGATGAATACACTTTTATAAAATAAATTTAAAACTATATAAATTGAACCCCAGCATAATACTGGCTTACAAATAGCCAGCGCTGGTCTTCCGTCAGGCCCATAAAGTAACTGACGTCATAGTGAAATTTAAAAAGCTTACATCTAAAATATATTATATGATCTACAAAAACAATTAAATTCTTATCTAAAACAGAATAGAATGAATATTTAAATAAATTTTAATCAAATGTAAAAACTATAAATTTAAAAATTGGTTGTTGGATGATTGAATAGATATCGCTTCTAATAATTTACTCATTACGGTCATTTTTGTAAACGAATAATACTGTCGTATAATATTCGTAATAAGGCTAATGAGTCCTTTCAGAAATAAAAACTGAAATGGGGATTAAAAATCTCAAGAAAGGGAAGCAATTATAATTAAACTCTAACTTGATGGTAATAAACATAATTATGAAATATTAATTCTAAATTCACACCGTATCGTCTCAAATTTAGTGTCGAGTAAGTCAATATTAGGAAAACTCTCAAAATCGTGACGGAACAAGATTTTCGTCTATTTGTTGATCACTGGTCAACAAAGTTTTGTAACAAGGGAACTACTTACTGCTTTGATATACTGACCTCATATTTACTGTGCTTTTAAGAGTTTCGAACTGGATTCTTGCAACATATATAATACTTTTTTGAAGAAAAGTTTATAAGGTTCAATAAAATTTTCTCTATGCAGGAATAGAATAAGGGGTGTGTGTAAGGTGACAAAACCACTCTAGTTAGGTGATAAGATTCCAAGCCTGCCTAGATGATCTATAACTATACCACCATAGTAACCTTGTGCTGTGTTCTGGCATACGTGGCCCAAGTTCTGCTACGCGGGCGGCAGCGTGTTAGCTGTGCCCCTGGCGCCGCAAACATCTTTTACAAAAACCGCTAACAACATTGGGATTAATTTTACTTATACATGAATATTTTACTTTTAAAAGTATTCAAGTCTATAATTTTTTTTATTGCTGACGAACAGTTAACTGAGGATGATTGCAAAACTGAAGTGGCAGTGGGCTGGGCACATAGCTCGAAGGACTGATGGCCGTTGGGGCAGAAAAGTCCTCGAATGGCGACCGCGTACCGGAAGACGCAGTGTTGGTAGGCCCCCCACAAGATGGACCGATGATCTGGTCAAGATCGCCGGAATAAGTTGGATGAGGGCAGCGCAGGACCGATCATCGTGGAGATCTTTGGGGGAGGCCTTTGTCCAACAGTGGGCGTCTTCCGGCTGAAATGATGATGATGATGATGAACAGTTAACAAGCTGCAGGCCCACTTAATTAAGCAGTTACCGTCGCATGTGAATGTTTGCGACGCTAGAGGTATCGGGAATATGCTGTTGTCCACTTAGGAGTACAAGAACCTGAGTCACTAAAGCCAGAACACAACACAAGGTTATTATGGTGGCATACTTATAGATCATACAGACGGGTTCGGGGCCCTACCACCTAGCTAGGATTGTTAAACACCAGGAGTGATTACTATCCAAACGGTCTTGGGGTCCCACCAAGTAGGAAAAAAATCATAGGGACCATTTTTGTAGAGAATTTTAAGATCTACAACTTTGGTTTGAGGTTTTTTTTTGATAAAACTTACCGTTTTCGAAAAAAATCCAAAAATCTCAAATTTTGACCTTTGACCCCGAATAACTTTTGAAGCACTCATACGATCGATGGGGACTTTTAAAACTTTATTTGTAATGGTAAACCCCAGCTCTCCACCAATATTTGGCTTTCCGGGAATTTTTGTTATTTGACCACTATTTTTATGCCTAAATTGACCGGACTAAAATGGTGTGAATGTGGGGAATAGGGTTAACATAAAATAGTCGAAGAAGAGGATATCCTTTGCCGCACATCATTCAAAATAAGAACAGAAAGAATATGTAATGCATTCAAGTGTTCTATTTTTAAAATAATTTATTTAACGTGAGTCATTTTAAACAACGAACCAAAATTTAGATTATCTTGACCTTAAATATTGTATTGCATATAAATTCAACACAAATATTGACAAATGAAATAAATTATTGGTTTGGCGTTCATTATCGCAAATTTGGATGTAATATATTGTTAACAAGGGACCACTTTAGAGGGCAGTATAGCGTGTGATGCCTGAGAATGTTAGATGGATACGAAAGAAGGTAGATACGGGTAATAGCTGGTCGTGTCCCTAGTGCATACTCGACGGTCTAATTCCAAAACACAGTAACTGATAAAAATAAAAATTTAAAAATATCGATTGGATCATGTTCACAAGACTCCACTTCAATGAAAAATACAAAAAAATCGATTTTGAATTTGTTTTGCCTACCTGGCGGTGCAGAAGAGGTATTGTAGAATCGGCAGCTTTCTGTTGCAGCCTTTTTTTTAGGAGAGTCTAATACAAAGAGGTCATAGCTTCCTATTCTAGCCATAGATAGTACAATAAAAATTACATTTCTGTATTAACACTGAGTTTTGTATAAATGTCTATCTTTAGACAATTCTTCACATTCAAGCGTGAGTAACTCCTGCAGATTTGCTCACAGATGAATAATCATAATATTTCCTTTACAGTATCGGAATGATATCAGTTGTTCTAGCAATTTTCCTGCTGTATATCTTCTATACTTCCCAACGTAAGATCTCTAAGAAGTATGGGACCTCACAGCCACCGATATTCCCCGGTTCGTTGCCTGTCATCGGTCATTCCTTGATGCTAGCAGGAAATACGAGACGTAAGTATAATTATTACATAATTAACTACTGGACCATATACTCTTTTTTGATTTAAATGTGAGAGTATGTTGTGCTAGAAAAAAAAATGCTAGAAATGAGAGTTGATGGATACAAAAGAAAGGATAGACCAAAGAAAAGATGAATGGATTGTGTAAAAGAACATAGGGCAAAAAATATGTGAATGTTGAGATGACGACTAATACAGGAGAGGGGAAGAAGAGAACATGTCGAGTAGACTCCACATAGTTTGCGATAAGGACAAGAAAAGACGCGAGAGACTATCACTTTTTTTATAGCTCGAGTTCAGCAGACAGGCAGACGGCCCACCCTGGCAGGTGGTCATCGTCGTCTATGGACGTTTGCAGCACCAGAGGGACCAACGCGCTGCCGGCCTCGAAGAAATGTTATAACGCCTTTTTTGAAGAAGCCCATATCGTAACGCGCTAAGAAAACCTCAGCCGGAAGCTCATTCCAGATCCTGAGAGTATGCAGCATGAACGTTCTAGAGAACCGTTTCGTACAAGAAAGAAGAGGCTCCAAGAAATGGGGATGAACGCCCAGCCGATCACTTAAACTAATTTGATTCTATAAGCATTTTCCGTGCGACTTCAAGGCAACACTTTGGTTGTGCTTTTTTGTCAGAGGTCCGTATGTATTCGACGCGTCATTTATTTTAACTTCTTGTAATATTTCGTGACAATGGCTCTATGTTACAGTATTCAATATGCTAATACTATTTTCAGTAATATATAAAACTGTTAGAAAATTTGAGAGCACGATGATAAAAACCAATCAATATGTAGTCCAACTAAAGTTCGGGTTCTGGAACTTTTATGGTAAGTAAAATATTATTATATTACAAGTTCGCTATCATAAAAACTTTTTGTATTACCGTAAAACTTTGTATCACTGTTTTGTTTGCTATAAAAATAATTTAAATGTCATTATTTTTATATTACAAAATATTTTAAATCAGTTAAGTTGTATCATCCGCGTCTTTTTGTAGACGGAATACCACACTAGGTGGAATTGGCCAAAGCTCCAACCTAGGAGACGAGGGAGTCAAAATACTTACCCCCTGGTATGGAGCTAAGCCTTCGAAGTCAGCGGGATCCTTCTATGGAAGGAGCCCGCCCTGACACAAAGGATGAGCTGATGCCGGCCTGTGTCAACATACTTTTCCGTCAGTCTAAATAATAGGCAATTAATGAATAGCAGGGTTTTCTAGTGAGTAGCTGGAGAAGTTTCTATCATTGATGTCCGCAGGAATCTGTGGCTCTCTATAAATAATACATATAACATTTCTTAAAAAAATGTTAAAATAAACCTTTCAGCTATAGCTGATCCTGAGGATTGCTGCACTGTTGCAAATGCGTGTTTAGACAAACACTATGCCTATAAGTTCGGTAAGGCGTGGGTTGGCGATGGGCTAGTCACAGCTCCCGGTAAGTTAAATTGCACTGTTACAATTATATTGAATAAATTATTATTTTAAATATACAAAATTTTGTAAATCTAATTAATTATCCACGTAGAAAGAAAGGAATAGGTGAAAAAGGAAAGGAAAAAAGAAAGACAGATGATTATTTATTTAGAATTACAAAAAAATACTTTATCACACATAACACACAATAAAAGAAAAAGAAATATAAAAAAGAAATTGGCCATATTTTTCTGTCAGTTATTAAGCTGGCGCATTTCTTCCACCTAGACCCCTTTGGGTTTAGGTCTCATTCTCTAGTGCAGGCACGGCAGAAAATATCCCAGATGCTTCTAAAGTCTGCAACCGGGAAACCAGGGTCTGCTTCTGGATACTGTTAAAGGTAGTGCGCCTGGTTCGCGTTGACATATATGACAGATTTTCTTGTGCATAGTGTCAACACGAAAAAGTTTACATCAAAGATTTAGACCAGTTCCTTGAGTTGAGGTTGCTATATGTGGCGTCTAGACCAGCACCAGCAAATATCCCTCGATCCATCTTTGTAATGTTTCATATTACTTTGCAGTGCCAATTTGGAAACACCATCGTAAATTAATCTGCCGCGCATTAAGCCAGCCGGTATTAGAGAAGTTTCTTGAAGTATTTAACTCAAATACAAGAATTCTATTGAAACAACTCGATCATCAAGTGGAAAGAGGAAGTTTCAATCATTCCGAATTAATTCGGAACATATCTCTCGACACCATTTGTTGTAAGTATTGTTATGAGTAATATATTAATATAGATATAAACAGGCGAGGGATTTGTAACGCAAAACGTGTATTTAAATAATAAAGTTTATTTGTGCCATATATTTGTCAATTATCATTATAACAACAACATTACTTTTTAGTAAACAAACTTTTCATCTAGTTGAAAATAACAGTACTTAAGTTTTTCATTAAGTTGTCTGTAAGATCCAGAACATTATTATTAGCTTTTGAGTTAATAACTTAATTGTGATCCGACATTTACAAAGTTATTCGACCAAAACGGTTTTCCGATATTCGCATTATACTTTCTTACCGCCTTTTTCTATTTTATGTGAGGTCAGCATAACACGTTCTCTCCTTCTACTCTCCTTAATTTGTCGTCATCTGAATGTTCATACCTTTTTTTGCAATTTCATCTTTTAAGCTAGTCTTTCCTTTTCCTTTCTTTAAACTACCCTCTTGTATCGGCTTACTTTTATTCCCATGATTTTCCATGTCACGCATGATATTTACCCTTTGAATTGTTACAGAAGTTTATACCACTTAAATTCATAGTTTCTCTATCACTGGTGTTATTTTCAAACTTGTCCTGATATATTCTATTATAATTTTAACCATATTCATAAGTCTACAAGAATACTTCAGCATTCGTGCCTCGACAGCATGTAACATACTTTCATTTTTCTTCTTTGTCCAGTATTTGATTCCCAATTCGACGGATCTTATTATTGATTTATAAATTTTCGTTTTGAGTCTAACTTTAATGGAAATATATATTTCCCCCCCGTGCAGTGGTGGAGTAAGAACAATAACCCCTGCCAGGGTTGGCCTGTCGTGAAAGGCGACAAAATCACCCTTGCTACGTGGTAGGGCCCTTGCTCTATAAGTATGTCCCCACGTTGTGTCATGTTCCGGCATTAGTGACCCACGTCCCACTACCCCTTATGCAGACAGCAGCGTGTTCGCTGTTGGTGTCCCAATAGCATTTATGAGATTGCATATTACTTTTTAATTCATACATAACGTGTTTGATATTACAGCAACCGCTATGGGATTCCGAGATGACGACAATGGCCAACTCAAATACGCGTATACATCAGCTGCAAGGAAGTTAATGGGAATGTGTATTGAGAGGATGCTTAAATTCTGGCTACACAATGACTTTGCATACGGCATTAGCGACCTAAAGAAGAGATTTGATGAACAAACTAAGATTATAGCAGAGTTATCAAGAAAGGTGAGTCGTAAATTATCACAAGAAAATTGAGTTTCTAAGTAAATTTAATCATTTTTTTATTGCTGTAGGACAGCAGACAGGCTGATCGCCCATTTACAGTTTAGCAGTTACCGTCGCCTGTGGGTGTTTGCAAAGCTAGTGGCATCGTAAACACGCTGCTGTCCCAAGCGTACAGGAAAGGTCAAGAATGTCGACACACAACACAACGACATTTGGCGTTTAATTAATAATAATATCGGAAGATGGCGTTAAATTATTAAAAACATTTACCAATTGGGAATTGACAAGAAATAAATTATACCTATATTTTATATTTAATCTAACTAAAAAGTTGAAAATAAAATATAGTTAAAAAAAACTAAAAGACGCGCTTTAATAATAAATCAAACTAAAATCAAACTAAAAAAAATATCTTTTAACATAAGAATAAAATTATTGACAATGACTATGTCACTGTTTTAAAAGCGTGGGGTGCTTTATACGATATTTTTAAACTAACTCTGCATTTCGGAATGAAACTAATAAAAAAAAACATGCTGAATAGTATTGTCGAGCTATTAGATCATTATTTTCGGTTTATAAAGAAGTGCTTATGATCAAGGATTAAAGTTTAAATTGGTCATTAACACTTCTTTACAAACCAAAAATTGTTCACCCAAAAAGTGCTCAACGCTCCTAAATAAGTTTTCACTTCAAAAACTCAACTGTATTTCATTGTAATAAAGTCGCAATTCGAATAGATATATATAAGTAATGCAATGCAATCATTTAAAAGTTACATTATAAAATAAACCTTAAGTCATTATTAATAAGATTGGTGTTACTGGAGCAATACTCCGTCTTACGAATTTTCGATCAGGACACATGACCTGACGCGAGTTTAACATTCTTTACCCATCACAAAAAAGTGCACAACGCCACTAAAGATGTTTTCACTTCAAACATAATTATAACGATTGATATCAAGCACCCCACACTTTTTAAAACAGTGACATTAATTTTCTCGTCAGTAATTTTAATATTATGTTAAGAATTATTTTTTACTTTTTAGTTTGATTAACTATAAAAGCGTGTTTTTTTAGTTTTTTAGTATATTTTTAAGTGCTTGCAAATTAAATATAAAAAGTGGTTTTTAATTCAATGATGTGTAAATGATAATATTATAACTATCTATCTGCTTGTTAATTTTGATTTGCAATAAAACATGTTATTCAAAAACGGACATGTAGTGTTCAACTAGGAATGAAATGATCATCATCCCAGTGTCAAATCTCGGTTACAACCGAAAATTCCGTTTCGAAGCCCGGGGTTCGCTTTCCGACTTTTTCTACTCCACTTTGCACGATCTTCAGCATCCCTGGAGCCCATTGGCATGCATATCACCCTTTACGACGTCAAGCCAGCACTTTTTGAGTCTACCCCTCCTGCAGCGAATGTGGGAGTTCCTGACGCGATCCTTTCTCGTTACTCCACACATCCACCGCAGCATATCTCTCATCTCTGTGATACGCAGTTCTTGATTGTGTCGCTCTAACACCAGCCATGCTTCACAGCCTTATAAAAGGACAGGCCTAATGATAGTATTATAGACCTGTCCCTTCAACTTTACCAGCATCTCGGGGTCATAAATAACACCAGTTACCTCACGCCATTTGGCCCAGGCGGCAGCAATGCGTGTCTTGACGTCGCAATCGATGTCACCAGACGTGTGAAATACAGATCCCAGGTATTTCACTTGGTCCGTGCGATCGACCGTGTCGCCGCTAATGCGTACGGGTGTGGGTTCGATGGAGTTACACAGTTAACTAGGAATGAAATGATGTTGACATGCAACAATCTTATGCTATATTATGAAAATCTTCGCATTTCAGGTTATATGCCAGAAGAAAGAAGAAATGAGAAGAAGGTCGGAAAGTGGAGTAAACGGTGAGACTTAGGACTTGAAATATTGCTTTGGTTATGCTGCTGCAACTCATCTATCACATTTTATCTAAACTTCAAATTGTTCCATTGTTATGTCTTCTTTGTGCAGGGGAAAAGTAAAAATACTGACCCTTGCGATAGAGGCCTGATGTAAAACCAACGAACAACCTTAGCTAGGTAGTACGGTTCCAAGCCCGTATGGACGGCATACCCGTACGGACCCCTGGGGTTTTAACATTCCGCCATAATAACCTTGTGTTGTAGTCCGGCTTAAGTGACCCACGTTTCAGTTACCCTTCGCGGACGGCAGTGTGTTGGCGATGCCTCTGGGGACCGTAATTGCTAACTATTAAGTGAGCCGTCAGCTTGTCTGCCTTATCGTATTTATAGATAATGTAAGCTTCTTCTTGCAGGTTTTAATGCTCTCTTGAGGGTCATAATTCTAAATTTCTACATCTATTTTTTGTTACAGCCTTTCATTGAGCATAGAGCTACGGGGAAAAAGGATGTGGCTGAATATGATTTTTACAGGACACTGTCGGCTAACTTCTGAACCTAACGACCTCCGTGGCGCAACGGGTTTTGCACATCGCAACGTCTACAGTCACGGTTGTGATTCCTATCTTGATTTTGGGTTAAATATATTATTATTTACAGGATTACACTCTACTATTTACACAAGCGCTTTGCTTTGACTTTGACAGGTAAAGCCGTGTTGGATTATCATAGAAAATTTAAACAAGTAAACTAAGGAACGCCCTTCCTCAATTCATAATTTAAATTGTAACTATTATAGTAATCAATTAAAAAACAATTATACAATTTCAGATGAATGTAAACCAAGGTTTAAAGCATTCCTCGATCAACTTCTGGAGCTGTCCAACGAAGGCGCTCTCACTGAGACCGAAGTGACAAATGAGGTGGATACCATGATCGTAGCTGGCTACGAAACAGTTGCTGGTGCATTGACAATAGCTCTGACATTGATGGGATCTCATCCAGAAGTGCAAGAAAACGCTTTCCGAGAGTTAGTTTATTTCTTATACTAGCTGACCCGGCAAACGTTGTTCTGCCATAAAATAAAATAAAATGTCAAAAAATTAAAAAAAATTTTTTGGGTGTGGGTCACCCCTAACATTTAGGGGGATGAAAAATAGATGTTGGCCGATTCTCATAGATACCGGATAAGCACAAAAAATCACTAACTCAATTTAGTTATCTGCCTACTGCCTACCCCCTAAGAACGATGGCGTGATTATTTATAGCCTATGACCATTTCTAGGTTATCATCTATCACCATACCAAATTTCATCAAAATCCGTTCAGCCGTTTAGGCGTGAAAGAGGAACAGACAGACAGACAGACAGAGTTACTTTCGCATTTATAATATTAGTATGGATTAAACATACTCGTAAGCATTTGATATACACGCAACATGATATAGATTATCCGCAAAAGTCCAGCTAAATTGAGTTTAAGCCCATGCACTTATATTAGCGCGTACGGTGCGACCTTGTAGGGTTGTTTGATTATGGGCTTTTTGAAAAATGTGTTAAGGAGAGGACAGATGCTTGCGCAAACGAAAAAGAGAGAATTGTAATTTATATTACTATATTATTGCTATATATTCCTATTTTCTGGAAATTCTTTCCAGGAGAAGGAAGCATCACGGATAAGCAAAGTAGGAAGATAATATATTTCAGGTCCTACACCGTAAGTCTGAGACCCGTAGGTCCAGAACTTCTATATTATTATGAGCCGTTTGTGCCTCTTGCCGTGCATCTTCTTTTTTAACTAGAGGTGAAACACGGTATCGTGTATCATCATCATTTCAGCCGGAAGACGCCCACTGCTGGACAAAGGCCTCCCCTAAAGATCCCCACGATGATCAGTCCTGCGCTGCCCTCATCCAACCTATTCCGGCGATCTTGACCAGATCATCGGTCCATCTTGTGGGGGGCCTACCAACATTGCGTCTTCTGGTACGCGGTCGCCATTCGAGGATTTTTCTGCCCCAACGGCCATCAGTCCTTCGAGCTATGTGCCCAGCCCACTGCCACTTCAGTTTTGCAATCATCCAGGCTATATCGGTGACTTTGGTTCTCCTGCGAATCTCCTCATTTCTGATTCGATCTCGCAGGGAAACTCCGAGCATAGCCCTCTCCATTGCCCTCTGAGCGACCATGAGCTTTCTCATAAGGCCCATAGTTAGCGACCACGTCTGCGTTCCGTATGTCATCACTGGCAACACACATTGGTTAAAAACCTTCGTCTTGAGACACTGCGGTATTTGGTATCGTGTATATAGATGAAATAAATATAGATGTAACAAACAGATGGAACAAATTACTTTTAAAGGAGCGACTACTGCCTGACTTGTCCACTCCGAAAGGAAACATTATATCCTATTCCTAGTCTTACCATTTAAAAAAAAAAGTACTTGTACTACATACCAATGTTTGGTCTGTGTCAAAAAGTATTATTAGGACTCTTTTGATTCCTGAGTTAGAACGAATTATGGTTTATAATTCGTTTGATTATTTTGATGATTTCAGGGTTCAAGATGTATTTGGTGATTCTGATAGAGACGTGGATAAGGTTGATTTAACGCAATTGAAATATATAGAAGCCATACTGAAGGAATCTATGCGTTTGTATCCATCAGCTCCAGTAGTTGTCAGGACCCTGGATAAGGATGTTAAACTCAGTAAGTATATCTGAAACTGTATTTTTAGATTCATGTTCAAATCTGTAGCAGAACCAGTGCATGATGAAAGAGATAGCCTTCTTGATGTAGGGATGATTTATTTAAGATCTATCTCCAGAGGAAGTTTGAAAGTAGTTCCAGTGATTGAGAACCTGAAAATTAATAGATTATTATGACTTGGTCATATAATGCACAAAGAAAAATGTAATGTGACAAGAAAAATACTAGAACTGAGAGTAGATGAACACAAAAGGAAGGGTAGAAAAAAGAAAAGATGGAGGGATTGCGTAAAAGATGTAATGGCGAAAAAAGGTGTGAATGTTGAGAGGACGACTCTCTATCTTTTATCCGTGGTAGGGGTGGAGAAAGATTCCTGACTCCTGCGGTCGGAGTCGGCCTGACGTAAAGGGCGACTAAACAATCCAAGTTAGGTGGTAGGGCTCCAAGACCGTCTAGATGGCAACCACCTCTGATTTTTAAATAACGCCCTAATAACCTTGTGTTGTTTTCCGGAATAAGTGACCAGGATCCAGTACCACTTCGCGGATAGCAGAGTGTTAGCGATGCACCTGGTATTGAAAACGCTCATAGGCGACGGTAATTGCTAAATTCTAAGTGAGCCGTCAGTCTGTCTGCTGTCGTACAGCAATAACAAAATAGTAGAGGAGGAATGAAAGAAGCGAACATGTTGTGCCGACCCCATATAGTTTGGGATAAGAACAGAAAGAAGAAGACTACCTAAAGGATACGTGGTAGCTCATTAATTTCACATTACCAATAAGATTTACTTATGTGAGTCAATAAGAATAGATCGTCACTAGAATTGAACTGAATGAGTTGGTAAAGCCAACATCTATGTGTATGCTGGGATAATAGTATTTATTAGTTAAATTTTTTTTAATTAAATTAGTAAATTAGAATTAGTTTATCTATTGAAGATTTCTTAAGTTCCAAAAATATTCCGTCTTTTTAAACTACCATTAATTATAAAATGAAAATTACAGCAAGCGATACTCGAGCAAATATGTACTTCTTTGTTTTTATTTTTTGAAATGATAATTCATTTTTAGAAAAATATACTTTGCCAGCTGGAAGCAATTGCTTCTTCTTCCTTTGTGGTATCAATCGTCATCCAGTTTGGGGAGAAGATGCAAACGAGTTCAGGCCAGAAAGATGGCTGGATCCTGCAACTCTGCCTGATAATACCAGCGCCATTGCGACATTCAGTATTGGACGGCGCAACTGTATAGGTATGGTTTAATTTTTTTATCTCTGAGGGTCAGTAGACAGGCTGATGACCAATTTAATTGTAAGCAGTTACCTTAACTTATGGGTGTTTACGAAGCCAGGGGCATCGCAAACACGCTGCTGTCTTGGGTCTACTACCCTGTCGGTACTGGAACCTGGGTCCCTAATTTCGAAACACAACATAAGGTTATTACGGCGACAAACTTATAAGTTTGTCTATAGACCAGAAGTGGTTGCCATCCATGGGCTTGGAGCCTTACCACCTAGTTTGACCCCACAGGGGTCAGTATTCTTACTCCAACCCTGAATGGAGAAAAACTGTTGTACATTTGATGAGAACGGTTTCCTGAAAGGTAGCCAAAAATATTACACAACAATATAAAAATAATAACAGCCTAACACATCTCATAGTTGGGTTCTCGGGCTGCAGGTTCTGACATAATTGAGTATCAAACATCCATCCATCCAAACTTTCATATTTGTAGTATGAACCTGTCTGGTTGTTCAAGTTAATCAAAGGTGTCCTAAACCAATTTTGACCAAATTTCGTAATCACGTGTAATTCGGTCCAACTTAAAAGATATGATAGTTTTTGTCTCAATTATTGACCTTAATATTTGGTATAGCTAATTAAATATTTATTTTATGACAATAATGTGTATTTATTAGTTATTTCTATGATTTCTTTATAGATGGCGGTGTAAGTCAATTCTACAACTCTCTAACATCGTTTGATATCCGAGTTGCGTAGATATCATGTAGATAGCGTTGTGTTTCAATTTCTAGATAATGCATTCTGTTTTACATTATATTTGTTCATGCTCGCGACTTAACTATACGAGTTTAATTTTTCGTGCATGACTTTTATAATGAGCTGCAATGCGTGGCTGGGTCAGCTACTTAAAATATAAGAATACTTTTGATTTTCAGTTTAAACAAGATACATTTGGGTTTTCGCTATGTTTATCAATATTTCACTTCCAGGTGGAAACTACGCCCTCATGTTCATGAAGACAGCTGTTGCGCATATTCTGCGTCGCTATCGAATAATTGCGGATGCTTCTAAAATGGTTCTCAAGTTTCAGCTCACATTAGTAGCGCATTCGGGTCATGAAATAATATTGGAAAGGAGATAGTACATGTCGAATAATTACAAAATATTTTTTAGAAAATTATAAATAATAAGTTTAACATAAAATACTTCACATAACACGTTTTGATGAAGCCGTCATAAGGATTTCTTACTATATAAGATAATAAATTATATATAATTAATGTCTACTGTGGTTATTATACTTAAAGTTATTTTTTATATAGCTCTTTCATATCAATGAATATAATAATGAAAATGAAAACATGGATTGATTTAAAATGTTAATCTTCCATTAAATAATTTACGTATTTGTATGACATTTTTATTTAATATTTTTACATAATTTTTTTTATAATCGGAGCTCAGGGTCTGTCTCTGTAATGGAATGAATTCCGTGTAATTCTTCGTTTAGGACTGCTTTTTTTGTTCAAAGAAAATCAATGAGATAGCTGTGGCTGATTTTGGCCTCCCCGAAACTCCCAAAACCCAAAGATTTCCTGGAAAGATAACCCTGTAATGATTTTTGGCTACATTGTCGATTTAGTTTAAAGGTTTAAAAAGCTTTAATCACGAACTAGGTATATACATCGATTGACATTTCACAATTGAAAATCGACAATGTATGAATTTCTAGATGAGGTTGTTTATTTTCACACAATGTTGTGAATCCTCTCATGGAAATTGCTTTCCATCATTGTATTAAACAATCCAATGTTAGCGTAGTAAATAGAATATAAAATGTAAGCGATTTCCACCTGAAAGCATAAGTGTTTTAAAGAACTGTAGCAATTCGTGTTTTTCCACCTTTTAAAAATAAAGCAAGTTTACCCGTCTTTCTAAGACCTATAACACAACATTCAGTACTATTGACATTTTCTTCCACACTAAACAAGTATTTAAAGGATTAATGATGGACGTTCTTAGATAATTTTTTTTTTGTTTTTCTTCTCTGCCTTATACATCTTTAATTTTTCCATTAGTTTATATGTAAGTATATAATATGTACTCTAATGATATCTTTATACTATACTCTAATGATATCTTTATATTACATTTAATTCTAGAACTGTTTATGTGTAAATATTTTTTATTCCTCGCTTCTGCTTCGCTATATGTAAAAAAATGAGAATTATTATTTGCTTCACGTCTATAAGTGTTATATAAAATAAGAAAAACCTGTTATTGGCCTTATGAATAAGTAACATAATTAATTGTATATATATATATATATATATATATATATATATATATATATATATATATATATATATATATATATATATATATATATATATATATATATATATATATATATATATATATATATATATATATATATATATATATATATATACAATTAATTATGTTACTTATTCATAAGGCCAATAACAGGTTTTTCTTATTTTATATAACACTTATAGACGTGAAGCAAATAATAATTCTCATTTTTTTACATATAGCGAAGCAGAAGCGAGGAATAAAAAATATTTACATATATATATATATATATATATATATATATATATATATATATATATATATATATATATATATATATATATATATATATATATATATATATATATATATATATTGTACCGCTGTTGGTTTTTTAAAATAAATAAAAAAAAAGCAATTACGTGTTACATGCTCTTTCTATTAAGAGGCTGCCGTGTGCTTACAGATACTGAAACTTGGTCACTTTTACTGGAACATGAAACAAGGTTATAATGGTGAAATATTCAGAGAACAGAGGTGGTAGTTATCCAGACAGACTTGGACTTTTACCACCTGGGTAGGGTTTTTTAGTTGCCTTTTACGACTGGCCAGCCCCGGTCGCAGGGGTGTTCTTTATTCAGGGAGTATTCTTACCCCGCCTCTGCATAGAGAAATTATTTGAGTCATTATACGCAGTATAAATATACTGTAAGAATCAATTTCTAATCAGTAGTCTAGGTAGGAGACATCAGTCGAAAGCATTAATGCTTTAAACTTGCTGAAGTTTTTGCTTTAATATCGAAGATCAACGGGACGAAATTTAACTCATGACGTTATGATATAGTAAAATATAAGAACAGCCCATTAATGAATGCCTATGAATATGAGATGTAGGCTTACGAGTATTGCACATAATTCTTAAGAGCCCTCGTAAATACACATTTTATGTCGTTTAATTATAGCAGGTTATAGGGATCGTGTTGGAAAGGGTCGCAGCCCGCACACACGGTCAAAGAGGCGGGCGTGCGTCGGTGATCTGCGCGCGCAGCTCAGCCCTGCGTGAGAATAAAGAAATTGGGGGCCTATCCCGGCTTTGAAGGGGTCTGTAAACTGACAAGCACGTCGCCTTGGCACTCAAATTGTGCGAAGGGACATGGAGTGCTTTTAGATGGTATACTAATGACGTGTGTCTCCTATCCAGGAGAGGGTACGCATTGGATAGGGAGTCTCTTTTACAGGGAATGCATTCATTCCCACCTCTAAATAAAAGTGGTCATGTTTACTAAGGAGTTTTTAAAGGTAGAAGTTACCTATAGTTCTGGCTTCATGATTATCTGGGATATAGGTAGTCCAGAGAGCGCAAATAAATGGCACCATTAGTTTTTTTATTGCTGTAGGACAGCAGACAAGCTGACGGCCCGCTTACAATTTAGCAGTTACCGTCGCCTATGGGTGTTTGGATGAGATTGGGTAGAAAAATTCCATCCAGTTCTAGAGCAAGCAGCAAAGCGCTTGTTTTGTGTACTTGACTAGTGATAGACTACTAATATGCTTTTTTAATGCTGAGGAACAGGAGACAAGACGGGCCACTTAGTATGCCGTTGCATATAAATGCCAGGGACACCGCTAATACGCTGCCGTCCGCGTAGGAGAATTGGAATTTAGGTGACTTATACTCCGGCATAACACTCATGGTTATTATGGCGGCATGCTGAGACCAGGGGCGGTTGCTATACAGTCGGGCTTGGGCCCTATAACCGGCCGCGGAGGTCAGTATTCTTTCACCGCTCCTGCACGGAGAAAATTATAACGTCGGCTTAATTATCAGAATGCGTAACTCCACAAAATATCGAAATGAAACTTTTAAATTTAACTAGATAGCTAGTGGAGTATTTTAAACTATCTATTGGATGACTTTGTATGTTTACAAAAATATGGCTAATTTGTTATGAATGACAGTGTTATGAGTAAAATAATTGCCGTACATAGCAAAAATAAAGTTTTTACTTGTTCCTGTAAAGTTTATCCAAATGGAGCTGCGCATTCTGATAATCAAGCCGATGATAAATACATATTATACATACAGGGTGACTTTGACAAAACCGTCCAAATTCCCACAGAAGAATCTTTAGTAAAAGTTATGAGAAACATGTATTTTAGTTTAGTATCACTACAAAAATGTTGTGTAATCAGCATCACAAAGTCATCCAAAGAACTCGCAATTTACATAATACGGTGCGCAAGTGTCAATGACCTCTTCATCGGTACCACAAAAAAGTGGTGCAATGAGCTAATACGAGGCCGAGGACGGCAGTCATTGCATCTGTGCGAGCGAATAAAACGCAATACTAATATAATTTACGCGGGAGTGACTGAGACAGGTAATAGGTTAACGTACGAAGTTTGCACCATATGACTATTTTGTACGATTGAATTAGTGACCATATTTTCCTTGGAATGAAATTGGAAAATTTTATGGTGAAAATTTGACATATAACTTTTTGCAAAAATGGATTCCTTAAATAATGTTTAGTGCGTTAAAAAAAATTTGGACGGTTTTGTCACAGTCACCCTGTATACGGACACAGTACTAGTATTTCGACTCCCATTTTGTGGTCAGGGGTCCGTTATCTTTTTCAGTCTGCCCATTTTTATTATACCTACTAAATGTGAAGGAGATTGAATGAATGAATGAATGAATGAATGAAAAACTCTTTATTGCATACAGATACTTAAAACTATCATAAAATATGTATACAAAAATATAATGCTGTATGACAAAGGGCGGCCTTATCGCTTAAAGCGATCTCTTCCAGGCAACCCGAAGTATGGAAATTGTAACAAAATACGTAGCGGTGATGTGCAAATGATATTACATTTAATAAATACTATACGATTAATCTAGTAAAATATAAATACCATTAAAAGAGAAGTAGAAAAAAAATAATAATAATAAAACACATACATACATATATTCAAGAGGTCAACAAATACTGCTACTATGCTTCTAGATTATATTATTAGATTATACTACTAGATTATATTTAGATCATTAATATTAGTGAACTCAACTGAATAAAATTAATTTTATTTTCCCGAAAAGGAATTTAAAACAGCTTCAAATAACTTTTCCCAAAACAATGTACAATCTTTTAACTTATATCAGGCCACAATCCATATGGGAAATATAGAGGAAAGAGAATGTACATTTTTACGGCGCCATTTTCAAAGCATATTCCGTGGAAAGTATGTAGTAACGCAACAAATTACTCCAGGGAGCGTAATACATATGGCAGAATACGTTATGAATTGTTTTATATTTCAGAAGAGCACATTTTATTTATAATGAGTCAAAGAATAACGGTAGTGTACTCTATTCCCACTATTATTGAGTAAATACTTGTCCCCTTATATGACATTCTACCTAAAGAAGAAAGAGTTCCCGCGCCCTGTCAATGTGAATTTTCTCCAAACACTAAATGAACGTGTAGTTGTATATATTCTAAGTAAATTTTTAAAGCTTAATAATATTTATTTATAAGGTAGTTAGTATATGCGTATATATTCTTTTTGCGTAGTCTCCAGGTTCTCAGAATGTATGATAAGAATTTACTGGCTAAATTTTCTTTCGCGTAAATAAATCTTCGTTTATAACCTGACAGGCTGACTGCCCGCTTAGGATTTAGCAGTTACCGTTGCCTATAGATGTATGCAACGCCAGTGGCATCGCGAACACGCTGCTGTCCCATAAGGGTACAAGAACTTGGGTCACTATTACCGGAACACGACACAATTATTTTTAATCTTGTTTTTGTCGTTTGATAAATTTTACTCTATCGCGAACGAGATAAATTCTTGGAACTTCGAAAATTTGGTTGGCACGTCTTATTCAAAGTCTTTCTCGATACAAGAGTTTCATTCTAAAGTATTATTATATATTATATAGATTTGGAATGAACTTGAACTTCAATGAAGTGTTTATTTTTTATTAAAACTAGTAAAACTTTATTACAATAATAATAATAATTTTATTATATATTTTTTTTCAATACAAATAATTATTATATTTTTTCAGTGAAGCCAGTCATGTCCACAGAACATTCAAATAGAGTTCAATATTCACGAGTAACAAAGAGTGGAACAGAGTATATGCTATGCCGACTCCACTTAAGTTGGATAAGGAAGATAAGTTATGTTACTTTGGTTTCAAATAAATAGTCTTGTCTCTTTCTCTTATGTCTTAATAGATAATATTTAATTTGCAATACAAATAGAGTTGCAGAGAGCGTATTAAGTGTCAGATACACTGTTAGGGAGATATGTTTAACATCAAATTAATTTCATAACAAGGTCTTGAGCAACTATAGTTATAAGTTTGTTGGTTAGACATCCGCTTTGACCAGCACAGCTTTGCAGTAGAAGTAGAATTAAGTTACAGTAAGTTAATGGGATAGAGCGCCGGGGGGACGAAACCCTGACCCCCTGGCGCCACTAGAAGAGGCCCGCCTTGAGACAAAGGGCGGGCTGGCGCCAGCCCGGGCCACGAGATGGGCAGGCCACATATCCGTAGGCTCAGGCGTAGGCGGTAGGAGAACAGCTGGGTTTTTAGTGGGTGGTCGGGGATGGCCCAACATCTTTCCCGGAGTCCCACATATCCCTCGGTCCCCCCGGGCCGGGGGAACCCGTCAAGAGAGGGTTTTTCCTGAGACCAAAAAAAAGTTAATGGGATTTACGGATGCTGCCGCTAGGTGGCAAAACCCTTTTCTATTAAATTATTTTTTATATATTTTAATCAATGAATTTTCTTGAAATTCTTGTATGAAGGTTATATCATGAGTTATACCATTTTTGTATAATATCGCACATGCACCATGTTTATGCAAATCAAGAATATTTGAATTTAAACAAAGAAAAAACTCTTCCACTTAGCACGGTCTTAAACAACATTGGGACATAGTATGATTTATTTTTCATTTTAACTACAAAAATTATTAAAGAAATAGCTACTCATCTTTTTTTCAAGTAGCATATTGTCGTTGTTATACGAACGAATGCTAATCTCCTGCTACGTACGGTGGAGCAAGAATACTGACCCATGGTGCCGGGGATGGCCTGTCGTTAAAGGCGGTAAAACAATCCCAGCTAGGTGGTAGCTTCAGTAGCTTTAAGCTCATCTTCCAACCAATCGTTTATAAATATGTCACTATAACAACTTTATCCTTTGTTCCGTCATATGTCACCTAGGTACCAGTACCTCTACGCGGCAGCGTGTTTTCGATGCCCTTGGCGAAGCAAATATCCATAGGCGATGGTAACTGCTTATTATTAAGTGGACCTTCAGCCTATCTACGGTTCCAAAGCAATAAAAAAAATTCCCTACATCACGTAATATGGTGATAATGATGAGATACACTATATGTTAGATTCGAAATTATCTTGATAACGTCAATAAAAGCCGGTCAAAGACTGATAAAGGAGTCGAAAACAATTCTATGAGCATCTCATTGCGACATCTTATCTCTTATCTTTAATACAGGCTTTGAATGACATCCGTCGATACCCTTGGCACATTATTATCATCGAAATTGTTAATTCCACTTGTGCACTCAGCTTGCCCTTTAAAGAAAAGGAGAGAAGAAATCTTTGAAATTTTGCCTTATTGTTGTTTTTTTTTTAACTAAATAAGCTACCAAAATGCTGTATTTAGTTTTTCCATAAATATTACCATCTGGTTTAACCCCAAAACACAAATATCAAACGATGCCTTTGTTATATTATATACCTATTAATTGCCTGAAGTAATATATCGGTTGCATTTTAGTTATTGGGTAGCGTCTATTTGCTGCACATTCGCTTGAAGGCTAGCCGCGGAGAAGTGTGGAACTCCCGGGCAATACGTCTGTACACCCCCTCAGTCGACTAGGGAAAGCATGTCGTTGGTATTGCCATTATAATCACATCAGTGTACGTCTACTGTCCGACGCGTGGATGGTGGGATATGCTTTCGCGTGTACCTCCGCGGTAACTTAAGTTCTTTCTTTTATGATTAATCCTAGTGAAAAAAGTTTCACTCAGAGGGATCAATTCGACCTGAAAGTGCAATTTAGTTAACATGAAGGGACTTTTATATCATAGTTCCGGTATCAATAGTTTTAAAATACTTGAGAAGAACGAAACATGATGCTAAGTTTTCAGGTATAATCTCTACACTTCTTACAGGTTACATTGAAGTTCAAGGTATATTGAGCAAAAGCAACACAACACAATTTTTTTTCTGACAGTTACCATCACCTATGGATGTTTGTTACGCTAGAGGCACCGCAAACACGTTGTGCCCTAGGAGTTCAGTAACCTAGGTCACTAATGCCAGAACACAACATAAGGTTACTATGGCGGCATACTTTTCATCCGTGCAGGGGCGGAGAAAGAATACTAACCTCTGTGGCCGGGGTCGGCCTGTCGTAAAAGGCGACAAAACAACCCACCCTAGCTACGTGGTAGGGCCTCAAGCCCGTCTGGATGGCGACCACCTTAGGTCTTAAGTATGCCGCCATAATAACCTTGTGTTGTGTTCCGGCATTAGTGACCCAAGTTCCTGTACCCTTATGGGACAGCAACGTGTTCGCGATGCAACTGGCGTTGCAAACACCTAATAGCCGACGGTAACTGCTAATTTCTAAGCGGGCTGTCAGTCTGTCTGCTGTCCTACGCAATAAAAAAAATACTTATAGGCTGTCTTTTACGGCAGGCTGACTCTGGCTGCAGGGGTTAGTATTCTCACTCCGCCCCTGCACGGAGCAAAATTGCTAGCTACTTTTATACTAAGATGGAAATTATCACTTTGGCGAGCCTTAGCAGCCCATAAGCATCTAAAAAAATAGGCTATAACCCTTTCGTTGTCGAATACATAGTTTCGAAAAGCGACGAATGACAGTCATAATCTTCTAAGTTATAGGATCGCTTCTAAAGAAAACCAATTGACAAAATATGGTCGAGATATTCGGACTAAATATATGTATTAAGTTTTTCCTTACCGCTATAATGACGAGACACGAGGTGTTTTAGGCCTCGTTTCGCACTCATCGTGTTAAGGTGTGTGTGTACTCGGACACCAACCTAGAAACTATGGGCCCGATTCTCATAGTGATATGTACTGCTTAGACATTTTTTTTGCTAATGTGCATATTATATAGTAACCATGTTCTGACGGTGAATAAATATATCGCGAACTGAATTGAATGAGCAGATTTTACCAAGATCACCAGTCTGGGTAATGTGGATGTCAAAGTTCTATTTATTTTGTGAATAATAGGTTACAAAAGTTCAAAATTTAACTCTCTGTATTCTGCTACGTGCGCAGTTTACAATTTTTTAATTGAATTATTGATTCACTGTTATATTATTTAAGAATTGGTCAAAGATAAGCGTGTTAAAAATAAAAAATCCAAACAAATTTAAATACATCATATTAATAAAAAATTACAATTTGGTTTTGGTGTAGTAAGAGTAGGATGAAGAATCCCAGATAACCATGTTGGTCTCCCCTGGAAGCTTCAGCATGATACTGGTAAACTGCAATTTACTCGGTATAAAAAATATATGCAACTAGGTAAGTAAAACAGACACGAGATACTTTATTATCCTAACTGTAACTGTGTAGTAATCTATCTGTGCAGGGGCGGAGAAAGAATACTGACCTCTGGGGCCGGGGTCAGCCTGTCGTAAAAGGGGACAAAACAACCCACCCTAGCTACGTGGTAGGGCCCCAAGCCCGTCTGGATGGTGACCACCTTTGGTCGTAAGTATTTCGCATAATAACTTTGTGTTGTGTTCCGGTATTAGTGACCTAAGTTCCTGTACCCTCATGGGACAGCAGCGTGTTCACGGTGCCACTGGCTTGCAAACTATATTAAATTTTTAAATTAAGTAAATTCTAAGTGAGCCGTCAGCCTGTTTGCTGTGCTACAGCAATAAAAAAACACACACACAAAGATGGCCTACATTAAATTGTTTATTTACCCCTTAGGGTGTACAATATTATTTTATTAATTAATATAGAAATTACTAGCTGTCATTAATTAAAACGCCAAGTACAGATGAATTTAAATGTCAAAACATCGAACAGAAAACATTTTTAATCTAAATAATAATACATTATAATATATAACATCAGTTATCCTAACTAATATTATAAATGTGCTTTCACATCGTATCGTGAGTTTGTTTATTTGTTACGCTTTCACGCCTAAACCGCTGAATTAATTTTGATGAATTTCAGTATAGTCATACATTGGAACTTGGAGAAGGATATAGGCACTTTTTGCACGCTTTATATTAGCTTCACTTGTATGTTTGTTGTTTGTAACTGACTCCTTTGGCGGCGATTCTGACCCACTTTAAACGGCCATGTTTCGTTCAAACTTTGTAGATATATCGAGGGCCGATGACAATGCAATAATTTGTATAGTTTGTATCATTATCCTTATAGGATCCGCAGGATTAATGAATTTTCGGTTCTCGTCCGATCACCATTAAGGAGCGCGGGTGCGGTCAGTACTTGGATGGGTGACCGCCTAGGAAAATCGCGTGACGGTGGATTTTTGTTCTTTTTTATATGTTTTATATTAACTTAATTTGTATGTAATGGAATATTTCGGAATTTGACTCGATTTTTCCTTACTTTGAATAATAAAATCAAAATTCTGCCGAAACGCCATCTGGAGCATAATTAATAACATTGCCAGAAGATGGCGCGAAAAATATTTACCGATTGGATATTGGCAACAAATAAATTATATTATCACGCTTTTGTTTTATAGTTAATGAAACTAAAATGTTAAAAATAAATTATAGTTTAAAAAAACTAAAAAAACACGCTTTCTTAAAAATCAAACTATAAGGTAAAAAATAATTTTCAAAACCCTTAATTTAAATTTTTTGAAAATTATTTTTTACCTTTTAGTTAGATTTTTTATAAAAGCGTGTTTTTTTAGTTTTTTTTAATATAATTTTAATTCATGTGGCAGAACAATGTTTGCCGGATCAACTAGTTTAATATAATATATGTATAACAAATTATAATATAAATAAACAATATATAACTTGCTATATTTAATATATAATTATAATTATAATATAAATAAACAATATATAGCTTGCGGGTATGTCATAGTGAAATCGAAATCTCGATTAAAACCAGATTACCTCGAACTCTAATTGTTACAATATTATTAGGTATTCAGTTCTAACGCCACCCTCAACTGATGTGTCTTGATAAATAATAAATACGAGACTCAGATTAGGGATGGTTATACGCTCGTCTGGTTCAGACCCGGGAATATTAGTTCGCAAACAGCTCTTAGCATTGCAGAAGAAACCTTATGCGCTAAGCAACCTATAAAGCAAAATTAATACTTTTTTGTTGTTAAGCTAACTAGATGACTTGTTCACTTCAAAAATGATGCATTGAAATTTGGCCGGAAAAGCAATTAATTAGCTAAATTTTTATAAAACAATCACGGTAACGAATTTTTTAGAAAAGCCAAAATAATGCTGTTTCATGAATGAAACATGTTTCTGAGCTTGATCAAAAATAATAGGAGTAGCTATATATAACATAGAACACTTACATATAAGAAGGCTAATTTTATAAGAGAGTTTTACTTTTGTACCTAAGGTGTATCAGAGGATGTTACATACACACATATATAGTTAAATATATGGATGTGTCGAAAAAGTTTCGCATTGTTGGATAAAATCTCCTTTCTTTAATTCGTCAGTATCAATTAATAGTACATAATACCTCATATAACACGGTACTCTTATAACACATCTTTTCTCCTATGTAATGCGGGAATTTCCCACGTCATATATTTGTACTGTGAAATTTAATGATTTGTACAGATAATAATCAATTTCGCGTAAGTTTCCAAATTGTCATCATCATCATCTTAGCGTTGAATCCCGGTTGCAGCCCAAACTCTCGCTTCGGCGCCCGGGGTCCGCTTTCCGACTTTTTCTTCTCCACTTCGCACGATCTTCGGCATCTCCGGTGGTCAGTCCATTGGCACGCACATGTTTCCAAATCGTGTTCGTAAAAAATTAAATTAATATTCGACTTAATACTCCTTTAACAAGAAATTTTAAACGTGAATCATTTGTACATTTTTTTATATGGCATCGTGCGAGCGTATGTCAATAGTCGTACAACCCGTTTTCCTATAACGCGGAACTAAACTGTGTGCTGGATTACTTTATATTAAATAACATTTTCCTCAAACGTGTTCATATATCGGCTTTATTATGCATTTCTGCAATTGAAAGCTTAATAATTACTGGAATAATTATTAAACTTTCAATTCCATAACTTACAAATTACATTAATATAATTTTATAACTGTAAATAGCAACGAAAAAATTAAAATAATGCCTTAAATAGAGTGTAGGGAAAATTGACTGATTATTTATTAACTATTCTTAAAATGACCGTTTGATGAAAGAAATTGCCTGCCTTTATTAATTTTTTACTCTATATTGCCAAGGCAGACGCGTGCCTGGGCGGGCGGCTATCGGGGAGCGAGGGGGCATACCCAGCTCACCTAGGCAAGCCAAGCAAGGACCCTTTAGTACGCGTTTGGCATCGGAAAGGAGTGCACGTCGCTTAAATTCATATTAAAATTATTCGCGGGTTAAAAAAAAGGAATTTAATAATAAGTTGTGTGCAGTTCTCTGGTTGTGTATCATTGTGTTATTAACAGACTTGTGATTTGGTAAATCTGGAACACTACAATCATTAATGCCGTTTTCGGAAGGCTGCAAGGTAGGCACTAAAACCGAATTTCAATTACAATTACCAATAAAAATATCTTTAAGCTTTGAAATGAATTTACGGAAATCTCAATATAGAAGATGATAACTTTGATTTAAAAATTGCTTGTTTGCTATGTATGTTTGGTTAAATATAGCCTTTTAGCTATTAAATAAATTTCGGTCATAATTAAGCTTTTAAATGTAGTTAGTTATCGATAGATTTACTTATATTAGTATTTTCTTGATTAACAATTTATGCAGTCATATATACATCAATTATCCTTTGTTGTATAGAAAAATATGGAGTTATTTGATGTAAAATGGTTAAATAATTAATTTTAATAAAAAAGAAAATAAATCTTATAGTAGACTGCTTAGTTTAAAAAGATATGCTACCATTGCTTTATACATTGTGGTTACAGTACAAGATGTCCACACGTTCAAAACAGTTATTGATAATTCCAATTGAAGATCATTGTCGGTTGTATAAACGCGACAATTTCAATTCACAGGGGAATCTTGAGACCGCGTGGACATTAGCGTTAGGTGTATTTTAGCAGCTTGTTCTTTTATTCAATATTATTTCAGCTTCAAAAACCCCTACAGTTAAATCTCGGTTTCAAACTTCTGCTATGAGACTGGAGTCCATTTGTTTATTTCAATCACTTGGATGATTTTCGGTATGCCATTGTCACGTATGTCACAATACTGTCAGTTTGGGTCAAGTCAAAGGAGAAATATTGGTCCTCAGGATATTACCGTTGAACTTGATTGATTGATTTTTGATTATCTAGAACTACTTCTGGATTGTCACCATACCATAGTCACCTTCAAAACCTTTCAAAGAACCATTGGGTTGCAATATAGCCATCTATATCGCAACCCAATTGTTACCACTAATAGAACCACTGTCGATTAGTAGAAGCCATTCTCAATAATCAGGGATGTGCTAGTCTTCCACCGAATCTTCAAATATACTACCTGTCCTGCCTGGAGAGTACGTCATCCAATTTTCTCGCGCGCCCATTCGTCAATGTTTTCTTCTAGGATTGCCTAGTGTTTCTTCTTCACACTTGTCAAGGAGTTTGATGAAGCTAAACTAAAAAACCATCGAATTGAGCCTCATCTGATTCGCCTTGCTTCTTCACTTTGCTTGGGAGGATCATGGAACCCCTTGTGTTAAATGTGAGATAAGTCTTCTGTAATACATGGTCACCGGCTACTACTCTTTGCGACTATTCATATGTGAAAGTATGTATTGTTAGTCAAAGAAATGGGTGAAGTATCCGGTATAATTAATAACAGTCCATAACACTGCACTGCTACTCTCTGTCCTTCTTCAAAAGGTAACTCAGACTCAAATTTTTTATTTAAAATAAGTTCCTAGTTTGAAACTAAGATATTTATTTAATAATTATTTATAATTTAAATTAAAATTACTATCACAAGTTGTGTACCTGTTACAAGGAAAAGAAGCAAGAACAAAATTAACATAGCGCTTGTCCAAGACTGTATTTCATTTTTTTTCTTACATCTACTTGTTTAAGAAAAGAAAAATTATAGAAAGGCATTGATGCAAAAAAGTGCACTACAATTTTGCCACTAAGCAAATGAAAATTGTGATGACTATCATTAGACTCGACAGTTTTATTGGGGCCTGAGGTGCCACCTGGAATAACCACTTGGATGACGAGGATGCTAATTTTTATAAGTTAACTGTTCTATATATATATATATATATATATATATATATGCCGGCCTTATATATAAGAGATTTCCACGTATATAGTCACTCATCACGATATCTCTGGAACCATTAGAGCTAAAGACTTGAAATTTGGTAGGAATATTCTTTTCACCGAGTACAGGTCAGCTAAGAACGGATTTTGCAAAATTCCACCCGCAAGAGGGGTTGCGGGGTGTTAATTATTTATATGGCAGAACATCGTTTTCCGGGTCAGCTAGTCTTGTATATGATTGAATACTGCATTTGTATTTGCGGGCTAGTATTTTAATATGACCGCCGGGAATGTAAGCGGTCCATAGTATTGAAAAAACAGTACTACAATATAATACATTCCTTTTTAAATTTATTTTCTATGAAATTTCTTACTTCAATAATCCATGTAGGGGCGGAGTAAGAATACTAACCTCTACGGCCGGGGTCGGCCTGTCGAAAAAGGCGACAAAACAACCCACCCTAGCTACGTGGTAGGGCCTGAAGCCCGTCTGGATGGTGATCACCTTTAGTCTTAAGTATGCCGCCATAATAACCTTGTGTTTTTTTCCGGCATTAGTGACACAATTTCCTGTACCAATGCCACTGGCGTTGCAAACACCCATAGGCGACGGTAACTGCTAAATTCTAAGCGGGCCGTCAGCCTGTCAGCTGTCCTACAGCAATAAAAAAAGGTGGTGCGATGTGTTCCACAAGTACCCGAATTCAGAGAAA
The DNA here is from genome assembly GCA_963693495.1 of Malacosoma neustria. Classification (NCBI taxonomy): domain Eukaryota; kingdom Metazoa; phylum Arthropoda; class Insecta; order Lepidoptera; family Lasiocampidae; genus Malacosoma; species Malacosoma neustria. The sequence continues at coordinate 8,687,651 of OY856393.1, forward strand.
TTAAGTCCAGAACTCTACAAACAAATGTGACGGTACAGTAATTATCTGCTTATAATTTGGCCGTTGCAAATGCCGTGAACATGATTGGTCAGTGTGTTAATGAATTATTTGTTTAACTTGTACGGAGAGGCGTGTAAGTAGAATTTAATTAATCCATTAATTACATTAATAGAAATAATTAATAATTCTTTACTCAAGAAAAATCAATAAAAGTGTCGCTTGAGGATATATTAGATGTATGACAACGAATTTTCGTGTCCTACTTTAAATGTGAAACGAGAAAAATAATTAGAAAGAAAGAAAACATTTTATTTAGGACTCATAATACACACACATACATTAATGATCCACTTAGAAAACTGTCCCAATCTGGGACTAGCTCAACATATTATGCTGATTTTAGATATAAAATCAGCGCTGGTCTTCCGCTAGCCTCGCGGAGTAATGTCACGGACAAACGTGAAACTTTTAAAAGTTCAATAAAAAAATGGCATAGAAAAGTCAACATAACACATGATTAAACAGAAATAATATTAAAGATATTAACTGCAGTTTAAACTTCATCCCAAAAATAACTATTTATTAATATGTAAAAATAAACAAGAAACTACAATAATAAATATGCAAGCTTAAAAAGAAACTGTAGAAATAATCTGGAATATATTTATCTTCTAGTCAATCCTTATGAACTACTTTTTGTTTTAAAATAGATTGACCTAAAAACAACATGTACTAAGTAATATAAAACAACATAAAAATGATGAGTTGTAGGTAAATAACATGCGTATTACTCGTATATGTTCACATACCTACGAGCATAATATACTCATTTAAACACACTTACACACATCTTTAGGTAACTTACATATTGATTGAAATTTTATATGTACATACACACAAATTAATGTATATAAACGTATTTATATTATATTGTTCTACGAGTTTAAAAAGGACTTTAAAAGTATAATTAATTCAATTATTATAATCTCCAAAAACGCGTTTCAATTCAATTTCAAAACTTATAACGAAAGCCTGTTCTCTAACCCCTTGTGGTGTGAAAATACGTCCTTTCCTGGTCCAGACATAGCGCCAGTTATGCTTCCTGCTAGCCTCGCGTAACATGTTAAATATGTGGCGGTTGGCAGGTGTAAGGCGCTTATTCAAAAAATTCGTTGAGGCTGCCCCGCCAATCCCAAGACCGACGTGTTCAAGTTGCGACGCAAGCGGACTCCCCGCAGCAAATCATCACGCAGGCAACGACGCGCAAACCGCACAATGATACGGCGGGGACGTTCTTGTAGGTCCTAATTAAAATAAAAAGGACAGATTTTCCCCCAAAAACGGGTTAACGTCAGACAGGCGGCCGGTTGTAAAAACTAAGCCACAACTATTACAGCATGTAACATGTTGTGCCGACTCAAAGCAAGTTAAAATATTAGAGTTACAAAACATATATAAATGACAAAAAAATACACCATTAAATACATCATCAGTTCCTTCTTCTGACAAACAACCTGGCGCATTGGTGTTCATACATAAGACGCGGAAGGACCGCGTTAGAAACTCCCGCATTCACTCATTTAGCAGGAAGCCTGCATTTTCGTATCATTGCGCATAAATTCCAGGTTTGTCGCCACCGTCGGTATGGCTACGTTTTATGGCAAGTACGTGTCAGGACCAAATATCCAGCCATGCTTCTGTCGGGTCTCGGCAGGAGAGGTATACTCAAACTTTATTGACGTAACGTCGTAAAGAATGATATGCGTTCCAATGGATTCACTACCAGGGAGTTCGAAGACCGTGCGAAGTGAAGAAGAAAAAGTCGGAAAGTGAAAACCAGGTAACTGCGATTTAATACTAAGAAGATTTAATCTATGTGCTTTTAGGCCATTGATTATATTAAATATACGAATTTGACTTTTCACGATTCGTAAAATATCGAAGCTAAGCATTTGCCTGATTATATGTCTATATCTCAAACGTAAATGATGTATAAAGCAACGAGGCTGTTTACTCGTATATCTCTTTTTCGGCCTACGTGAACAGATCATACTAAACATATCGATAATTACGTATGTTAACCTTCCGAATATAGAAAGATAGACAATATGTTTCCCATGGAGATGAAGCTCTGGCTAATGGAAATGTATCAAATTTCGAATGACAGCTTGTGGATATTGATTCTAATAACTAAGATACGTACACGAACTCATAACACACTTCGTGAAGCGGTTAAAAGGATAACTTTTATTGCGTAGTTTGCAAAATAATATATAATTCTCGTTTATCAATTGTTTTTTGTCAATTATTTCTTAGTAGCTAATAGAAAAAATATGTATTCAATCGCTTTGGACTTGAAAATCTGATATGGTATTACATTAATAAACATTCTGTTTGTATATATGTTGTTCGTATTTGCATTATTTATGTTATTCTTTTAATGAATTGAATTTTATTTTCTTGTAATACCTAATTGCTAACATATTCACCCCTTTTCAATATTACTAGTTTTTTAAAAATGTAGAATACAATAGTTAAATTAGAGTAGTATAGTCGTCTGTGAGTTCACCCAAATGGTCCAAGCGGAAGAACAGTACTGGTCTCAGTTGGATAGCACCATGCTGAGTCAGGATTCAGTTTAGGACAATAATGCTTTTTGTTTGTTTATTTTTGTATATCTTATTATTATTGTGGAAAAATCTTTTAGGCTGACGACCCACTTAAAAGTAAGCAGTTACGAGTACTAATGCCTTTGGATGTTTGCGACACCACAGACTCCGTTAACACGCTACCATCCACGTAGGGGAACTAGAACCTAGGTCATTTATCGGAAAACAACACTTTATTGTGGCGGTGTATATTCAGACTATGAATGATTGCCATCCAGACGAACTTGGAGCTCTACTACCTAGCTAGATTTATTGTGTTGCCTTTTACGACAGGCTGCCCCCGACCGCAGGGAGCAGTATATATGCAGTATTCTTACTCCGCCCCTGGACGAAGAATGAAAGTGCTAAATGCGTGCCTGACTAATTGATGATTATACGAAGTATACCTTAAATGTAAAATTATACGAAGTATAAACCTTGAAATGTCGATATCACGCTATAGCCGGTCGTTGCTACTAGAAATATATTCGCTTGATTTTGCAATGAAGCAATGGTATATATTTTATTTGGCAACTAGTCGCTAACAAAAACAACACACATTATAATTGCGCAACCAAGGACTACAAGTGAGATTCTTTGTAGTTTAATATTTTAGTTGTGGTGGGGATTTTATACTACAAAGCAGTACAGTCACTGTGAAATGTATTTACTAAAACCTGAGTTTATAAAATTGTGTTTCCTCCACGCAGGAGCAGAGTAAGAACACTGACTTGTAGCCGGGGGCGGCCTATCGTGAAACGCGACAAAATCAGCTAGGTGGTGGGGCTTCAAGCCCAACTGGATAGTAACCACCCCTGGTTATACCCCTATAAGTATGCTGACATTATAACCTTGTGTTCCGGCATAAGTGAATAGGTTCCAATAACCCTACGCAGCGTGATACCAGCGCACCTGGTATCAGAAAAATCCATAGGCATCAACTGCTTACTACTAAGTAACGTCAACATGTCTGCAGTCCCATAACAATAAAAAAAATCTAATTACAAACTGAGAGCAAGATCTTTGAGATCCCAGTTCACATCACCTGCTGAAGCTCTCTGATAAACAAATGAAACTATGATTCAAGGTTATTCATTCGATGTTGGGTAGTTTCAATCGCAAAAAAGCTAAATTTGTTTCTTCACTAGTTTCGATCTGAGGATTCTATAATTATAAATACCTACCGGACTAAATCAACCACCAAAGACCAACAGTTGGGATCTAATTTACATTATATATTTGAAAGAAAGAAAGAAATCATCTCACGTATTGCCGAAAACAAGAGAGCAATGTCATCAGCAAAAGCAAATATTTTACCGTTATTTAATTTCATATCTACAAGTTGGTTCTAGTAAATAAAACAATAAGGTAGAACCGAGAGAACACTGCCCTGTGGCACTCCATGTTTGAGGACCATGTCATCACAAAAATGAGAGTTTATTTTGACACATTGCGATCTATCCGTGAGATAATTAGAAAAAAGATCAAGCTGGGTACCCCTAATGCCTATTTTCTTTAATTTAGTAATAATAACTGGTATCGACACTGTCAAAAGCTTTTGAAAGGTCAAGAAAAATTGAAATACATTTGTTACCCTTCTATTGAGCCAAGAAATTGGTGATCTCGCTAATCGGCTGTTGATCTATGACTTCTAAAACCAAATTGAGAGTCAGAAAGAAGATGATTTTGTTCAAGGAAGGACGGCATACACACGGCCATTAATTATGCGCTCCAAAACTTTTGAAAGTGGACTCAAAATTGATATAGATCAATAGTTATTTCTGCAACATTTATTACCGCTCTTGTAAACAGGAATAACAATAGCTTTTTTAAAAACGTCGGGGAAAATACCTGTACTATCTACTGTACTGTGTACTGTCGTACCCAACTGCATAACTATATTTTAGTAACACAATTAATCTCTCTATTTCATCTTTGGTTGTACTAAGGAGGACAAAAGGATTTAATGGCGGATGAATTCGTTTGGAGGTGGTATTTGACGTGGAATAACATGAGCGAGCGATTTTACTACCATATGTAGCAAAGTATAGTAATAAATAAAATTATTTGATTCGTTGAGGGTCTATACCCGTGTAGACGTTGAGTCAGATAATAAAATGGTGGGATTATCTTTGTTTTAGGATTGATTTAATACATTTTTTATTTATTTCCATAATAAATAAATAAAATAATCTTTTTTGTAACACATTATTAATTTATTATCAATTGTATCTTTATCATATTGCCATTTGAGTTTTATCAGTATTTTGTTACAGAAATTGCGATGTTTGTAAGTTAACCTGAACACAGAATCATGTATCCCTATTCCTTATGAAATGAAGGACCCCCGCGTGATCCACAGCTTCAGTATTCTTTTACGTCTCGGCACTGTATAAATGGTAGAATTAATATTTATGGATTCAGTCAGACTATTTGATAAATATTTGGTAGCTTTGTTTGAAAAGGAGATTTAAAAAATAGGATTGAAATTACCATTTGATAGATACACACCAGTTTAATTTAATTTGTTAATCGTATATATATGATTTGATAAGGTTTGTTGTTGGTAGATTTCATAGGTAGACATCATAGGACAGGGACATGGTCGGTAATTGATGAATTTATTATAAAAGTCGCTATAAGATTTGATTTTAAGAAAACGTGGGCTGGACAACTTTTATGGTATGTAGGAAGTAGGACTAGGTTTGTAATTTATTTTGACCAACAACATTATACAACATTTTAACTACTTGAATGATAATAGGTAACAAAGGGTAACCCATGAGGCATCTGCCTTTACGTTCATTGTTCAGACACAATATTAAAGAACTTTTACACACTCATGCGCAGTATGAGTGTGTTTGACGACCTCGGTGGCGTAACGGATAACGCACTTCGGTACGTTTGCGGAGGTCACGGGTTCGATTCCCGTCTCGCGTCTGGGTGTTTATGTATAATGTGTATTTATTTACAAAAAAAAAAGTATATAAGTAGTATATCAGTTGTCTAGTATCCATAACACAAGTGCTATGCTACTTAGTTTGGGACTAGATGGCGCTGTGTGATTTGTCACAAATTATTATTAATTATTAATTATTATGTTACTTGTAAGAACTTTGCAGCACTAATTAAATCATTGTGTTCAGAGATTCTACTAATATAATAAATATCCTGTGAAATTCACATAGCGCCATATATTCCCAAATTAAGCAACAGAGCTAGTGGACCTGGCCTGCGAAGAACTGATTTTAATTTGGTCTATTATTATTAATACATACTATAAGTTGGTCTTTTGCTGGCGATTTTGTACTTAAAATTAGCACCGCTTCACAACGTGCTTATAGTACAGCTGATATATTATAGGTACGTAAACAACGCTAACAAAGAATTACATAGAGGCAAAATAAATACACAATTTAACAGGATAATTGACTGGGGATATTATATCATCAAACCGGAAAAGTTTATCATACAATTCTTTACACGCCAACTTCTAATATCGAATTGACATGCGTTATGCGTGACATGGTTTAGTGGTTGCGTAAAACCTTAAATGATAGTAATGTCCCTTGTATGGAATGTTTTCATAAAATTGAGTTTTATTTATTTTTGTATTGCTGTTGACAAGTATTCACACTTAGAGGCGTATTTAGCGACCACGGGCTCGAAAGACCGCTTTTCGCGCCTAATAAACAAACAACCATTTGTTTTTTTATTGCTGTAGGACAGCTGATAGGCTGACGGCCCACTTAGAATTCAGCAGTTACCGTCGTCTATAGGTGTTTGCAACGCCAGTAGCATCGCTAACACGTTGCTATCCCATAAGGGTACAAGGAACTTACATCCAGACGGACTTAGGGCCCTACCACATAGCTAGGATGGGACAAATAAACAAACGTTCTGATACAAAAATAAACACACAAAAAAAGAATCATTGTCCCAAACTGGATCCAGAATCAACACGGTGCTAGCCAACTAAGGCTAGCACCGTGGCGTAGGCAGGCGCTGTTCTTCCGCCTGGACCATTTAGGTGAACTCACGGACGACTAAACTATCCTAGTCAATTATATATTTTCTACAAAACCAGTAATAATACAAACCCTTGTATTGTAGCTATGTTACCAATTATCGCAAAATAGCAAAATTTAATTTACTAAGAGCAGAAGAACATAAATAATTCGTATATAATGTAAGTAATAATATTATTATTATTTGCATTAGTATATGTTACACATAAATATATAAACATACACATATAAAAACAAACATTAATATAAAAACAAAGATAATACAAGCAAACACTCAACTACATATCCGTACAATATTAAACACACATAATTGGGTATTTGAAAAAAAAAATATTATTGATTTTTTTTATGTATTTTAAAACTTTATTATTAATAATATTGATATTTAATGCAAAAAACTTAAAAAAGTTGTTTTTCAATTAATTATAAACAATTAAAAATTGATGAAATTTAAATAAAAATCACGTGACTATAAACGCGCCATGATTGGTCACCATAGTTGTGACGTCGTAATGTTATAGCTATTCAATAACAGTACAGAGATAGAGGCTATTTAATATACGTGATTAGACAATAACATTGAAAATTTATTTGTATATTTAGATAAATAATAATTAATAACAATGGTATTAAGAAATACTTACATCGAAATGATCTTCACAACAAAAAAAATTTGATTTTGTTTTGGGATTATCACGGTGCACTGCTCGAAACCATTTATTTCGACATTTGTCATCTTGGGGAACATTTTGTCAGGAGTTTTTTTTTGTAGTATTTGTACATAATTGTACAAAACAAGAACGATAACTTTTTAAGTTCGACATTTTTAACTTTTAAGGGAATGCCAGGTCGCCATAGTAAATTAGAACCCAAGAGTGCCCAACATATTCATAGTATGGAAAAATTGATATATTTGTTAAGAACATTTCAAACTGTTAACTAATGATTTATAGATGGGAATAATTATATTTAAATAAAAAGTACTCAAACGATTGCGAACATCGCGAGGTTTGAAAAACAATAACAAGGAACTGTCAACTGTATTTTTTTTGTAGTGTTGCCATTTCGTAAATAATTAAGTTGATTAACCTATCATTGTAATCGATTGTAAGATTATTATTTCACTGTTTAAATCGGTGATAATCAACGATTTGTATATCAGATAGCAACTGTTAGGTTATTTTAAAAAATTGATTTAAATCTTTAGAAATTATATAAAATTGACTCAAGATAGTTTAATAAAATTGATATCTGACTCATTCGATGTCATACGATCTGTTGCGATGAGGCTATCTTATAGTAATTGATATTAATACGGGTGTTATGACAGTTTTTATTTAAGTCTCCCTCGGATCGATTATTATATAATACCATCGTGGTTTAGATTCTAAACTGGATAATTAAATGTATCATTTATTTTGCCATAATTTTTTTTTATATTTATGTCTTTCGATAACCTATAAGCGTTGTGACCAGTGTCTGTGCCAGTGTCCCTCATTCATCTTTTTGGAGGACACACCGCTTAAGGTCCGTTTATATCTACAGACATTGAGCGTGTCAGACACGTTCCGGGACAGACACCGTTTATTTACATCTGAGCGTGCCAGACACGTGCCGGGGCAGACACTGACAGGCTCCGTTGTCAGCGTCGGGGCTGCTCTAACAAGCAGTTTATGAACAGCTCTCACAATGTTCAGACACTTCTCTATGGAAGATTTATTCATAATTGCGTTGTTGCTAGAAGAGGAAGAGCAGAGTAAAACAAAAAAAAGAGCAAAACCCATGGCCGTACATCCTATGCTCAAGAAAAGACAATTAGAAGGAGTATAAAAAAGACGTCTGCACGGTTCCGATGCTATGTTCACACTGCCCGGCAGGTAGCCACAGACACGTACAGACTTGAACCGTACAGACAAAATATTCTTGCCGCGAATACTGGCCGCGCACGGCCTGTGTCTGTTGGTGTCTGCGCGGTCGTGTAACGATAGAAATAAATACGTTAATAGACACCGTATAAAAGAATATTATTTTGTCTGCCACGGCACGTGTCTGACACGCTCAATGTCTGTAGATATAAACGGACCTTTAATCGTCAAATATATTTCAATAATACCTGCTTTTCTGAGTGACCCTTAGATTAGATTCGATTGCAATATAAGCTATAGGTATAATAAATTTATTGCGTTTACTGAGACGTATACAATATTAATACCGAGCGTTACGCGATATTCATTTTACACAATTTTTACATACATTTTTTGTTGAAAACTAAGATGAACAATAACAAATCATATTCGTTAATTAGTTGAATGAAATGATCAATAGTACTAAAAATAATAAGATTACACACGATACCTAATTGATCGATTAAGGTTAAGATTAATCGATTTAGTGATTAATTATTTTTAAAGGGCAAGCCCGTGTTGCATTATTGTTTTTCAAACTTCGCAATGTTCGCAATCGTTTGAGTACTTTATATTAAATATAATTATTCCCATCTTTAAATCATTAGTTAACAGTTTGAGTTTTTTTTAACAAATATTATATAATTTTTTCATAGTATGAATATGTTGGGCACTCTTATTTTTCTATCAACTGCAATGAGTGAAATTTAACATTATGACGTCACACGCGCTCGAATTTGTTCGGGAGTTGTCGGCGTGTCTTCGGTACTGGATTCAAAAATTAATTTTTATTTTGAAATAACTTTGGAATTATTGCGAAAAAAAATAAAATAAAAATAGTTTTGTTATAAAACTTATATATGATCTTTTCATTTATTACAAAAAAAATTTTTGTTCAAATACCCAATTATATGTACACATGCCTACATATATACTACTATATCATAACGCACTTGTATCATGTCTTTGATCACTTTCAGCGTCTTGGTGGTCAGTTGGTCAGAAATTAATAGTTCTGAGCTTCCTAATGGGTGGTCGGATATTATTCCAACATCGTGACGCTGCATAGCGAAAACTTCTCCTGAAAGCTGCTGTACTATGCCGTTTCAATGTAAGTTTCAATGTAAAGGCGCACTGATGAGAGCTAATTTGTCTTCTGCTAGACGCCAAAGATAGTTTCTTGCATAAGTCTATACTATTAGCTAGAGGACTTATTACTCTACCGAAACGCACAAACGCTAAATGAAGCTTACGGTGGTACTACATTTTCAATATAGATAGGTTATTTAAACACGGCATCACGTGAGCCGTCTTCGGCACATTGAAACAATATCGCGCACAGATACTCTCTGTATAAGGCTTTTTGTTCTGGCAAGTACGTGTAGATGAGGACCAAAAACTACATCAGCATAGTTTAAGCGTGATAACATTAAGGACTCCACTAACTGAATTCTTAATGATTCTGACTGATGAATGATAAATACATTACTGATGATTCATGAATACATTAGATTAGATATATTAGATACACATATTAGAAGAATCTAATATGCATATATTAGAGGAAGTGCGAAAGTATTCAAACATGCACTAGTGGGTGAAAAACTTAAAAATAACAGACATGATATATAACTAGGAAAATGAGAGTGGATGAATGCAGAAAGAGAGGTAGACCGTAGAAAAGACAGTTGGATTGCGTAAAAGATGATATTGCAAGAAAGGGTGTGAATTTTGAGATGACTGTTAATAGAGGAGAGTGGAATGAGAGAATATCTTGTTCCAACCCTATATAATGTGGGAAAAGGGCAGAAAGAAGATTTATATTTAGAACTTTAAAATTATAGATAATAGACTAATTTGACCCAGGCATTTACTGCGTTCAAGTAGAGGAGATTATTAGAAATGGAACATGCATACTGAAATCATCGGTTTGTGTAACCAATCTTTGGACAAGCATGGCAGCCATGCCGTCCGATACCTTTTGGGAGACTTGAGACAATTTTTTTTTATTGCTGTAGGACAGCAGACAGGCTGACGGCCCGCTTAGGATTTAGCAGTTACCGTCGCCTATAAGTGTATGCAACGCCAGTGGCATCGCGAACACGCTGCTGTCCCATAAGGGTACAGGAACTTGGGTCACTAATGCCGGAACACAACACAAGGTTATTATGGCGGCATACTTAAGACCAAAGGTGGTCGCCATCCAGACGGGCTTGAAGCCCTACCACGTAGCTAGGGTGGGTTGTTTTGTCGCCTTTTACGACAGGCCGACCCCTGCCGCAGAGGTTAGTATTAGTATGTAACATGTTTGACAAACGCAATGACGTTTTATCGTTTGTGATTAGCAGCTTTTCTCATAATGATTATCTTGGCACAAGAACAGAAAGTCACAATTAGGCTATTGCAATATAATTTTTACACACTTATTGCAATATAATTTTTGGGGTACAGTATTGATTACAACAGTGGACCCTTGGTATCGAAGTTATTTTTTTTGTAAGAACTTAAGCCGTCGGCTTGCGAGGCCAGGAGCACCGCAAACATGCTGCTATCCGCATAGATATACTGGAACCTGGGTCTATTGCTGGAACACTACACAAGGTTATTATGACTGCCTACTTATAGACCAAGAGTGGTTGCCATCCAGACAAGCTTCGGTTACTATGCTTGTTGTTGTTAGGGCTAAGAAGAATGAAGTTTATTGTTTTTAATACCACGTCGGACCACTTGCGGGGGGTCACGTCCCGAGTCTTGGTGTTTATGTGTTATATATTTATTTACAAAACAAAGTATGTTAATTGTATAGTATCCATAACATAAGCATTTGGGGCTAAATAACGCTGTGTGAATTGTTACAGTATCTTAATATTAATAAAGGAATAAAATAATGAACGAAAAATTAGTAGTAGAAATTAGTAGTGTATTTATAAAAGCGTGGGATGCTCGATAAATCAGGTTTCGTAAATATTCGATTTGTGCCATGTGTTTTGTAGCATTTTTGGACTGATTAACTTTTAATAAAAGTATTAATACAATTTCAGCAGACGATTATAATATGTCACTATTTTTTTTATTCTGGCGATTCTAATCCGAGATAATGTTATTGAATTATTGTATTGTCATCGGTCCTTGATAAGTCTACAATGTTTAAATGGGTCAAAATCGAGTTCAAAGGTGACGTTACAAACAAACAGACAGGTGAAACTAATAAAAGCGTGTTAAAAACGATTACGAATAGTTGTTCTTTTTAAAATGATGGGGGGGATTCACCCTTTATTTTTATTTCGTCTACAGTTTAATGAGGTTGATGTACTACGACTTGAGGTGGTTAAATGTTATTTTACAGTTAAAAGATAACTTTCACAGCACTATATTTTTATTATACAAATATATTACACGCTAGAATAATATTAAATTTCTCTTTTATGGTGGAGATAAAAATATTTTTTTAATATTTTTTTAGGATTATGTCTTATGGCTCTCACAACCAAAATTATTTTGTTTGGTTCTCTTTGGATGTATCTCTTAGATAGTTGGTTACTCATCTGCAAATTATATCGTATTTGGATACTTGAAGGTGTCGAAACATGAAGATAAAGAAGGCAAAACATTGTAATGCTGTACACTGGAATCATTTGCTACATCTCAAGGCTTGAATTTAGTGATAAGATGTTATAGCTGGTGGCTGGTTACACCATAGCTGGTGGTTGCTAATCTATAGCAACCACCGGCTATGGATTTGTAAGGTACCGTTAACACGCTACCGTCCACACCGGAACGTGACACATATTTATGACGGTATATTTGGAGACCAGGTGTGGTTGTCATCCTGACGGGTTAGGAGACCTACCACCCAGCTACTAGGGTTTTTTGTCACCTTTTACGAAAGTCCGCCCTTAGCCGCAGTATTCTTACTCCGCCCCTGTGTGGAGAAAATGTATTTCGTTAATTTATGATATTATTGATAATAATTAAATGCATTTAGTTTATACAATTGTATTTTGTGTACATTTGTACAAAACAAGAATGTGAAATAGGGGATAGCAGAGTTATACTCTTATACAAGGTGTTTCAATTGTATACGACATTTACGTGGGCAGTTTATGCAGGCGTTGCTCAAGAACGCAAAGCATGATTTCTATAGTCTCCAGTCTTTTGTGTTTCAGATCTTTTACTCATTTTATCGTATCTAGTTTAAAAACATTGCTATCCATGCAGGGGTGGAGAAAGAATACTGACCTCTGCGGCCGAGGTCGGCTTGTCGTAAAAGGCGACAAAACAACTCACCCTTGTTACGTGGTAGGGCCTCAAGCTCGTCTGGATGGCGACCACATTTGGTCTTTAGTATTCCGTATAATAACTTTGTGTTGTGTTCCAGCATTAGTGACTCAAGTTCGTGTACCCTTATGAGACAGCAGCGTGTTCACGATGCCACTGGCGTTGCAAACACCCATAGGCGACGGTAACTGCTAAATTCGAAGCGGGCTGTCAGTCTGTTGTTCTACAGCAATAAAAAAGATTATAAATGTCGAACAACTCAATATCGGACATGAGTTTGCAAAAAGTTTTCATAATCCTGTTAAAGTTGATTGACGAAACGAAACGAAATAGACGTTCATTCTCCCGCGCCTCGACTAGATCAGGTCACAATCTAGTTCCTAATATCTAGGATGAAATATTTTCATTTAGTTCTCGAATAAAAAGTTAATTCTTATAAGACATTGTTTTCATATTCATTTTTTGACCTATTCTAGGGTTTTAGAGACGTTAAGCAGAAGTTGCAAAGATACGTTGTGATAGATGTGTGGACTGACGCAGATAGACAATATTAGACACTAACAATGTGGCAATCAACTCCATGATATTAGAACAAATTTTTAAAGAATAGTCTGTATTGATCACTCAACGAAATTATGTGGAAATGTTGAATCACAATATCTTCATCGTCTAGGAAATAAGTGTGACAGACATAGGAATCATGTATGCATTGATACTCGAATATTACAACTTGAATAAAAGACTTTAAGATAAAGAAGTAACTTTATAATTTTTGCCCATGCATAACGCACTCGTAGACACTCGTAGATTTCGAGTGCGAGTGGCAAGTTGGCACTCGTTATATATAAGAAATGCGACATCTTTGAAACTTTGGCTTGTAATAGTCCGGATCTTTATTTTGTTTGTGTGAAGGCATACGTTTAGAAATCAAATACAATGATGATAAATTAATCCTGATGTTAATTTATATCAGGTATGCATTGACGGAAACGGGCTGCCATTTGTCGTACTAAGTACAATATGTATTACATACTGGACGGACTAGTTGACTCAGGAATCGTTGTTCTGCCATATTAATTTAAAAAAAAGTTGAATCTAACTCTATACCGAAATTCATTAAAATTGTTCCAGTGGCTTAGGCATGTAAACGTAACAGACAGACAGAGTTACTTTTGCATTTATAATATTATTATGGATTTTATAAAATATGAAACAATTCACTTGACTCGTTTTAATATTTCAGCAAAAAGGTAAACAGATTGGACAAAGAAAAAACAATTTAATTTATGAAACAAACGAAATTATTCTACTTTTGTGCTATTGACTTGTGTACCTTAACTGAAACACTATCTGTGTCGACGGCTTTGCTTGTTTACTTTGCCGTTGTTATGTTCGGTCTATCGGTTTCAGATATTAGTGAAAATATGATTGGTATTTCGGTTATATATGTAATGTATATGTATTTATAATTCGTTACTGAACCTTATATGAATTAAAAAGTAAACTTGTAAATGTGCTACTTTGATCTTAAGATATTCCTTGCAAGTTCAAATTTAATTTTATTATTCAAAATAAGTTCCTGCCAATTTTTAAAAAACGTCAAATATGTATTTTATAAATACATATTTGATATGTAATATGAACTAAGGTTACTACTGATTTACAGCGTATTTGGCTGTTTCAAAGAGAAGAAGCGGGAAATGACTCCAGCTACGCGTTTCATTTTAATATACATGATTACTTTTTAATTTCATATGATTTTTATAAAAGTCTCGTAACAATGTAGGTTAAGCTTAGAATACATAACAAAAAGGAAATAAAGTTTTTCATTCTAATAGCATTCTAATCTTTCATACAATTTAAGGCACATTGATGAATAACAGACCCCGAAGTTCTGTCCAAAGTTTTCTTTAAGGTGAAATGCTTAAAAAATTAAGAGATATTGTATTTTTCGCAGTAGTTAAATGAACTCTCATTTGGTCCAAAGAAAATACTCCTATTTTCCTTATAGGTAAAATAACTTCACCGACAATTAATTAAAAATACCAAAGGAGAATTTTCCCTGGAAAATTCGGAGGGAAGGCGGAGGTGGCAATAAATAAAATAAGTTTGATACTTAAATAAGGCTTGTAATATAAATTGTTTTCTTCGAGACATAGTTTATTTACCAAGAATTATTACTTAAAATGTTACTTGTTCTAGTGATTTATTTTGAATGATAGCCTAAGGTCAGAGGATTAACATTAGAAGAACATAGCTGATTTATTTGGTACACAATTACTTATAACTATCCATTTAAACAATACTGAGTATATTTTCACATTGAATGTGTCCCAAACTTGGATTTAATCTCACCGTTTTATCGACTAATGTGAAATTTAGTTGTACTTATGAACCGCTGAGGTCATAACTATAAACCGAGTTGAGACTATAAAAAAAACTAAATCATTGCGCGCACTTAGTAAAATAAAAATAAATTTATTAACAATGTTTCACCTTTTTATAATAACATATCTAGAAATCGAATTTTATTAATTCAAGAGAAATTATGTTCAAAGAAAATAAATAATAAAAGAAAATAAAGGGAAAACAACAAACTGTATCGTCATAATGCATTTTTTTCAAAACTGGTAGCGCATTAGCAACATATCTGATGTTGCAAACGTCTATAGGCGACGGTGACCATCTGCTACTAAGTGCACCGTTTGCCGGTCTGCTGAACTCCATCGATAAAAATGCAACTGTGTTATATATCAAATCGCTTGCAACGTTTAGGCTATTACTAAACAAATGTTAAGTTAAGTTTTAAATAATGCAAAGAACGAAAGGCTTTTGTGGGGGTTGGTTATTCTAACACTTCAACAGCTATATCCAACAGAGCTATTTAGTCTCACTGTAAGTAGCAAAGCACTTGTGTTATGGGTACTAGATAACTAATATATTAAGATGTATTTAATTTTTTTTGTAAATAAATACATATTATAGATAACAACCCAGACTTTTTCAGTACCCCTATGCAGATAGCAACGTGTTCAGAGTGTCTCTAGCATCACAAATATCCGTAGGCGACGGTCACTGCCTACTGCTAAGTGGGCTGTCAGTCTGTCTGCTGGACCTCACCAATAAACAATGGATACAAATTGAACCTTTCGCCAAGGTAGCCAATATGGGTATAAGTACTATACAACTGATATTTTTTACGAGTATTTGTGAATTTTGTTATGTAAATAAATACCCACATATACATATAGACTCAGAATTACCATCGTCCAAAAGCCGTTGCACCACGAAGGACATATTATCATATTGCAAATTAGAAAATTAAGTCACATTTAGAAAGGCAGAGAACATCATTAAATGAAGATTTTGCCGATGACAGCACAGTGATTGATTATACACGAACAAAACACTGACTGTGTAGAAATTATAAATAATGTATTAATTGTCATAATAAAATGTCTGCAATGGAATAATTTGAGTATAAATATATTATTTATGTATTTTTATATATTTTTTTGTTTATATATATATATATATATATATATATATATATATATATATATATATATATATATATATATATATATATATATATATATATATATATATATATATATATATATATACACGTATATGAGTATAAAACTAAAATAATGTATTTTAAACAGCGCACTAATGATTAAAAATTTGACATAACTTATGGTGATGATATAATGAATGAAATTAATTCTATAAAGTTTTTAGGAGAACACATTGACAGAAAGTAAACTTATCAATAGCTGTAAACCCCATTTTAAAAATATGAATATCTTAACTCTAACTGGTCTATATTTATGTGGTGGCATTATTTGTTAAATGTAATCCAAACAGCTTTCCGAAATTCGAAGATCAACAAAAATATAATGAAAGACATAAAAACAAGTTAATAACAAACTCAATGAATACATCCCTATCCAGCAAAAGTATATTTGGTATGGCACCAAATTTTTTTAATAAATTACCCAATAGTTTTAAAAATCTTGACATGGCAAATTTTAAAAGAAAATTAAAATTATTCTTAATTGAGAAATGCTATTATAATAATGTAATGGAATTTTTAAATGACGATTTTAATTAATATTGCCGGTACTGCAAACGTGTCCATAGGCGACAATGACGACGTCTGCCTGTATGCTGAACTCTAGCTATAATATATATATATATTCGTACGCCTAAGGGCAAAAATGCACTGGGAAGAATTTGTAAACTAACATTTTGTAACTACCTGCATTTTAACAAATAAAGATTATGATTATTAAGAGAACAAGACTGTATCCAATGGTTGATTAAATGATATTTTAAACGAACTATAAAAATGTAGTGTAGGATGTAACCCAGCCCGATGAAGCGATGACCTGCGCAAGGCTGGTCAGGGCTGGACGGAAAAACCAAGGGCAGCCCTATGTCCAGCTGTAGACAATAATTGGATTAAAACTTAACTGATATAAGACAATAACATTCTTATATACGAATGGAAAATAAACCTGGCCTATCTTCTCATAGGCGATCAATGACGGATGAAGGGTACATATAGCTAGAACATACGCAAGTACTTTTCCTGTATTTGTTTTCTTATGAAAACCTACTTAAGATAATCGATATGGTGAAACTCTCAAGAGCTGATAAAAATTCATTTCCTTAGGACAGTCGATGTTATCAGTAATGATCTATATTCGAGAAATCTTATCCCAATCTTAACGTTGCCGATAAATGAAAGCTTTGCTCTTATTGTTTTTATCGATAGCAAATATTGTTTTTCCCAAATTTAAATTATGCGTCATTTAAATTGTGCATTACATATACATTTTTGTTGTTAATATTATTTTTCTTTGCCTACGGATGATGCGACGCTAGGAACACCGAGAACATTGCTATCCGTATCGGGATACTGGAACTTGGGTCACTAACGCCGAAACATAAGTACGAGGATATTATGGCGCCATGCTTATATACCAGGGGTGTTTGCCATCCAAACGGCTTGGAACCCTAGTACCTTACCTGCTACTTCGTGAGATATCTATTTTCTACATGCAGGGGCGGAATAAAAATACCGCTCCCTGTGGCCAGAAACAGCCTATTTTAAAAGTCAAATCCTAGCTAAGTCGTAGGTCTCCAAGTCCGTCTGGATGGCAATCATCCCTATTCTCTAAATACGCAGCCATATTATGGCTTTAATTTTGTTTTCTGTTTTGGCATACGTGACAAAGTTTCAGTTTTCGACATCACTTACATTTAAAGGCGATGGCAACTGTTCACTATCAAGACCATGAGCCTGTCTACCATCCTATATCAACAAGACAGATTAACCGCTAGTTTCGTTTACTACAATGTTAAACGACTTTAAATTGATTATTCCTACCGTGATTTATAAGTAGAGAAATAGAAACCAAGCAATCTATAAATAACCAAACTAAAGTCGAGCTAAGTACAACGAGATTTTCCAACATATTGCAAGAATATAGCAAATTGGATTTTCTATCCGCTCACGCATATTACGGGACCGAGTCTTTCATGTTCACAATTGGCTTACCTTTAATAGTTGGAAAGGTTCCATTTGGCTTTCCAACCGATTTTAGTGAACCTGCTTTATGACGTAATATATCTAAAAACATGTATTTTTTTTTACTTATTTTAATTTAACATTGTTACTGCGGAAAGGATGACAGATTTTCCCCCAAAAAGGGGTTAACGTCAGGCAGGCGGCCGGTTGTAAAAATTAAGCCACAACTATTACAACATGTAACATGTTGTGCCGACCCCATATAATGTGGGATAAGGGCAGGAGGAAGACTGCGGAATACTCGGATCTGAGTATATCAGCTATTTTGACTCCGTGTCCTTGGCTCTCATTCTGTGTAAAAACAACTTCGAAAATAAGTATCACAAAGTTTTTTATAATAATAAAAATAACCATAATATTATTAGTAACTAGCTGACCCAGAAAACTTTGTTTTACAATATATAAATTTAAAAATTGACATTTTGGACACGAGTTCCATAAAATGTTTTCTTAGTGACATCGCGGAATAAGAAACTAAATTTCAAGTCGATCGAGTATATAGTTTAAGATATCTAATGATGAGTATGTCATTTCGCTTATAGGTATTTAAACATGTTTTGGATAGGATTTCCGTGAAATCAGTTGTTAGTGAGCATCTACATTGCAAAATGAGTAAATATGCCAAATTTCAAGTTGATCGGGTGTATAGTTTTAGGGATCTCGTGATGAGTGGGTTTTTGTTTTTATATTTCTGCCATATAAATATAGGCCCACTACCAGGGATGCTGAAGGCCATGCGAAGTGGAGTAGAAAAAGTCGGAAAGCGGACCCCGGGCACCGAAACGAAAGTTTAGGTTGTAACCGGGATATTACGCTTAGATGATGATGATGATGATGATTTCTGCCATATAAATAAATAAAAAATACACTTTAGATAAGATATTCGTAAAATTCGTTCTTAGTGAGCGTTTACATCGTAAAATCAGTAACTATGTTAAATTTCAAGACAATCGGATGTATTTTTTTGAAATTATGTTTATGGACACGATGTTACATATACAGGGTGACTTTGACAAACCCGTCCAAATTTAAACAGAAGAATCTTTAGTAAAAGTTATGAGAAACGTGTATTTTAGTTTAGTATCGCATAGTACAAAAATGTTGAGTAATCAGCATCACAAAGTCATTCAAAGAACTCGCAATTTACATAATACGGCGCTAGAGTGTCAATGACCTCTCCATCTGACCTAGTAAAAGGCCGAGGACGGCGGCATTGAACCGGGCGAGCGAATACGCATTACTCATTTACGCGGGTGTGACAAAGACAGGTAATAACAGGTTAACGTACGCTGTTTGCACCATATGATTATTCTGTACGATTGAATTAATGATCCTATATGAAATATTTTATGGTGAAAATTTGACATACAATTTTTTTTGCAAAAATGGGTTCCCTAAATGATGTTTAGTGCGTAAAAAAAATTTGGACGGGTTTGTCAAAGTCACCCTGTATAACGAACTTAAAAATGCTTTTTATTTGCACCCAACAGGGTATTTTCTATAGAGTGGCCTTACCCCAATTTATTGGTACAGTATGTAATTAAACTATCATGGAATGTCTTGTTTATCACTTCACAAACCATCATATCATCTATCACGCATTCTTTCCACCGCTCTTAAGTCTACCACTACCTCCATGCGTTAAGGGTTATAGAATTCTTCAAGGCAGCGCGCAATGGAGTTGTAAATATCCATAGGCGACGGTAATAAACTGTAATCGGGTGGGCCGGTTTCCTATCTGTTACTTGTAAGTCTGTCATATTCAAAAACGTTGTCCTATCCTATCTTGAAAGCACCATAACTTTTACAAGCACGTACAGACCCGAGAAAACGAAAATATTTTCCCAAAATAAATAATATTAATAATATTATGACAAATGCATGAAATGCACATCAAGCCGACCGTTTGGTTACCGGAATTTGGGTCACAATATCCGATTTTCTCGTTTATGCACAAATATTATTCTTTAAATTGTATTTATGCAACTGTTTTGGAAAGTTTCTTGTATAAATATAACGTTTTTAGTTATTAATATAAAAATATTTGTGAACGCAAAAATATTGTCACAGAAATCAAAAGAAGAATACATATTTTTCCTAATGTTTAAGGATGAGAAATTGATTACTCAATTCGAAAGTTCACAGATAGCAAAATAGACTGAATAGTAAGAAGGGTCGACCTGTTGTAAAAGGCGACAAAACAACCCTAGCTGCGTGGTCTACCACGCTTGAGGGTGGCTGCAGGGCTACTACGCAGAGCTTGAGGCTCTAGCCTCAAGCCCTGGATAACATCCACCCTTGGTCTATGAGTTGTCCCCATGATAACTTTGTGTTGTGTTCGGGCATTAATGACTGTATCCAAATGGGGCAGCAGGGTATTCGCGGCATCCCTAGCGTAGTAAACATCCATAGCCGACGGTAACTACTTATTATTAAGTGGGCTGTCAGCACGAGGATCCATCTGGAACATGAGCAGGGGACAAATACGCTACTTGCTTGGAGCCTTTACTGGGCACTTTGGAACCAACAACATGCTCATGAAGATGGGTCTAACCGCGACACCTATGTGCAGGTTGTGTGACATACAGAACGCATGGAACACCTACTGTGGACATGCGATGCATTGGCCAGGAGGCGAATGAATCTTTTGGGGGTAGGATATCCGACACCAGAAGACTACAGGCTCCTGTCTCCATATCTCATTGTTAGGCTCATGAAGCAAATCTTCAATGAGATTGGAGAGGAGTGATTGCTATCTAGGGGAACACAAAAGATTCCATTGGGTCGAAGTGTCCGAGATAACTCTCGGCCCCGAAATAAGATAAGATAAGTGGGCTGTCAGACTGTCTACCGTTCCTCAGCAATAAAAAATATAAGACTTTTGAAATTTCGGTAACTGACAATATACCCGCTTATGGAAGGCGGATTGTTAAAAAACACATATGTACCAAGATATTTCCTCATCAGTATTGGTAAGTATATTTTCAAATGTGGGTGGGAAAATCTACCTATGAAGTTCATGTTATTATGGGAATTGCACCATTACCGGTTAGTATCAATTAGCTATCATGTACCATACTATAAAAAATCACTTTGACATAGCATCAAGCCAAATATACTCGTACATCTCAATCGGAAATTTGTTTTCAGACGGAAATGCAAATACTAGTCTCGCGTATTAAATTAAAACATAAACTATGTCATTCATCCTGACTTCGCTCTGGTTTTGATTTACGGAGTAGGATTTACAATATTTCATCAGTTACTAACTCGATTGAATATAATAATTAATAAGTCTTCAAATCCATACAATGCGATTCAAATAAGAATAGGAACGTCAATGATCTCTATCTGTCAAATGTCACTAGAAAAGTACGGTTTCGAACGAAACCTTATTTGCGTATCAATAATGGTGAGTGGAATTGAAGTCATAAATACAGGTAACATACTTGATTTTATTTTAAACAACAGTTAGTGGAATAAATGTTAAAAACCTATGCTATGACATCACAACATGGCGCAAAGTCGATCCTATTCTTATTTGAAACGCATTATACATACCATTTTAAATGTGAAAGTGTGTGAACCAAATGAACAAATCACTAAGCTAACCACGATGGACCAGTTTTGATGTATTTCAGTATAGAGATAAATAGGACCTTGAAGAAGGACATAGGCTATTTACTACTTTTGTTCACGAAAATCAATCTTGAAGGGAGTGAATGTTATTGAGTAATGTGTAATTATGTAATTTTAAATTTATATGGCAGAACAACGTTTGCCGAGTCAACTAGTTCATAATATCGCACTACTCCTGTAAGAAAGAAGTAAATGACTTTCGCCAACTTTTCAGGAGCTTGAAAAAATGTCCTATATTTTTAATTATGAGTTCTAGAAATATATTTCAAAGAGAAAATCGTAGGTCACAGATGCCTTCAACTACACCTGATTTTTAATTTAGGAACAGCTTAATGCACTTCGAAATAATCTCAAAAAATACTGTTACTTCTGTATTCCACGAAACACAAAGAGTATTTGCAGGGGTAAGTACAATTATTGCTTTTTCGCCATGTATTTTCAAACATATGAATTTATTTAAATCTACTTACAGCTTTATTCTCTCTTTAATTTCATTGTAATCTAGCGTTGTAAGAATAATCACGTTGTTATTTAACGGACAATCCTTTTTTGTGCATAGAGTTACGTAGTTCTAGGGAGTTATTTAATTTATTTTAATTAGTGTATTTATAAAAATAACTTTCTTAATGTGGAAAGTAACCGAATATTTAATTTGTATCTTGTAATACCTACTTCTTACAATAAATAATCTATTAAGTACTTATAATGTAAGTCTATACTATAAATATAGGGACAAATTAATTCAGAGATAATGAAAACAAACTGGGTTATTATTAAGTTTTTATTGTTTTCAAAGAAATTTTCATCGCATGCATAATCAACCAAATTCAAGAAGTTATTCAAAATAGTGTCTTCTATTTGTGTCTACAATTATTGGTGTCTCGTCATCGAATTCGTATTTAATTTGCAATTTCTTCGGACATTGAGGATCTGCCGAAATCTCTTTAACTTTACTCCAACTCACTTTCTTTCCGAAGTCATCTTTTTCCCAGTTCTTATTATTAACTACAAGCTTTTTGATATCGAAAATAATGTCTTGAGTCATTTCTTTGACATTTTATTTTAGACTTTGTACTTCGGCATTTCGAATGATTGCATAAATTTCTTCTGGAAGATAGAGTACGTGGTTCTTTTTGCTTTTTTCAATGCACGAGTGCATCGAGTCACCTCAGTCATTTTGGGTATGACCTTTCTGTAAAAATCTGTGCGTAATTTTTATACCCAATGCTTTAGATGCGTGAATATACAGTGCATAAACAAAACGATTACAATTTTGTCCAGTGCAGTTATCTGAGTAAAAAGAAATTGCTTTGATTCCTTTTGCAGCTTCACTTTGTAGATAACACCATAGACAGCTGGCTATTTCACTGGCACCCCTTTTTGCTATTTGGGCATGCCAAACATAACAATGACCACTTTTTGTCAATATGTTATATATTGTGAAATTATACACTGGTATACTTGCATTTGTAATGGAAAGCTCCAACTTCTGATTGCGGTAAGTTTAATACTTTTTCCAAATCAAAACAGGCCACAGCTTTCTTTTAGGATCAAATTCTTCTTTTTCATAGTTTTTAATTTTTCTTACAAGCTCCTTGTTTTTAATGTGCTTTTCATATTCTTCTTTCAACTGTTCTTTTTTTCAGAATCAGCCTGCTCATACAAGCTGCAAGTTTCGCACAAATCTTTTTTGGCTGGAAGAAACCAATATTAAATTTTGTAGTAAATATATTATAGTACCATCTCTCGGATGCTGGAGTAACATTTTCATAATCTGGGTTATTCGGAATCCACTCTAAGTATAAGCGATGCATTTTGGCGCAATTAAGCTTTTCATCCAGAAATTCCCTTTGTGTTTGTTTGCGGAGATAATGCGATTCTTTGCGTGGAAACATATTAATATGATCAATGACGCTTTTGGTTGTACACTTATTTTGAGTGGTCTATTGGTATGTAGACCTCGCAAAATGACAACCTTCTGCATTTTTTGCTTATCAAGAGCTGTGTATATAGTCTTGTCGCTGATAATATTGAGTGTTTGTAAGAACATCATTTTGCAAACAGTAACTATCACGTCCATTTCTTTTTGGCAACGAATAGACCACTGTCTGCGATCGAGGTCTATTTGAGCCTACTAGTGCAACACGTGTTTGTTTTCTTTTAACGTATTTCAAAATATAATCCCACTGCCGCTCGTGATTAGCTAATTGCCAGTAGCTTTCGAATGCAAGTTTTATTTCTGAGTGATCAATCTTTTCGGTGCACTTTTTACTACATGTACATGGATCGCCCATTACCCTTCCTTATATTTCTTTTTTAACAGATTTAGAATGGTGCCGTTTTACAAAATTTTTCAACAAATTATTTTTGTTTACTTGCCACGAACTTTCATCTCTAACTCTTTTACGGCTCTGTCTTTTTCTGAATGCCGATTCATTGTCTTCAGAAGTATTTCCATCATTAAGATACACCGTAAACTGTGATGCGATGAAGTTAATGTGAGTGGATTATCTTGAAGTCTCATTGGAATTCGATGACGACGGTATTGGAAGATTTTGATTCAAAGTAGGAGGTTCTTCCATGTTTTCGCAATAAAGGGTACTCATTTCAGTGAAATGAAACAGACTTTATCGTTTTCAACATGTTCAACATTAATGTCGCAATTTTTGTAAACTGTAGAGTTTGACGCTACAAAATAAAATTTCTCATATGTGGTGTATTTTTTCCAGGGGTAATTTCTATTTCGCTTAGAGGTCCTACAAATAATCTGTTTTTCTCTTGATTGATCTGCAACAGTATAGTCAAGATTATTCAGTTTATTTTCTTTATGTCGACGTTGTACAGTTCTTAAAATCTCTTTAAATGAATCTGGAGTAGTAGTATCTTTGTAATAGCAAGTGACGAGTGCGGTGTAGATATATCGTGTTGGCGACACAAAACCTTTCCTCATCACCGTCGGGGTGCACCAAGGATCTGTCCTTAGTCCGTTTCTGTTTACCGTGGTATTAGACGTATTGTCAGACAGCATCAAAAACTCACATGAGCAGCTCCCGTGGCTGCTCATGTATGCTGATGATATCGCGCTGGCAGATTCGGACAGGGATAGGCTGGTGCGACGTGTGAAGGCGTGGAAGGAATCGCTTGAGAACGGTGGTCTGAAGCTCAATGTGGCGAAGACCGAGTACTTGGCCTGTAACTCCACAGATCCCACACTCGTACGCATAGGCGGTGACTCGGTCGAGCGCACGGACCAAGTGAAATACCTGGGATCTGTGTTTCATACGTCTGATGACATCGATTGTGACGTCAAGGCTCGCAATGCTGCCGCGTGGGCCAAATGGCGTGAGGTAACTGGCGTCATTTGTGACCCCAAAATGCCGGTAAAGTTGAAGGGACAGGTCTATAAGACGATGGTCTTATAGACCTGTCCCTTCCCTTATGATGATTAGGCCTGTCCTTGTATACGGCTGTGAAGCGTGGCCGGTAGAGCGACACAAGCAAGAACTGCGTGTCACGGAGATGAATATGCTGCGGTGGATGTGTGGAGTGACGCGGAAGGATCACGTTAGGAACTCCCGCTTTTGCGGCAGTCTTCATGCCCGGGACATTGCGAATAAATTGCAGGAGTGTCGGCTCCGTTGGTACGGCCACGTTCTACGGCAACCGGATGCTTACGTGGGAAACAGATGGTCAGGAGGGGTAGACCCAAAAAGTGCTGGCTTGACGTCGTAAAGGGTGATATGCGTGCCAATGGGTGAGCCCATTGGCACGCATATCACCATACCAGGCATCCATGGCATACCAGGGTAGCTGAAAACCGTGCGAAGTGGAGAAGAAAAAGTGCGAAGTGGAGAAAAAAAAGCGGACCCCGGGTGCCGAAGTGAAAGTTTTGGCTGCAACCGGGATTTAACGCAAAGATGATGATGATTTTTAACATTTTTTATATAAAAAAAACATGTATTAAAGATTACCCAACATCAGGAGTAAAATGTTTCGTAGAATAAAGAAGTAACTGCAACTAAACTTTACGCATTGTGAAGTTTTGTTGGGTGAAAAGTATGTAACAATAATTACACATAAACTGTCACTTAAAAGTGTCGTAGAAGAAATAAGTAATTAGAATTACACATAATTCCTAGATTGTACAATGCTGGAACAAGTAATGAAGTATACTTGCGTTATAAATTTTCTTGTAAATCTTCCTTTAAAATTTACGTAAACATAATTATGACTTTATGAACGGGATAATTGTAAAGCGTATAAATGTAAATATGCATACATCTATTTTATGCTGGAATTTTATGTTTTCTAAAGTTGCAAAATTTTAGTATTTTTGCCGTCATTCCTTTATTTTTGTCGATAGCTTCACGAGATTTTGACAGAAGGTGTAAACCCTGATGCTCGCTTTATTCATGCAATAAAACATTTTTGGCGCAAGTGTACTTACGGCTTTTTTACACGGGTAGTGCGATATATTGAAGTACATGGTTACAAAATGGTCCTATTCAAGTTGCACTCGGTGACGAGTTCGCTTCCCGTTACAGCATTTTGGGTAGGTCAGGAAATATACCTTTATCTTGGAAGCATATCACTTAAATATCCTTTTGCTATATATTATAATACTTTAACAAACTCTATATAAACATTACTTCGTTTATAGTTTCGAAAGCCGCTGCGTAAAGGTTGTTATCAATATTTCTGTCCTCAATGTTGTCTTCAATGACTTCCTAGATTAGATTAGGATTAGACTGTGATGGGACTTTGAGAGACTGTCCTAAAGTCATCCGGGGCCTTTTGTTTTAAAAAGTTTTGTTATAATTGTTTAAAAAAGTGTTTTTATTTTAATACAATCAAATATTATTTTGTTATTTTATTTAATTGCCGTTGGAGAGCAGACAGGCTTATCCATATATTAGTAATCAGTAACCGTCGCCTATGAAAGTTAGCGTCACCAGAAACCCTCTAACACGCTGCCGTCATCTTAGGGAACTGGAACCTGATCACTTTTGAACACACACTTATTATGGCTGCATATTTAGACACCAGATAGGGCGATGCCATCTATGTTTTGTCACCTTTTACGACAGTCTGACTCCGGCCGCAGAGGTTAGTATTCTTAGTCAGCCCATGCACGGAAAAAATATGTGCTCTCGGGGTCCTACAATGTCTTTCGGGATTATGAAGATATAAAAAAGTTATCACATAAATCCTTGATCCGCAAACTGGGTCAACCTGTATCTAGGAGACTTCCTTCCTACAATGGTACATTTATGATATAACTAAATCTAGACACAAAGAAATATAAGTATTAGAGCCATTTATTTTATTTAGTGGTTGACATACAGATGAATTTGGAGTCTTACAACCTAGCAAAATATAGCATAGTAGCATACGACGGGTCCTTCCTTCTTATTTTTTTTATTGCTGTAGGACATCAGCATAAAAACCAAGACCAATCTTGTCGATCACTGGTGTTTTCCATTTTCATATATGGCGCTGAAACATGGACTTTAAAGAAAGCCGACCGAAAACGAATCGATGCCTTCGAAATGTGGTGCTGGAGAAGGATGTTGGGCATACCTTGGACAGCACACCGAACTAATGTGTCAATCCTGAAACGGCTGGGCATTGTGACTAGGCTCTCTACCATCTGCTTGCGTAGGGTCCTAGAATACTTCGGCCACATCGCCAGAAGGGATGAAGACAACCTGGAGAGACTGATGGTAACAGGAAAGGTGGAGGGAAGAAGACCAAGAGGAAGGAGCCGCATGCGATGGACCGATCAGATTCGCACTGCCCTTGAAACCACCGTCCACGACGCTTTACACTCTGCTTCCAATAGGGACAGATGGCGGCAAATAATACGCAACAAAGTACTCTGTCGAGATAATCACGACCCTCAGCGCTGAGGAAACCGACGCAAGGAGGAGGAGGACAACAGACAGGTTGACGGCCCACTTACCTCCTGGAGAGTTTAGCAGTTACCGTCGTCTATGGATGTTTGCATCGCTAGTGGCATCGTGAACACGCTGCTTTCCCATAAGATACAAGAACTTGGGTCACTAACGGAACACAACACAAAGTTATTATGGCGGCATACTTAAGATCAAAGGTGTTCGCCATCCAGACGGCCAGTATTATTTCTCCGCCCCTGCACGGATTAAAAATGTGGGCTCAGCGTAACACATATGACGGGTACAGATGGAATAATATAATTTTATAGGCATTCATAATATCCTTAATCCTATATCTTTAAACGAGCAATTCTTGTATATATATACTTATATAATTGGAATCTCGGAATCGGCTTCAACAATTTTCATGAAATTTTGTATACGGGGGGTTTCGGGGGCGATAAATTGATCTAGCTAGGAATCATTTCTAGAAAATGTCATTTTATTCGCTTTTTTTATTGGAAGAAAAATAACAAAAATGCGACTCTTCTTCTTCTATTGGCGAATAATTTAAACTGAAAAATGACTCTTCCTGACATCTATCGGCGAATAATAATACTATTTTTTTAAAATTGCTTTAACGACACAACACTAAAGCTATTCCAGCAGATGGCGTTGTTAAGTAACAAGAAGTCAATGAGTGTTTGCTTTGAGGTTAGACTAAGAAAATCAATTGTTAATTTCCAAAAAACACAATTTATAAAAAAAAAATACCGAGCAAGGCTCGGTCATCCGGATATTATTAACACTATAAGCGCAAACAACAGCATCGTGCGAGGACTTTACGACATTAGAGTGAAACGAAACGCGAAGTTTGTTTCTATTATTACATAGCTTTTAACATTGTGCACTGTTTATGTTCTACAAAACATTGTAGGTTGATTTAACACGTCGTAAATTTCATTTATCTTTGTGTAGCGGTTTGTTTAATAAATGATAAGAGTATTTCGATTCTTCAACGTTCCAACTGGTTCTGTTTTGCATTTATGCTATTGATTATCACTCATAATAAGGATATTGAGTTATTTTAAGGATTGTGAATATGCAAGTGAATTCATCTTATTACCACTGCATCTGATGAAATATTGCGTTCACTACACATACAGTATCATTTGTAAAGCCTTCAAGCCTTTTAATACTCATTCGAGATAAAACAAGGTTTTACTTTAATTTAAATGTAACCTAAACGAAATAACCTATTACAACTGTATCAAATAGTGTTTTTTTATTGCTGTAGGAGAGCAGATAGGCTGACGGTCTGCTTAGAATTTAGCAGTTACCGTCGCCCTAGCATCCTAGCTACGTGGTGGCCCCATGACCATATGTATGTCGACCACCTTTGGTCTTAAGTATGCCGCCCTAATAACTGTGTTGTGTTCCGGCATTAGTGATTTATGTTCCTGTACCCTTATGGGACAGCAGCGTGTTTGCGATGCCATTGGCGTTGTAAACACCCATAGGTGACAGTAACTGCTAAATTCTAAGCGGGCCGTCAGCCTGTTTGCTGTCCTATAGCAATAAAAAATCTTGATCTGCAAAAGGGCATGGCTTTCTTATATATTTATGTTTTTAATTCCATTTATAAAGATATACAGAAGTATGCATAGGGTTGTCTATTTGACGCTGAATAAATACATTTTTATCTAAGTGTCGCTGAAAACCTGGAAATTTTGTGTTCAGGTAGTTTTTCTTGCTCAATGTACGTTTAATGACATTGGGCAGTATTGCTATGATTGCTTTATACTAAGATTCTACAGCCTGCCGTTACCGCTGTATGTAGCTCGTTTATCCACGATAGATAAGCGCGAAGTGTATATACCCCCATATACATATTGTTTACTTTTAAAATGGTAGGAAATGGACTGTTATTATTTAACTAATTTTCTTTTAAAGGATTACTTTCAAGAAAAATCGGGTAAATAATTATCGTAATTTCAAGTGGCAGCCCTAGGGGACGGTGTTTGTGTGCGGATTTAATTAAAGCCTCATAAGTGCGTGTATCGTGCCAGTAAATTGAAAACATAAAAGTGTCTCCCTGGGATAATACTTTGATGGCGTTGGCTGTGTTGTCACGATAAGGATATTTACGTGGAATATTTGAGATGAATCACATATATAAAATGGATTTTTTACTAAAGGCTCAATCAAGGTTTTTAGAGTCAACGCTACTTGATGTGTTTGTGTGTCTTGAAATACCTATTATTGCTGTGGAACAGCAGGTAGGCTGACGGCTTACTCAAGAGTAAGCTGTCTCACGGATAATACTCAAGAGTATATTATCCGTGCAGGGGCGGAGAAAGAATACTAACCTCTGCGGCTGGGATCTGTCTGTCGTAAAAGGCGACAAAACAACCCACCCTAGCTACGTGGCAGGGCCTCAAGCCCATCTGGATGGCGACCACCTTTGGTCTTAAGTATGCCGCCATAATAACTTTGTGTTGTGTTCCAGCATTAGTGACCCAAGTTCCTGTACTCTTATGGGACAGCAGCGTGTTCACGATGCCACTGGCGTTGCAAACAACCATAGGCGACGGTAACTGCTAAATTCTAAGCGGGCCGTCAGCCTGTCTGCTGTCTTACAGTAATAAAAATAAAGTAAGTAGTTGCCATCGCTTAGGTTTGCGATACGGGTACCGCTAAGACGCTGCATTTTACGGAGGGAGACTGAAACCTGGGTCACTTATTCCGAAACAGGAACGTTATTATGGTGGCATATGTGGAGACTGGTGTTTCCCATCTAGAAAGATTTAGCGCTTTACCATCTGTCAGAATTTGTTTAGCATTTTAGTATAGTTTGGAAGACTAATTGAGGGAGCATAGGACCAGCATGTGGCACAAGCTGAAAGTATTAGACATTGAACATACGTGTACAAACGGTGTACAAAAACAATAATGATTCAACGAGAAATGTACATTGTAATATTAACCACAATACATCATTTTCATTAGAAATCAAGGAAAGAAGCGGCATTTAAATGCACGCAATGCCCAACTGTGCTTCGCATAATTGGGTTTTTCGGTCAAAGCTTTTGTTTACATATAAATTGAATTATTAACAATACAGTTTACTATTGTGTTCACTTGTCTGTTTAATGTTTCTCCATGCAGAGACGGTAAGAACACTGACCTACAGCTGAGGCTATCTGCCGTAAACAACAATACCGTAGCTAGTAGGTCCGAGCCCGTCTGGATGGCGTCTGGAGTCGTGATCTACATAACCTTGTTTTGTGTTTTGGCATAAGTGGCTCAGGTTCCAGTTTTCCTACGCGGATCACAAACATCTATAGGCGAGGGTAACTTACCCTTACACAGCAATAAAAAAAAAACGAAAAAATTATTTATTTTTAATTTCCAAAATATTTATTTTATACGTTTTATTTTAGGGGTATTATTTAATTTACATGGTTATACCAGTTATATTGTACGATTTTTAATCGAGGATAGGCTCTTAAGATTGACTAATCCTCTCGATCCCCCAGGTCTGTGTATGTGGGACTCCGGGAATGATGGTCGAGATCCGACTATAACTAAAAAACCTCGCTGTTCTACCGCATATCGTCTGGGCCAACGGATAAACTGGCCCACCGATCTCGTGGCCCAGGCCGGCGGCGCCCGCTCCTTTTGTCCGGACAAGCTGCTTACCAGTACGCTTTACCGTAACCGAATAATGATGATAATTCTATTAAATCATGATTAAATGATGCTTTATTTAATTTAATAAAATTTATACATAGGGTTTTCCGTCTCTCGAATCTGGTGAAGATATTAAAAACTGCTCTTCGTGCAGGGACAGAGAAAGAATACTAACCTCTGCAGCCGGGGTCGGCTGTTTCTCGGCAATAAAAAAAGAAGAAATATACAATGACGTAATGAAATTAAGATGTCTATGCCATAAGTTTGACTCCCAATCTAGTTGTATGAATGAAATATCTGTATTCTACGATCGAATAAAAACGTGAAAAAGACTGTAACCTGAGCGGTCTTGT
This sequence comes from Malacosoma neustria, assembly GCA_963693495.1. Classification (NCBI taxonomy): domain Eukaryota; kingdom Metazoa; phylum Arthropoda; class Insecta; order Lepidoptera; family Lasiocampidae; genus Malacosoma; species Malacosoma neustria. The sequence continues at coordinate 8,719,687 of OY856393.1, forward strand.
TTATTCACTTGTTGGTTCAGGTTTGACGTAAACCGGAATTAGATTTGTCAATGTCAGTTTACTTTGAGGGTCTTGGATAACTAGGTTATGGGACCAAATTACATTTGGTACTAAGTAAATAACTTTTGCAGGTATATTTGAAGTGTTTTTATTATGGACAATATAATAAATAAAATATTTTGACAATTCACATAGCGCCATCTATTCTTAAAGTAAGCAGAATAAACTCTTGTGTTATGAGTATTATACTACTTATATGATAACCTCTTTATTTGTGTAGCGGCACCATTCCGGTACGCTTGCGAAAGACACGGGTTCGATTCCTGTCTCGCGTCTGGGAGTTTATGTATAATATGTATTTATTTACAAATTAAAAGTATATAAGTAATATATCAATTGTTTAGTGCTCATAACACAAGTGCACACATACTTTAGCCATCTAGTCCCAAGTAAGCAGCAGAGCATTTGTATTATAGGTACTATACAACTACCATAACATACGAAACAAATATAATTTTAAGTATTTTGCAAATAAATACACATTAAACATAAATACCCAAACCAGGGATGCGAATTGAACGCAGAACGTAAGCGGTCCGACTTGCTAAAGCTGCTGCGCTACGGAGGTCATCGGGATGTTTGAATATTATTTGTAATGCCTGAACAATAAATGGTTGATATGGACAAAATATATTGTAAAAAATAATTGAATGATTATATTTACAAGTCATAATTTGACCCAAACCACGATATTGCTGAAGCCATCTGCCCTAAGCGCTAGGAGAACAGGAGGGTCTTTTAGTGGGTAGTCTCGCGGAGTCCCATACACCCCGAACTCCTCCAAGGCCAGAGGGATTACAAAATAAGTACTTCCTCGAAAATTAAGTATGTGTGTGTGCAATTCACATACGGCAAAAGTGAAACTTCAGTATAGATTACATTTCATATATTAGTGTATAAAAACTACAAAAGCCCGAACAAATAGGAAACGAAGATTATAAGAAACACTATACCTCTATTCTACTTGATTCTCTCGCAAGCTTATTTATGAATATGTATGCCTTTTTTGGTATTACTTTTGGGTTTCAACGAATTTTCATATCACAACTGTACTAAATAAGTGTCACTTCAAAAATAGGTAGAGTTCATTATGTTTTATTTTTACAACCGCCTAAACCCGGTCTCCGATAGTACAACATGGAGCCAAAGTTTAAATTATACACAGAAACAACCATATATGCCACTCACGTAACCAACAAACCGACCGTCATTAAAATTTTGAATTCTTGGATGTTACAAATGAGAACATTGAACTAGGTTTGTTATTATTTACAAGTTTTATCAAAATCTTTGCGTTCGCGCCTGTTTTCCTTGTTCCCTTTGCGGTTTAACCCTTCTAATGCAGACACGATGGTTCAATTAAATGCAATTGTTGTCCAATTAAAGGTAAATAGATAGTTAAATATTAATGTAATAGCTTAAATGAAAATAATATATTAAAAATAATTAAAGAGATTTTCTTATAGCTCTGAAACAGCAGTCAGGCTAGTAGCCCGTACAATTACCCCATCGCTTATGGTTGTTTGTGACGCAAGCTAATAATATGATGTCGTCCACTTAAGGTAACTAGAATCTAAGTCACTTATGGCGGCATTTCAAGATTTTTATAGCTGTGAAACAATAGGCTGGTGGTCTACTAAACAGTATGCAGTTATCGTCATCTACAGACATTTGCGAGCCAGGGGCAACTGGCACTTACACGCTGCCATTCACGCAGGGGTACTGAAACATTTATTACAAAATAAGGTTTACCTTATATTGCCGCCATATTTATATGGTGGCATATTTAGAAAAGGGTGGTTGAAATTAAAAAGCTTAGAGCTTTACCAAATAGTTAGAGATGTTTGGTTGACTTTTTACGACAGGTCGCCCCGATTGCAGGCAGTATTTTTACTCCACTTTGCGCGGAGATCTTTTTGGAATTGAATATTCGTGCACAGCAGTGAATGTGTTGGTGCGTCATAAAAATGATTATGTTAATACCGGGAATAATGTTTCGTTAATGAATCATTAATGAATTATTGAGTTTAATAAATTAATAACAATACTTTTTTACCGATGAAAAAAACGGAAGAGGTTCTCAAGTCGATGCATATATGTATGTATATATATATATATATATATATATATATATATATATATATATATATATATATATATATATATATATATATATATATATATATATATATATATATATTGCTTTTTTATGTATGACCACGCATAATTTTTGACAGAATTGATTTATTTAAGCATGTAGTAATTAGTAAATTACAGCCACAAAAACTTATAAAATAAAAACTTTTTAACAAAAAAATTAAACCGCCGAAAAAATTTAAAAGCAAAAAATAATTAAGCTTCTTTTTATTAACCTTAATAACTAAGTTCTTAAACTAATAGAAGTATACCTAAGTAATTTTGAGTCGGCACCAAACAAGCAAATTAATTAATTACGTAAAGCGCGGCGCCGGCGCAGCGTGGCACGCCCTTTCGCCGGAAAATACCGAGCGCTTACAAAGTTAATGTCAGCGAGATAGCAACCCGAACGGGCACACACGTAAGGGCACTGGCGTCGACTCAAAATTGCTTAGGTATACTTACATTAGTTTAAGAACTTAGTTATTAAGGTTAATAAAAAGAAGGTTTATAATTTTTTGGCTTTTCAGTTTTTTCGGCGGTTTAATTTTTATGAACTATGCTTTGGAGATACAAATTCTGAGATATATGGAGCTACGAAGATGGATTATATATCAGAGAAATTATATATATCAGAGGAAGTTTGATAGATGGCGATAGTGATTGAGAAATTGAAATATAACAGACCGGCATGGTATTGTCATAAAATGCAAATCTGACCACCATAATAACCTTGACCAAGATTATATGACTACCATAATAAATTTGATTGAGATTATATGAATGCCATAATAACCTTGAGATAAGTGACACATGTTTTAGTTCTCCTACGTGGTCGGCAGCATGTTAGTGGTGCTCCTGGCGTGACAAAAAACTATAGGTAACTCCTCATTAATAAGTGGGCCATAAGCTTGTCTCCTGTCCCATAGCAATAAAAAAAATACCATGTCATACAATTTAAAACACTAGGCAGACACTAACGTAACAATCAAGGTAAAATTGGTAACAAAACATTCTAAAGTTACAATTGACATTTAATCCAATCATTATTAAAATTTATGTTAGCATCATACCAACATTTTGTTGCCGTAATAAAAAGTAATACATACCTTTTGTTAGTCTATGTTACACGTTGTGTTTTACGTTTGGTATGGCCGCTAAAATATAGATGCTATCTTTAACGGCACTTATCTCGGGCTTTACCGTGATTAAAGCTTAAAAGCTTCCTCGATCTCTTAAGCTTTTGGGTAATGAATCCTTTAACAGTTAAGTATTGCGATTTTATGGAGAAGGATTTTTTAATCAATAGCAATAATTGTTAGTTTTTGAATAAAAAGTATTGCACATGTATTTACACGTAGACTTATACGATTTTTAATTGACGAAGGTTTATTATAATATTACAGATTATTTAAATGATAAATTTTAGATGTTTTTTTTACTTATTTCAATGCAATATATTATTAAATAAATGACATACACATGACTGTATAATGCCTTAATATATATATATATATATATATATATATATATATATATATATATATATATATATATATATATATATATATATATATATATATATATATATATATATATATATATATATATATTGATGTTTAATGATGAATTTATACCTACATATATTGTTGTATGCCGAAAGACTCAATATGGCGTCTCTATTATATTATCTTTTGTTATCCAATAATTCTAATGTTGCTCAAAAATTTTATTTTCGTCAGTTCCAGTAATTGATTATTGAAAAGTACGCAAAATAATCACAAAATACTCGTACGTTCTTTTGGCGGAGTAACCCCTGCCGGGTTCGGCCTGTCGTAAAAGACGACAAAACAAGTCTAACTGGGTGGTAGGGCCCTAAGTCCGTCTGGATGGCAGCCACCCTTGGTCTATAACTATGTTGCTATAATAACCTTGTCTTCTCTACCGGGATTAGTAACCCATGTTCCAGTAACTCTATGCAGACAGCAGCGTGTTCGCGGTGCCGGTAACTGCTTACTGTTAAGTGGGTCGTTAGCCTGTCTGCCGTTAGTCAGAAAAAAATGTTATTTAATACCAAAACATTATTTTTTTAATATTAGATATGGGCTCGAAGTTTGCTCGGAGTGTACATATACAATGCGTTGGTTATATCAATGGATGTCGTACGTGAGTGGAATGGCGACAGTGGATAAAACAGGCGCACTGATTAGCAATTCCACAATGCCTGTTTTATTAATGTCGTGTAATAAAATGCGGGGAAATGGTTCAGTGTACTGACAAAATATAAAAATAAGCCAAAATATTGAGAGGATAACGTTTGGTGTCTTCTATAGAGGTATGGAATTTCCTCGGTTAATTTTTCCCGAATACTTCCTACAACCACAAACAACCTCTTAGAACAAAAAAGTAACGAGTGTAGAAAGCAACAAATTACAATTTTATTGCTTAATCTATTATTACGTCTCTGAGTGGGGATGTGGTCGAACTAATTCTCAAATTGGGCTCACGTAACAGTTTACGTAATATTATTTACAAGACGTCACATTTATCGATTGGTGACGCAGTGAGCTTTCGTAGAGTTAACCTAAGTCTAAGAATATAATTTGAAACATTTGCAAGTTTCAGTTGCTTTTGCTTTATCATAAATAAATATAAATAAATATTACAATAGTAACAATTTACACGGTGTCACTAATTCCAAAGTAACTTAGCATTTGTGTTATGGATACTAGGCAACTGATATACTACATACATACTTTTCTTTTGTCGACTAATATATATTATACAAATAACTAGACGCGATATGGGATTCGAACCCGTGGCTGCAAGCTTACCGAGGTGCGTTAGCCGCTACGCCACGGAGGTCTTCTTCCTATCATCTTAAACATCATCATCATCCAAAAGCCTGATTTCAGTTGAGTATGCCTTCCACTTTGGAGTTCTTCGAAGAGGTTTAATAAAGAATATCTTATTCAGGTAGTCTGTGTCAAATAGTAATAATGTGTATATTATGTGTATATTAATATTTGTATATCATAATTCTAAACAATGTCTCCGAATTTGATTGCTCCGTCAAGCTGGCTCAAGCTCTGTGGGTATTGTATTGGCAGATGAATCCAACGTATAAATTTTGTTTCTGTATTATACAATCTGGGGGTCAGTGTTTCCGTGTCGGTGACCACTTTCCTATCAGCCGCTCCTGGCGAGATTACAGACCGCCGTAACGTCGCATACAATTGCTTTATTGGCTTATATCGCTATCATGGGAATAGATAACATACGAGCGTTTATTCGCACTCATACGCACTTTGTGTCTAATGTAGTTTTTTTACTAGTTTAAAAAAGGAGAGTAAAAAAATCTAGAACTATGCAATACTGCCTGCTATTACTTATCATCACCAAACTTATAGACCAAAAACAGTTATAACAAAAGTGGAAAGAATTCCGCTGGTTAATTTATAAAAAAAAATAGGATATTATTCCTTTAAAATATAAAATAATTTGGCTATTAATTATTATATTATTTCTATAAGTTTTATGTATTATTTTTTATTTTTTAATTATAGTTTATTTGATGGTTTATTGCGTTTTTAAATATTTACAAACTTCCGGATAGTTTACGGTTGAGTACATTTAAGTCAAAAATATATTTTATACATTTAAGAAATGTCATAGCAAACTTATACTATTTACATGAAATTTTAATGTAACAATATAGTACATATTTAAAATCTTTTAAAATTAATGTAACTTAAAATATGTGGGTAGTGACGTCTTCCAACTTTAAATTCAGTAAAAAAATTCAAAAGACGAGTATTAATTTTGAAATTACTCCATTCTTTCACACTAATACTTATTAATTATATATAATAATTACTCTTTATTATTCCATATTACAAAACGTAATTTATTTTTCTCTGTAACTGTGTTTTTTTGTTCCTTTCTAAAATTATTTTTTAATATTTTATGTTTCATATTATATAATTTCTTATATTTATACAGTCTACATGATCTATTTTTCGATAATCTCCAAATAATTACTTATCAATACGTGATTTTGAACTATGTATTGTGTGATCATTACTCAATAATTAAATAACCAAGTAAGTATTGTCAAGTAAGTGTTAAATATTGTCATAATCCCCAATTGCCTATTTGCAGTGGTGCACTTCAGTAATATAGCCAGCGTATGCTATATAGATATATAAACCAGAAAAATTTACTAAGAAGAGCATAGTTGCATGTATAAGGCTATTAGCTGACCCAGCAAACGTTTTTCTGCCATATAAATTAAAAAAAAAAAACAGAAGTTTATTACGTTCTCCTTTATTTTAACCCCATCAAATTTCATTTTCGCGACGAAAAGTTTACGTCCTTCTTCAAAGTCCAATCTATCTCTATACCGTAATTCATCAGCAGCTTAGGAGTGAACACAAAATACATAGTTCATTTCACATTTATAATATTAGTATGGATTAGGCATAGTGAAATAGAAGAGGGAACGACAAATTATGAGCTCGTGTGTCGCCAACTGGACAATAAACGATCGATGGCAGACGTTGAATATTTTAACGAAGTAACCGACCGCGCAAGGACGATCCCGGGCACAATGGATTACACTTTTATAGTTCATTAAAACAATAACGAAGAATTAGATTTACGTATTTTATATATGTCTGCGTTGCTGCGTTTGGAAACTACAAAATAAATAATAACGACTCACCATTCCAATGTATACACAGATTTATGGATTTTTTTAAAGTTTTTGCTGTGAATTTATGGGATGCAAATTACTTACTGGTTAGGCGCCTCATCCTATCCTTTTTTCCCTGCTTACCCGCAAGTTAGTTTAAGACTCGACGGTACGTGTCGTCGGCGCGGGCGCTCGCCAAGCAGAGAGAGGGTGGCCGTGGCGGTGGTCGAGTAGTTTTATCGAAAACCACCGTCAGGCGCCGCAGTATCTTAAACTAATGTGCGGGTAGGCAGGGATTTTTCCCAGTTAAGTAAGTGGTTAAGGTTACTAATTAATTATTATTATTACGAAACTAACTTTATGTTCATTTATACTATGTAATTTTTTTATATAGTTCTGATTTTAGGTAGTTTATCTTATCTTTACTTCTTTATTGCTGAGGAACAGCAGAAAGGCTGAGGGTCCATTTAATAGTAAGCGTTTGAGGTCGCTTGGATATTTACGAGTACGCCGCTAGGGGCAGTGCTTACACACTGCTATTCGTGTAGAGGTGCTCCAGGAACCGGGGCACTAATGCCGGAACATAACACAAGATTTGGTTATAATGGTGACATACTTATAGACCAAGGGTGGTTGCCATCCAACGAGCTTACGACCCTAACACATGGCTAGGGTTTTTTGAAACCTTTTATGACAGGCCGACCCGGCTGATGTTGGCCTGTCGTACGTAACGTTACGTCCACGCGGAAAAATAATGTAATCTACCTATTATCCTTATTCAGTATTTATTTTACCAAACTATTATATCGTCGGCTTATTGCAAGAAGTCATTATGTGACATTTCATTATTTTGGGAAAACAGCATTTTAGTAGGAATTAGTTAGTGGTTATGTTGATTAGCCAAAGACGTAACGGCTAAAATTGGCCAGCTAGAAATTAGGGTTTTTGCATTTTGTAGAATATTTAAAAATGAGCCCATTATAGATAAAAATGTATTTAGTGATTTTTGCAGTTAATGAGTTCTTGCAATAAGCCGACGATATATTGATTTAAATCACTGGCTGTTGTCTGAAAGAAATCTCTATTTGTAATAAGATCGGTAATTGTATTTTTTAAAATTATAGAGTATGTGAGGTATAATTTTTATATGTATATATGTATGAAACGAAGATTATATTCTATCATTCAGTGTGATGGGGATGTGGATCCTGGGGATGTGGGTGCGAAATTTTATTATGTGTGGCATACGTGCACTACGTATGAACTCAGATTTTTTGCAGTCAATGAAAAAGCAACTTTTGAGGCTCCAGATTACGGTTGTTGTCTATTTTATACGAAACTTCTATTTTGAAGCCTTAATTATACTTTATCATCAGCCATACAAGGAACTATCAAAAATACTTTTTAAAAGGAAAAAAATTGATAACTGATTTTATGTTTTTGTCCCTAGATATAATCACAGCTTGTACTTTGGGACACTGACGTTTGTACCTTGGGATAAAATATAGTATCTCTTTATTTTTTTTTAACTTTGTTTAAGCATTAAGGAACGATAATTACAAAATGACGAAAACATTAGATAGATATTCCTAATTTATTAGAATAAATATTAATACCATAATGTGAAGAACTTTCAGTAACATCGTTTAAAAAACTAATAAATCACAACTTTGCTCCAGTTTTTTCTGGATATAGCCACATTTAGGATCACATTTTTGGCAGTAATTTTCTAAACTGGTGCACCCAAAAGCAACATGTTAAACATTGAATCTAGCTAGACTCCTTATTGTAGGGAAATAATTTTCTCCACACCTACGCAATTATTATTTTCTTTTATATCATCACATGTTTACTCTCTAACAAGAGATCATTCTTCCTAATCTTCCTCAGAGCTAATGTCCTCAATTTTTTCTTTTTTCGCTACTTCTGTTTTCCTTTTTCATGCGAACTACTTCTCTAATTTCTGCTTTTTAGAAGTATCAGTAAAACCCTTTCTGTTTCGAGACGTCTTGTTCTTTCTTGGCGGGGGCTTTAGGAAAGGTCAAATAACTTCTGGTAACAAATGACGTCTTTTTTGGCATCTTCTATTGCACCCGCAGATGTAGATGGTACCGAAGATTCCGTCATAACCTCATTTCCATGTAAAGTAACAAAAATAAAAGTAAGCTTTTGGAAAGTTTAATAGCTTGTACCTTGGGACAGTCCCAAAGTCCAAAATAATAGTGTCCCTAGATACATATGTTTGAAATATGAAACAGCAATTAATACGCTATTTATAATGAAAACCGAATGTGGAACTCGAATTTGACCAGTAAATACTTTTATTTTCAAATATATAAAAAAGTAACTATTAAAACAAAATTAAAAAATCTTGAACTAAGAGGTTGTTGCCAGATTCAATTAGCGGCCATTAGAACGTCATCAACAACGTCGTCGCGCTGATGGCTTTGCGAGGATAAGTATAATGAATGCTAAATTAACGCGTTTGAGCTAGACCCACTAATACATAAATGGAATAATTTCGCAAATTATTATCTAATTTATAATAAATAAATATATTGGGACATTTCACACAACGCCATCTAGACCCAAACTAAGTTGCTTGGGATATGGGTACTAGACAACTAATATACTACATTTTTTTTATTGCTGTAGGCTAGCAGACAGGCTGACGGCCTGCTTAGACTTTAGCAGTATCGTCGCCTATGGGTGTTTTCAACGCCAATGGCATCGCGAACACGCTGCTGACCCATAAGAGTACAGGAACTTGGGTTACTAATTCCGGAACACAATTACAAGATTATTATGGTGACATACTTAAGACCAAAGGTGGTCGCCATCCAGACGGGCTTGGAGCCCTACCACGTAGCCAGGGTTGTTTTGTCGCCTTTTACGACAGGCCGACCTCGGCCACAGGGGTTAGTATTCTTTCTCCGCCCCTGCACGGATAAAAACACGGATACAATGCAAACTCTTTAAATTATTCGGAATTTAAAATAATATTGACTTAATGTATAAATTACTTCTTTAGTGATTGTAAAATGGAAACAAATTACACATTAACGAAATATTTGAGATATGTCACTATCAAACTACAATTATGTAAATTAAATACGAGACAATTCACACAGTACCATCTACTTCCTGAATAAGGAGCAGAGCATTTGTGTTGTGGATAGTAGACAAATGATATACTCCGTTTTTCTCCATGCAAGGGCGGAGAACAATGATGACAAAGCTAGGTTGTTAAAACATAAAGCTAGTCTGAGGGGCAACCACCTCTGATCTTCAAATATGCCTAATAATCTTGTGTGTTGGCATAAGTTACACAAGTTTAAGTTCCTTTGTGAGGACGGCAGCATTATAGGTGCCCTTGGTGTCGCAAACATCGATAGGTGACGACAACTGCTTACTATTACTATACTTACAGTTCTACAGAGATTTAAAACACTATTCATATACTTTTGTAAATAAACCATTATAAATAAACACCTAGACTCGGTATAGGAAACGAAATCACTGTAGACGTTCAGACATGTTTTTATACTATTGATACTAATACCTACAAGGAGGAGTAAGTACCTAAATATTCACAAAAGCAGGGGTGAATATTTTGCATTTTCGTTTTAGCAAATGACTGTTATTTCGAGTGAAATGGACTTTGGCGTTGAGTTAGAAGGGACACCAATTTATTCGCAATGTGGGTAACTTGAGAAATAAATTATGCTAAACGTTCCTCTACGCCGTAGCGCTGTATTTTAAAGGTTTTTGTAAATAATTTATGCTAATAGCTATATAGAGGGTCGCACTTTACTGTACTTACTCACTTTGGCGTATTTTTTGTCTTTACGAATCGTCATAACATTATAAATCAGAATTCAGCCGTTTAATTTATTTAAATGAATATTATAAATTTTAAAATCACCTCATACATAATTCTTCTTTGTCTTCCTGCCCTTATCCCAAATATGTGGAGTCGGCACAACATGTCATCTCCTTCCACTCTCCTATATTAGTCGTCATCTCAAGATTCACACCTTTTTTGCCATATTATGTTGTACACTTTTAAATCTATCCATCTCTTTTTAAATCTATCCACTCTTATTTTTAGTATTTTTATTGTATTATGACGTTTTTCTTTTACATATTTCAAAAATAATTGATGAAAGAAATATAAGTAAGATAAGTAACAAAAAATGTTTATCGTTGCAGGTAATCAAAGAGAAATGAAGAATACGAACGAGAGACGATACGAACCAACCGAAAAGACAAATTAAATTTGCCATGACATCCGAAGAAGCTATTAATGTTGTGAATAAAAAATCCGAATCCAAAAAGACTGATGATTGTGCAAACTTCGAGGACATACCAGAAAAGAAAAAAGAAAATGCAGAAGACCAAAGAGTGAAACGATCACATGAATTAATGCGACTAGTTTATGAGTTACCTGATGAAATAAAGAAAGAGGTTATAGAAAACAATAATATGCTTAAAGAAAATCCTCCTATCACGATCGTAGAGATCACAGAGCAAAATGGTTGTGCACCTGGTCAGTTTAATAATGAAATTTACTTTAAAATACATGATAGTACTGAAGATATAAGTAATAAAGCCGTTTATGACGTACTATCATCGAGTGAACATGTAATTAAATGTGCAGATGAATACAAGGAAGTGATTGACAGAGCATCTCCTGAAGTATCCGATGAGGATTTGTTAGAATTGAAAAAAATATTAGAATCGAAACCAAAAGTTTTAGAAAGGTATTTAAAAGAATGTGCGAGCGTTGATGAATTGAATAGGATACATGCAGTGACGTCAAGTGGACCTTTGTCACCGCGGCCGGATCATGAAGCGAGGAGTACTTCCGTCACTTCGGATTTATTTCAATTATGGCTGTCATCGTCACCGGTTAAGGTAGGTTATGTTTTTATTTTTCGTGTGACAATATTTTTAGCTGTTATGAAAAGTATTTTTTCATGGAAATTCCCTTTATGTGTCCCGCGACCACGAGGAAATTAAGGGGTATGTCGCACATACTGAAAATGACCTTGATTCTGGAGATGGTCTGTAGCAGTACCGGAAGACCCACTATCGCTTCCTTCTGTGAGGCAGTCAGGAGGTGGTGAAGTTGGAGCTGACCAGCTGGCTCTTTTCTCGCTTAGACTATGGGAAGTATAGAGCAACATCAAAATCTTTGGATACAAACTTATTAAAATTTTATTATTTATACGGAAAAAGACTACCAATGTATCTACTTCGATACTATAAAAACTCTAGCTTCTATAGGTAGATAACTCTTTATTGCCTGCATTTATAACAAAACTTATATCTAGGACAACACAATAAAACTAGACAGTGACATAAGTAATAACAAAAAAAAATATGTAAAACAAAAGACGATATCATCACTTAAAGCGGTCTCTTCCAGATAACCCAACTGGAAGGAATTAAAGGAAGTAATATGGAGATGTAAGTGATTTACAATTAAATGAAAAAAAGATATAATAATAATAAACAATATCAATCTATATATATTACTGACATTCACAAAATTAACACACACACACACACACATACTATCTATGGTACTATCAATTCCTGAAAGTAGCTAGTGATTTCGCTTGTCGGACATGTAGAGGCAGTGCGTTCCAGAGTTGGACAACTTACACGGTACAAGAGTTTTTATAAAACGATGAAGTGTGCACAAGTGTCATGAGCTTGCGATATGTACAAGTGCGCAAATTAAGGGAAGTAGAAAGGCAAAAGAAACTAAAGCGTTCGTTGAGGTAATGAGGACAATTGAGAAAAAAAGTATGTTATAAAGGAGAGTGAGAATGTGAGTATTCCGGTAGAACTGAATTGGTAGCAATTTGAGTCTTTTACGAAAATCAGAAACATGGTCATATTTGCGCAATCGAAAAATGAAGCTTTGCAAAAGTTTTGAAGACGCTCAAGTTTATTTGTCTGCTCTAAGGTCAAATCACGATAGCTGGCGTCAGCGTAGTCAAGTATATGGAGTAGAAAAGACTGCAAACATAATCTTGGTGGCAGTTGGCAGAAAGTTTCGAATCCTCCTCAGCGATCTAGAAGATAAAAACATCTTGCGACTTAGTTCACTTCTGTGTTGGTTTAATGTTATAAATTTAAATCACACATAAAAATGTGGGAATAGTCACAAGCGATATCTTCGTGTCGTAAAAACAAAGTGGCTATGAAAACGCGATAGTGTCTACGGTCTATAAAATTTTCAAGTGTTATGTTATAAAAGCAGAAATAAAATATAATTGATTGAGAATTAAGCTATCCAATTTTGCTAAGGAATTAAATGCAATCGCAAAGCAATAACTGAAAGTGGATTCTGCGATTCACATAAGGGGGAAACCGGAATTTTAGTCAGGCGTTACATTTTGGCCAATAATAAAAAGATGAGTTAAACTGAGTGACAGGATAAGAAATAGTGAGATAAGGAAACGTTGTGGTCTAAAAGAAGATGTAGTGACAAAAATTGAGAAAGGTATGCTGAGATGGTTTGGCCATGTTGAGAGAATGAATGAAGAACGATTGACGAAAAAAGTGTATAAGGCGAGTGTGAATGGAAGTTTTGGAAGGGGTAAACCTAGGCGAACGTTTCGAGACCAGATCAGAGACATCTTGAAAAAAGGCCAGGTCAAGAGTACCCTAAACCGAAGGGCATGTATGAAGAGAATAATGAAAGTGGACGGAGCGAAACAAGTATGTAAGGATCGTAGCAAGTGGAAAGAAGTGGTCTCTGCCTACCCCTACGGGAAAGAGGCGTAATTATATGTATGTATAAAAAGATTACCGTCGTAGAATTGTAACGGTGAAGCCGACATAACTATGGCTTTTTCCTGGACTCCCGCATGGCGCTGGTAATATGATTTCGGATAAAATATATACCTAGTCAGGTCATAAGTATTGTCACACAGTAAAAACTTTTCTTTTAGAATGCTGGCCACAAAAAAGTTTATTGAATTCGAATCTCGAATTGTTCATGAAAATAAAAATGTATACTTTTATAATTTTACTCATTTTTTAAATATGGAGTGGACGCTTAAAGAAGACCGTGTTGCAGTTATTGCGTTGCATCGTTGCGGTTACGCGCCAATTCAAATTTTTAACATACTGAAAAATTTGAATATAGCCAAAATTATTCATTTATCGTACCATCAAACGATACAATGAAGACTCTAGTGTAGATGACAGGTCAAGAAGTGGTCGCCCTCGGTCTGTTAGGACTCCAGCAGTGATAAAAGCTGTGAAGGCATGAATTCAAAGAAATCCCAAACGTAAGCAGAAACTGTTGGCCCTTCAGATGGGGTTAAGCAGAACCACGGTGAAAAGGGTGTTAAATGAAGACTTAGGGCTTCGGGCATATCGAAGAAAAACAGGACATCGTTTGAATGCTCGTCTAATGGACCTGAGACTGAAGAGATGCCGCGCTTTGTTGAAGCGGTACGCGGAAAAAAATTATCGGGAAATTCTTTTTTCGGATGAAAAAATGTTTACCGTAGAAGAGAGCTACAACAAACAAAATGATAAGGTGTACGCACACAGTAGTGAAGAAGCGAGCAACCGTATTCCGCGTGTCCAACGAGGTCATTTTCCATCCTCGCTCATGGTATGGTTGGGAGTTTCTTATTGGGGCTTAACAGAGGTACATTTTTGTGAGAAAGGTGTAAAAACGAATGCTGTTGTGTATCAAAATACAGTCCTGACGAACCTTGTGGAACCTGTTTCTCATACCATGTTCAATAACAGGCACTGGGTATTCCAACAAGATTCGGCGCCAGCTCATAGAGCGAAGAGCACACAAGACTGGCTGGCGGCGCGTGAAATCGACTTCATCCGGCACGAAGACTGGCCCTCCTCCAGTCCAGATTTGAATCCGTTAGATTACAAGATATGGCAACACTTGGAGGAAAAGGCGTGTTCAAAGCCTCATCCCAATTTGGAGTCACTCAAGACATCCTTGATTAAGGCAGCCGCCGATATTGACATGGACCTCGTTCGTGCTGCGATAGAGGACTGGCCGCGCAGATTGAAGGCTTGTATTCAAAATCACGGAGGTCGTTTTGAATAAACTTTAATGTCATAAGAATCTATGTTTTCTTAAGTTCATTTTGGTATATAAATGGTTACATAATGAATAAACTTGTTACAATTATTTTACATTAAACATGTGACAGAATTTATGACCTGACTAGGTAAATAGTGGAGTAATTTTGGACTCCCCGTGAAGCTCACCCATGTGCCTCCATCTATAGGTAAGACGATACACGTCGCTAGTATACCCATTAAAACCACACCACGGTTTCTTAATGCGCTTTGAGCGCTGGGACCGTAAGACGTGACGTTGGTCTAACCCCTGCTGCAGACGACGCTTTTTTGAGGAATGTGTCCCCAGCACCTTCTTACACAAGGTGAGAAAAATTTCAGTTTATAAAAGGGGATACAAACCTCCAGTGCTTCTACTCCTCGGACAACTCCTTTAAAATTCTTTTAAATATAATACGATTACATTGTATCTTAGTTAGGAAATAGCTAGATTGGCCATCTGACATAAAAATTACAAATACGATAGATTTTTGCGTGTCTGTAGATTCCGTTCCCACCTGGGATATCGTTTGTTTAAGCATAGCTGTTACGGCCATCCATGCGAAAAAAATCCTACAACATAGCTTTTGACCACAGAGAAGGCTAAAACAAAGGAAGGCTGGCTTTCACACTCAATAATAAATACGTTTATCTTAAACAAATATTTTTAATATAAAATTGAACATTTAATCTGTCTATTTGTTACCGTTTTATAAGTTAATCTGTAACACAATACAACGATTTAACGACACATGTTACGTCTGGCGTGTTTGCTGCGTGCCAACAGTGGTTGTTAATTTTCGGGATTTATATTATCAATAGTACTTTGTTTTTTTAAATTATCATGTATCTTTACTTTATAATCTTGTACTTTTGTATTTTTAATATTACAGGCACATACGGATATTAATTGTGATATAACAAATTGAATTGAAATAAATTGCATAATTGGTTCATTGATAATTAATTGTTTTATATAATTTACTAGCTGTGCCCGCGACTCTGTCCGCGTGGAATAGTGACTGAGCAGAATTTTTTGGATATCTTATGGTTTATTTTGGATTACAAACCCTATAAACCTTAAAATATAAATGAAATATGCAAACAGTTAGTATTATCGAATGCAACTGTTACGCCATGCACCTCCGGAATACGTACGTTCGAACATACAAAGTCCAGCCTAAGCTAAACTCTATTTCATATGATTGATGACATAAATCTGAAGTTAACTTAAATTGGAAATTCAACCTACAACGTCTAGCCTAAGCTGAATCCTATTTCATATGATTGATGATATAAATCTGAGGTCAACTTAAATTGGATTTCAAATTTCCGAAACTTATAATTTTTGACAAAAATTATTTTTTGTTTCTAAAATAAAAATAGCCTAAGTTACTCCTTGATACATCAGCATCAACAGTGAAAGTCCCGTCAAAATAGGTGCAGCCATTTCAGAGATTAGCCGGAACAGACAGACAGACAAAAATTAAAAAAAATGTTGTTTTGGTATATGTACCGTGTATACGTCCGAATGCACTTAGTAAAAAGCGGTTATTTTAATATTACAAACAGACCCTCCAATTTTATTTATATGTATAGATGAATATTTGAATTATAATTGACGTTATTATTGTAAAATAATACTAACCTGGCCCGGGTCGACCTGTCGTAAAAGGCGACAAAACAACCCACCCTAGCTACATGGTAGGGCTTCAAGCCCGTCTGGATGGCGACCACCTTTGGTCTTAAGTATGTCGCTAACATTGTGTTGTATTCCGATGACCCAAGTTTCTGTACCGTTATGGGACAGAAGCGTGTTCGTGATGACACTGGCGTTACTAACACCCATAGGCGACGGTAACTGCTAAATTCTAACTTTGCTGACAGCCTGTCTGCTGTCTTACAGCAAGAAAAAAAATGACAATGAGGTGTAAAAAACTGCCTAACCCGGAGGAGTAAGAATACTGACCTCTGCGGTTAGGGGCGGTCATTCATATAAGGCTACAAAACAACCCTAGCTTGGTTCCAAGCCTGTCTGGATGGCATCCTCCCTGTGTCTCTAAATATTCCTTCCTATTCCTGTACGGAGGAAATGTAATTGCGTCATTTCTTTTGACCCTGCATACAAAAACAAATGCGTTACACATAACGTGTGTGCATATTTTTATCTTTTAATACTTCAAGTGGTTAAAACAAATGATATCATATCACTTGTTGATATAGAGTGATGCATTAATACTGTTCATATTGAAACAGAAAATGTCTTCTATCGACCGCACCTTGAAAACAATATTGATGTATAAATTAGCTTTTCGAAAATTATCCTCAATATTTTAGAATATTTATTTCAGAATTGGTAACTATATTCAGCATGCTAATGAGTGAAGTTAGGTATATTAGAGTTTATTTATATTATAAAAAGATAGAATATAGCAGTTCCTTGTTTAGATTTATAATGACAAGATAATTAGATATACATATACTTCTTTACAGTCTCCACCAAAATTACTATAATTAACAAAGAAACAGTTTTTATGGTTTCTTTTTATAGTTGGATTGCAGCAGACAGGCAAACTGCTCATTCAATAACAAGTGGTCACCGTCGCCTATGAACGTTTACAATACCAGAGGCATAGCCAATGTGCTGCCGGTCTCTAAGCAATTCTATAACGCCCGCTTTGAAAAACTCCATAACGTACTGCGATGTTAAAACCTTATACGGAAGTTCATTCCAAATCTGGAGAGCAAGAGATAATAGAAAAAGTTAATTCTTAACTACTGTGTAATTCTAACTAACTACCTGTATTTACAATTTAATATCCGGATGACCGAGCTTTGCTCGGTATTTTTTTTTATAAATTGTGTTTTTTGGAAATTAACAATTGATTTTCTTAGTCTAACCTCAAAGCAAACACTCATTGACTTCTTGTTACTTAACAATGCCATCTGCTGGAATAGCTTTAGTGTTGTGTCGTTAAAGCAATTAAAAAAAAATATATTATTCGCCGATAGATGTCAGGAAGAGTCATTTTTCAGTTTAAATTGGGACTACTCAAACGCCACCTTTTGACATTTTCTAGAAATGATTCCTAGCTAGATCGATGTATCGCCCTCGAAACCCCCCGTATACTAAATTTCATAAAAGTTGTTGGAGCCGATTCCGAGATTCCAATTATATAAGTATATATATACAAGAATTGCTTGTTTAAATATATAGGATTATGATTACATTTTAAACGGCAACAATAAATCTATGATGGTATTAATTGTTGAAAATTTTTACTATATTACTCTTGAACTCCCTAATGAGGAGGTAGGTCGGTTTTTTCTGACCAAGATAGTACGGTAGAGGGCGCTTTTAGCGTATCTAATTTGTGATAATTTTTCCAGACCATTTAGCAGATGTTCCGATATCAGATAAGATAGTAGGGCTAAATTGAATTGACACTGTTTTACGAGCTAGCTCTTTTAATAGAATGACGTCTGTACACGGACGCGTTAAGTATGTTGTTGAAATACGGATAACAGTGTCACATTATGTATTATGAGTGGCTTTTATAGGATTATGAACGGAACAGTTTTACAGGTCTATAATAATTTCTATCTATAAAGAAGCCGTCAGCCAATTTTCGGAATAAGATTATTGCCCCTGCGGCCGTAGTCGGCTTGTCGTAAAAAGCGACAATACAACACTAACTACGTATGACTCTATCCCCATCTGGATTGCTATCACTGGATTGGTTGCTACCACTCCTGCTCTATAAGTATGCCATCATAATAACCTTGTGCTGTGTTCTGGTATTAGTGACATAGGTACCCCTATGCAGATAGCATGTTCGCGGTGTCTATAGCGTCGCAAACATTTAAAGGCGACGGTAACCGCTTACTATCAATAATATCAGGGCCGTAGAAATAGAGAATGAAAAGTCGAGTCATGTTTATTACAATAAAAAATACTATATGTAATAAACTCTATATTTTGTATTCTTCGACAAGATAATTTTTCATACATAGAGAGTGCGTGGACGATCTCGCTGGCGCAGAGCTTTTCATACATCGTAACGTGGGTTCGCTTCCCGTCCCGAGTTTGGGTATGTTTTTTTATTGCTATAGGACAGCAGACAGGCTGACGGCCCACTTAGAATTTAGCAGTTACCGTCGCCTATAGGTGTTTTTAATGCCAGTGGTATCGCAAACACGCTGCCCCATAAAGGTACAGGAACTTGGGCCACTAATGCCGGAACACAAACTTATTATGGCGGTATACTTAAGACCAAAAATGGTTGCCATTCAGACGGACTTGGGGCCCTACCGCGTAGCTAGAGTGGGCTGGTTTGTCGCCGCTTACGACAGGCTGACACTGGCCGCAGAGGTCAGTATTCTTTCTCCGCCCCTGCACGGATTAAAATCATATCTTATTTTGGGGCTAGATGGCATTGTTGAGATGCCTTAATATATTTATTTTAATAATAACTTATAATGTCCCACTGTTAGGCCTGGCCGAGAGCTACCGTATATACGCTTTGCTAGTCCAAGGCGGATGACATTTACATATTATAGCGGTGATCTCGTAATTCAGACGACAAACATAAAGTTTCCTTAGCCGTCGGTAACTGGCAGTTATAGCACATTAGGCGAGAAATTCTGTCTAAGTGGTGCATACCATCGCAGGATTTGAACCTGAGACTTCTAGTTTGGTTTTCGAGTGTGATACCACCCGGCTATTTTTTTACATTTATTTATTTTATTTATTCGAATTATAGTGCAAGCGGGACTACCTATATTGACGATGGACATTTGTTACCCAGTCCAATGGCCGCAAATAGTTTGACCGCCACCCCCCCCCCCCCCCCCCGTATATAAATGACGTAACATATGCTTTATATCTTAAATTAATCATCGCACGTCCCGCTGATTGGCCTGCTGAGCGCAATCCTTGTTTCTCTAGTATACATAGGCAAGCTAATTCGATATTAATTTCTTTTACTACTATTTTTATTTGGTTTATATTTTTTTTATTGCTGTAAGAGAGCAGACAGGCTGACGGCCCGTTTAGAAGTAGCAGTTACAGTCGCCTATGGATGTTTGCAATATCAGGGATGCGATGCATCGTGAACGCGTTGCTAAACACGTAGTGGTACTGGAACCCTCACTTATGCCGGAACACTACATTTTTTTTATTGCTGTAGGACAGCAGACATGCTGATGGCCCGCTTAGAATTTAGCAGTTATTGTCGCCTATGTGAACACGCTGCTGTCGCATAAGGGTACAGGAACTTGGGTCACTAATGCCGGAACACAACACAAGGTTATTATGGCATAGCGGTTTATTTAAAAACCAGAGGTGGTTGCCATCCAGACGGGCTTGAAGCCCTACCACCAATGCTACCGGCACGCTATGATGACCGTTTTGATGTTTGTCTATACTAAAATAACTGCACGTCGCTATTGACAATAAAGAACAGCAATTTGCTCCTACAAATGTAATTACTAATTAATACGAAACTTCATGAGTGGACAAACGTAAAAACGGCCATTATAGCGTGCCGGTATTAGCTTTTAGATGGTTTAATCTTAGGTTGTTTAGTTGCATTTTAAGACAGGCCGACCGCGGTCGCAGAGGTCAGTATTCTTTCTGTCCCTGCATGGATAAGATTACATAGCATGATTATGTAATTCTTTAATTCATTATTTAAATTACGTTTTACAGGTTTTAACCATGTGTTTATTTTAATTGAGTTTCTGTTATTTTCAACAATCAATTCATGAAATAGAAAAGTATTCATTTTTATTTATTTAAAATATATTATTAATAAAATTTGTTCAAAAATGAGTATTTAATTAAGTGCCGATGGAAAAAAAATATTGGACGTTGATAAAATAATTATTATAATCTTTTAATCCAGACTTGGTTCGTCAATAACGACAAAAAATATGATATAATGTATACTTTTTGTTACTTATTACTTTTCTAAAATATAGCTTATCGCTTCCATTATTTATACATACATATTGCCACTAAAGTTAGGCTTGCAGAATCTTTGCTCATGCCCATTTTGGATTATGCCGATGCCAGCTATCTAGATATAACGCAAGAACAACTTAATAAACTTGAGCGCCTCCAAAATCTTTGTATCAGGTTCATATTTGGTTTGCGTAAATATGACCATGTTTCAGAATTTCGTACAAAACTCAAGTGGTTACCTATCCATCTTCGCCGGAAAACTCATATCCTTTCACTCGTTTACAAATTTATCTTTTATCCAAACGCCCCTATTTACCTCAGGAATCAATTCGAGTTTCTTAACTCGTCTGGCCTCCGAAATTTGCGTACATCTACTGAACTATCGCTTAAAACTCCTGTTCATACTTCTTCTTTTTATAATAACTCCTTCATTGTTCATGCTATCAAACTCTGGAATGCACTGCCTATTGCTATAAGACAAGCTAAGTCACTACCAACTTTTAAAAAATTGGTTAAAAATCACTACCTATCTTTAGTGTAACAACAAAACATATTTTTATTTATGTATTCTACAAATATAGATATTTAAGTATGTTTATCTATTTATTTATTATATTTTATATATATTATTGAATTTTATGTATATTATCTATTTATTATGTAAATAAAATATAATTATTATTTATTACCATACCTCCCTTCCACATCAATGTAACACCAATAATGTTCTATAGCCCGGGTTGCCTGGAAGAGATCGCTCTGTAGCGATAAGGCCGCCCATTGTAAGTCAAGTACTCATTGATTGTGTAAATAAGTTTCATTGTGTTTATATAATTGGTTTACAATAAAGTGTTATCTATCTATCTATCTATCTATCTATCTATCTATCTATATATTGAAGCGCACACACTTGGATGACAAAAAATATTTGCATCATACAAATATTTGTTTCTCCATGGGGATCATACCCATAATACACAACCGTATCAGATCACTTGCGTACCACTGAGCCAGTCCTGTCATCTATTTATTAAAATTAGACATCTTTTGTTAATTTTATAACTCCTCCATCGACCAAGTGTGGGTTTTATTCAAAGGATTTAAAATGCCCAGCTGCGTATTGTCATGGAGGAAAGCGTGCGTGTTATTTGTCTGGATTCACTTCCATATCACTTCCTTTTCTCGACTAAAGCATGAAAATGATGGAATAGATTTAACTTATAGCCTAGCTGTTATATTGATGTTGCCGTCTGAAATCGAATACTGAATACATACGTCTTAACCTCGTTCGTACTTCGTCAAGGTGCACCAGTTACGAAAGACTTCGGTCCAAATTTCTTTTAAGCTCCTTAATGCTAATTTTACAATATATTTCATTAACCATATCGTATTTTGTTAGATGATACACTAGATATAAATTTTATTTAATAAAAAATGAAGGTCATGAAATTTCAATATAATGAAATATTTTAAGAATACATTTTTCATATTTCATTATAAATGACGCTTACTAGGCATGCCTTTTAAGTTCTATCATTTCCATATTTCCCGGAAATTTTGAATTTGGAACTGTTCTATATTCGAATGTGTTTAAATTTTGAATCTCAAAACTGTTGAAAGTATTAGGATTAATGCTATTGTTATTGGTCACGTACGAAAATGTTCGTGCAATAATTTTCTACGAAGAGACCTGACACGCCTTCAGTGTTTTGAAGAGCTAACATCTGTGTTATAACTGACAAAACTTAAAAGGCATGCCTCGTATAAATTTAATAAATAAAATTATGTATGCGTGACTGACGTAATGGTAATTCGAGGTGACATTTTAATTTTCACTTTAATTAATCCTTTGCTTTAAAATATTTGAATAATGATAAAATAAACAATAGAATACGCTTCCAAATATACGTCAAAAACTTATACCGCATCCTTAATTTTCAAAATATACAAATTCTACACAAGCTATCCCTGCTCTCGGGAACTGAGTTACATGTTTGATAAGCTTTATAAATAAATATTGGGACAATTCACACAACGCCATCTAGTCCCAAACTAAGTAGCATAGCACTTATGGGTACTAGACAACTAATAATTAATAAGTTTTTTTTTGTAAATAATAAATATTATACATAAACGCTCACATGCGGGACGGGAATCGAACTTGTGCCCTCCGCAAGCGTACCGATATGCGTTAGCCGTTACGCCACGAAGGTCGTCAAAATATATTATGTAGCAAGGCTGTTAATTTTTTTTTTACTCAGGCTGTTGGCCAACTTAACAGTAAGTAGCCTATCGATGATCAACACGCTACCGTCAGGGCAGGGGAACTAGAACCGTGGTCATTCATGCCGGAATACAATACAAGGCTATTACGGCAGCATATTTTAAGAGTAAGGGTAACCACCCTTTGACAGTCTTGGAGCGCTACCAACTACCTACGGTTGTTTTGTCGTCTTTTATGTCAGGCCGCTTCTGGCAGCAGGGATCAGTATGTTTACTCCCACCCAGCTCGGAGAAGTTAATTGTAGCAAGACCAACATTTCTTAACGCTTTTATAAATTGGGCTACGTTGTCGCCATCGGAGGGAATCTAATAACCTCCGGATGCCGTACAATGCGGCCGCGGGCGGCCCCTCGGGGGAGGATCCGCCACCCGCACTATTGCCGCGAGGATGAGGACTGCGTGCTGTTCCGCGGCCCCCCTCAACTCCTCGAGTCGATATAGAAGAGCGCCGGGGGGAAGAAACCGTGACTCCCTAGCGCCAAAATTATGAAAGAGGCCCGCCCCGACACAAAGGGTGGACAGGCGCCGGCCCGGGCCACGAGATCGGCAGGCCACATATCCATGGGCCCGGGCGTAGGCGATAGGAGGCCGGGGGAATCTGTCAAAAAAGGGTTTTTCCCGAAACTAAAAAGAAATGGCTCCATTTCCTAACTACTACGGTGAAATCAGATTTATTAGGTTAATAATGAGGGTTCTATTAGCTTGTAGGGGGTCGGATAAATGTGTTTGGAACGATTGATCTCATCTATTAAGCGGCTATATTCATCGGTTTTAACTTTAATATTGTTATCATTTGTATCAATATTGAGGTAAACCTACCGTTTCTTGAATGTATTGACACATATTATACTACTTTGCTGCTGATTCAAGGCATCTTTTCATTTTTTAGGATCGCGTGGATCTGACGTCAGAATCTTATTTAAAAATCAAATTAAGCTTATGTAATAATTTAGTCTATACCATATTTATTGCAAAATTTATATTGACAGGTAAAACTGTGCCATAAAAGTTAAATGCTTAGGTATTCGGCTTACATTGCTTGTATTGTAAAGTATTCTAATTTTTTTTAAATTGCTCTAGGCCAGCAGACAGGCTGACAGCCCGCTTAGAATTTAGCAGTTACCGTAGCCTATAGGTGTTTGCAACGCCAGTGGCATCGCGAACACGCTGCTGTCCCATAAGGGTACAGGAACTTGGGTCACTAATGCCGGAACGAAACACAAGGTTATTATGGCGGCATACTCAAGACCAAAGGTGGTCGCCATCCAGACGGGCTTGATGCCCTACCACGTAGCTAGGGTGGGTTGTTTTGTCGCCTTTTACGACAAGCCGACCACAGAGGTTAGTATTCTTTCTCCGCCCCTGTACGGATAAAAAGAGAAAGCATATAAAAGGTGGAGGTTGGTCTAAGAATATGACATGAGTTAGCTGCTACGTACCTTTGGTGTTATTAAACTAACTTGATTTACAAATTAAGAAGTCTTCCAAGCAGTTTGCAAGCTTTCATTTGTAAATAAAGCTCCACCAACCGTACATTTATTGGCTACAAACCTACTGAACCGTATTTAGTTAACCTTTTCTACCCATTCAGTGGAACAGGTATAGAGTGATTTATGATGTGTTTGCAGTAAACGGGATTCACGTCTATCGGAAACTGTTCTATGACTTACTATCTTGATTTATCATTCATTCTGTACGATTGATTGTGGAATGAATGAATGAATGAAACCTCTATAGTTTGATTTCTTTTCTCTTGCTATTTTATACATAGTAGCAGATTATAGATGTGTTTAAGTATAATATTATTGATTTTAAATAAATATCTAATGAAATAAGTGAAAATCGTTTAAGATATTGACGATGATGATGATGAAGATATTGATCTCAAATCTTTCTCCGTGCAGCGGTGTAAGAATACTAACCCCTGCGACCGGGGTCGGCCTGTCGTAAAAGGCGACAAAACAACCCTTGCAACATTATAGGACCCCAAGCCCCTCTGAATGGCAACCCAAAACCTTTGGACTATAAGTGTGCTGCCATAATAATGTGTTATGTTCCGGCATTAGTAACCCAGGTTCCTGTACTCCAAAGCGGACAGCAGCGTGTTCGCGGTGCTTCTAGTGTCGCAAACATCCATAGGCGATGATAACTGCTTATTATTAAGCTGTTTTGTTAATTAGTTTGAAATGTCACCGAGCTCTTTGTATTATTGACTTTGGATAGTTACGTCTTTTTTCCTAGATACTTTTCTGTCCTAGGCCTGTTTTTTAAACACGAAAACCGTCGATGGAAAAGAGTAACCCTTTAGCACAACAATACAGTGGAAGTCCCTAAGTGACGATATGGTTAAATTAGCATAGTTAAATATCAGGAAATCGATTCCCGGCAAGATACGAGAACATTCTCGTATATTCGTGTGAGGGTTTATAATTTTCCTGTTGTATATTATCTCAATGACACAATAACCGATGTCATGTAATTATTTGCCAATTACTAACTTTAATGAAATGCTATTAGTATCTTTATAATTGCTTCTAATTTAAAGCATTTGATTTTTTTGACATTTTACGCAACGCCATCTTGTCTCAAACTAAGTTGCATAGCACTTGTGCTATGGATAACAACTGATATATTACATATATACTTTTATTTTGTAAATAAATACATATACATAAACATCCAGACGCTGGACGGGAATCGTACCCGAGACCTCCGTGAACTTACCGACGTGTGTTAGCCGTTACGCCAGGAGGTCGTATTTCATTCACTATTATCAAACAAGATTGATTAATCATATTGGGTGAAACTTGAATCTGTTCATTTAGATAAGACAAATGAGAACCGCTCCGGTTAGATTCCTTGAAGTTGATATCAGTTAGCTGTAAATTGCCTTAATTCTTCTTTGTAAGAAGATGTAATTAAATTATTATGAATATTTATTCCTGATTTATTTTTGAAAATGAGTGTATTCAATACTATGATACAATAATTTTCTATTTAAGGAGTTCTATATGGTATATTTTGGTAAACTAAATAATATATATAAGAAATTATATATATTATATATAGTATGGATGAAAATCCATACTAATCTTATAAATGTGAAAGTAACTCTGTCTGTCTGTCTATTACGTTTTTACGCTTAAACCGCTTAAAAATTTTGATGAATTTCGTTATAGAGACAGATTGGACACTGAAGAAGGACAGAGGCTACTTTTTTAAAATCCGTGCAGGGGCGGAGAAAGAATACTGACCTTTGTGACCTGTCGTAAAAAGCAACAAAACAACCCACCCCAGCTACGTGGTAGGACCCCAAGTCCGTATGGATGGCGACCATCTTTGGTCTTAAGTATGCCGCTATAATAACGTTGTATTGTGTTCCGGCATTAGTGGTCCAAGTTCCTGTACCCTTATGGGACAGCAGCGTGTTTGCAATGCCACTGGCATTACCAACATCCATAGGCGACGATAACTGCTAAATTCTAAGTGGGCCGTCAGCCTGTCTGCTGTCCTACAGCAATAATAAAACTATAAAACAGAACATTTGCCGGGTCTGTTGGCTTAAAATATTTGTTAAATCCCTTTGGGATAGCACTCCTAATAAATTCAATATTAATTATTTAATACAATGCGAACACAAAGGCTTAAGTGGCAGTGGCAAGTATCTGCCGGAGTACCGATGGTTGATGGATTCGTAGATTCTTCGTATAGATTTCGGATTCGTGTAGAATCGTACATTCGTACGATCTAATCACAATTACCGGTCGATAGGTACTAGATGTGAAATGAGATGACTTTTTGAGTCCTACATCCAACTGTGAAAAATAATGATCTATTAATAAATGATCGTATTATAATGTATAAAGTAAAAAAGTTATATTATAATAAATTTATTTAACCTAAATAAAATATTCTCGAATAATTGGCTAACAATGTCGATCGTCTTTTTGTCCTTAACCTAAAATACATGGAGGCTACAATGCCCTTTCACTACTCTTCATTGTTAGCCACCATCTCAATATTCACACCTCAATTTAAAAATAATGAATAATGATTTTATGCAAAATTAAACAAACCTATTATAAAAACGTTAGCAAATTTGAGGAAAAGGCCTGCGTATAAAACAGGCAATATGTAAACAATTTGCCTAAATATTGCTGCCATTATGATGCGTGTCGCGACAGTGGGTGGTTTCTACCCCCATGTTTACTTTCCTTTGGGGTATAAGGGAGCATATAAATTTTACGGCTTCTATTGCATATTCCTTATTGTTTAGATTATGTCTAGTTTTATTTCGTAACATAAGTTGTATCGATTTTTGACACTGATTTGCTTTTGTTTTGTTCTTGTAAAGCTGCAATACGGATTTTTTGAGTATTTTCTAATTTATTATACTTAAAAGTTTTAATATTCATTTTTACACCTTTAAGGATTTGTTGTCCTCTCTGATTTAATCAAATGAAAATATTTTCAGAGTTTTTTTTTTAATTATTCGCCCGATTGACTTGGAATTTTAGATAGTTACTCATTTTATGATGTAGATGCTCATTAAGAACAGTTTCAATGGTGATTTTACGGAAATTCTATCCACAGTGTATTTTTTTTTAATTTTTATGATAGAACAACGTTTGTCGGCTCAGCTAGATACACGTGTAAATGACCCTAATGAATTAGGAGCAAATAGTCTATATTACATATCCACATTTTGAGGAAAGACCTCTCTGTTTCAAGCACTGATGTTTCGAGCCACTGCAAAATTGATGTTACTGTAGTTACAGTAAATACAGAAATACTGCTCTGAAATCATACATACTTAATATTATATATGTGAAAGTAAGTTAGTTTGTTACGCTTTCACGCGCAAACTACTTTCCCGATCATCATGAAACTTTGTACACATATTCTTGCAGGTATTAGAAGATCGGATCGGATACTTTTAATTGAAAAAAATTACTAAGATTTACCGAATTCCCCGAACTAGTACCCGCCTGCTTAATCGTAAAACCCTCGCTCTTCCGCTATGTCGCACTGTTTATCGCCAACACTCACCATTATATCGCCTGTGTGCCACGTACAATCGCAACTGCCATGAGCTCGATATTTTCAATGCATCGGTCAAGCAAATAAAAAAATTAAATTTAAATTAAATATGTATATGTCTATATGCACTTGTGATTAAATAGTTAAATACCTTAGAATTTATGAGTAACAGATGTAAAAGCATGCTGTGTTCGCATCAAGTAGGTCATTCAGCTACCATGTTTTTATTATATCTTATTATTTTTGTTTGCCTATTTATCGCTGATATGACCAGTTTGCGAACCATATTGTAAAAAAAAAAATTATTCTTATTTTTTTGATTTAATTTTGCCTGTTAATATCCCAGCGGAGCAACCGTGATCGGCTAATTTACTATAAACTGGGTTTTCTGATAATTACCGCAGAATTTAATCTTGTCACCTACATCATTTTCATTTATTTGTTTTCTTAATAGATTTTAATGCTGCCTGAGGTTAATTGGAAGGATAATATGGTATAATCAAAATTAATTTAGAGACGTCATGTACTTATAAACCAAACAAACTTAAATACATTATATTATAATATTACAAATTTAGTTATTTAAATTGTAACCAAATGTTAAAGTCAGCATAGAACTGGTATATATACATTTACATTGAAGAGCTTAGCCTAAACAAAACAGACTATCAAGCGAACAATAGGTTACGTAATCGCTGAGCGTGAATACCCTCAGCGTAAAAGCCAACTCTACCACACTACGTTTTATAAAGGGATATATATTTATTGTATCATACAAAAGAAAATTTACTGCAATATCTTTTTTATTTTCATTATTTACATTTTTATAAATATTAGGGTTTCTTTTATTTACTTTTACTTCGCATTCTGGTATGCTATCGAGATTGCCAGGAAGCAAAACGTCTACATGTTTTCTATCATCTGTATTCTTAAGTGAATACTTCTATTTTCTTTTGATTTTTTTATTGCTGTAGAACAGCAGAGAGGCCAACTTAATAGTTAGTAGGAACCTCTACCTAGCAAAGGGTTTTGTCGCCTTTTACGACAGGCCGTCACCGGCCGCAGGGGTCGGTATTACTCCACACGGAGAGGAGATTCAGTCACATGAAAGTAAATTTAACAGATGCTGTCAAATTGATTTGTAGGACAGACTTTACGACTCTGTAGAGTACTAAGGTCAGCAGTAAAATATTCATGAATTGTTATAAATATTATATTACAGTAAATATAAATAACAGCTATTAGTAAATTTGTATTAAAACATATTTATTTTGTTGTATTTTCACATTTTTAACTTAGTGGCTGAAGACAAGTTTGAAAACCAGTTGGGGCTATATATACTTTGTCAGACCCTGATAGGAAATTAAGAAATGCAGGTGTGACGTCGTTAAGTTGGATACGTGTGCCAATTAAATACTGGGTGTGTATTTTTTTTATTCCTAGAAAAAGTGAATCCTACCAGTGTGTTGTTGGATCTTTGGGGAAGAAACACGGGGGTATCTACGGTTTTGCTACCATAATTACTCGACTAGCTAATGCATGACAGCTATAGTAGTAACGGTGACGTACACATTAAAAATTAATTTATTATGGACTAAATGTCGGTACCCAAAGCTTTTGTGGGTGTTTACAAAATCGACTCTTGGTCATTGTAATGCCCCCTAGAATACTTTTTAATATGTATACATGAACATAATTTAATTATACCAATATTTATCACATACTTGTCATGTAATATTACCAAGTCTATTTTTGTAAGCTATATTAACAATAAATACAGCATTATTTGAGCTATTACTAATTATTTTTTGCAGTAAATCCTAAATTTACCAAAATTCTGGTTTTAATAATAACATATACATCGGTTTCTTTTCAAATGTGACCTCATAAATGGAATGAGGCACATACTAGTACATGCTTCATTGAATACATCCATTGGCTTTCCGGTGCAGCTATGCCCGGATTTAAAAGCGGCTTTTGGTTTTCTCTTTAACGTTGAACTAGATGTTTATTTAGCTATCTTTTCTCGGTTTTTATATGTATGTTTAAATTGGTAGTGCAGCGTGTTCGAATATTATTTTAATCCAAAACGATTGTCAGAATTAATTGAATACTTGGAATTTATTTGACTAAAGAATTTTACAGGGGAAACTGCTAAAATCGAAAACGTTCGAGTCGTTTTTACAGATTTGACTAATAATTTAACAATCCAATGTAGGCCTGATAATTATTAAAACTATTTTTTTATGAAAACTTTCTTGATTTTTGTACACAGTTTTTAGAGCTAATGCAATTTATTTTATTGATATTTTTGAAAAATATAGGCTAACTAACTAGTTTTTCCATAAAATTAATTTCTCTTAAGTTCTTTTGGAAATATTTTATGGAATTACTGTTTGTAGTTCCAAATAAATTAAAAATAATGATATGTTCGTATAACCACATGACATATTTTGATAACGGGAGAAGATCCGCTAAATATAAAATAAAAACTTGTTCAAATAAAATCTTTTTTATTCCCTAAGCCGAATTTTGCGGAATAAGCGTTACAGAGCATAATATGACGGCTCAGTCTCATTCAATAACAACTAAATTGAGCATCTCCTGAAGAAGAAAAAATCAAAAAAGTTATTATAGTGTGGCTCTTATATACTGTACGTAGATTCTCTGAAATTGAGTACTGCTACTTAGCATATTATATCGGAAATATTCATATCGCAGTCTTGGTAACAGCTGAATTAGGCGGGCTCCGGCCAGATTGAATTCCTTTTCCGAGAATTTCAGCACGGTATTACGTGCTGGAAATAATGGATCCACACCCGTACTATTTGTCTTTGGGACACGTAAACTAAACTATATTTAGAAAATTTCTGTATTTCCATCTAAGCTTCATGTAAGGGGTCCTACGAGTATTATGTTTTTTTTATTGCTGTAGGACAGCAGACAGGCTGACGGCCCGCTTAGAATTTAGCAGTTACCGTCGCCTATGTGTGTTTGTAACGCAACGCCAGAGGCATCGCGAACACGCTGCTGTCGCATAAGGGTACAGGAACTTGGGTCACTAATGCCGAAACACAACACAAGATTATTATGGCGGCATGCTTAAGACCAAAGGTGGTCGCCGTCCAGACGGGCTTAGGACCCTACCACGTAGCTAGGGTTGTTTTGTCACCTTTTACAACAGGCCGACCGCAGCTGCAGGAGTCAGTATTTTTTCTCCGCCCCTGCACGGATATAAAACGGAATAAAAATCAACCCCTGCGGCCGGGGTAGGCCAGTTGTAAAAGGTGACAAAACAACCCTTGCTACATGGTAGGGCTCCAAGCCCGTCTCGATGGTAACCACCCTTGGTCTATAAGTATGCCGCCATATGTCCTTGTGTTACATGTGTGGAACATATTGCGGCATTAGTGACCCAGGTTCTTGTACCCGAGTGGAACAGCAGCGTGTTCGCGATGCCACTGGCGTTGCAAACACCCATAGGCGACGGTAACTTTTAAATTCTAAGCGGGTCGCCAGCCTGTCTGCTGGCCTACAGCAATAAAAAAATGGCTTTTGCACGTCGTAACGCCTTCAGGGGTCGTAAATTCAATTTCCGTCCTGAGTCTTGGTGTTTATTTATAATGTATTTGGGGTTTATTCCCGTGAAATAAAACCAACACGATTTCACCATATTGTGTTTTTAATAGCAGAGTCATGACATTAACAAAAACTTACATTCTACATTTTTCTACCTACTTATATGATATTTTTTTATGATTATGATTTTTTTAAGAAAAAGGCCAGGCCAAGACCCTACCCTAAACCGAAGGGCATGTATGAAGGGAATAATGAAAGTGGACGAAGCGAAACAAGTATGTAAGGATCGTAGCAAGTGGAAAAAAGTGGTCTCTGCCTACCCCTACGGGAAAGAGGCGTGAGACACCCCCACCGTCTCCTTATCTAAACTAATATAAATATGAAAGTAACTCTATCTGCCTGTTAAGTTTTAACGCCTAAATCGCTGAATCAATTTTGATTCATTTCCGTATAGATTGAACCTTGGAGAAGGAAACCTGAAGGGAATGAAATAGGGGTGAAATCAGAAAATATTATTAGTAAATGTGTACCAATATTTATATATACTTTTTAAATAAACCTTGTACAATATACAAGGAAGCTAAAACTGTAAATTATTATTTGATCAGTTAATAAAGGCTTTTTGAAATTGAATGAATAATCAAATCAAGTCAACAAAGTCACAATGAAAATATTGCTTTACACCCCACCGACTTTATAACAAGTGGTAGGGGAAAATAGGTATGACGTTAGATATAATATTAGATATGGAGGGGCGAAAGGGGCGTTGTGGTAGTAGGCCAAAATGTTACACAATATTTGCCTGGCTCCCAGTCATTCTTATCTTTACCGAACGTTTCATTGTTTAACTCTTAAAGTATTAAGGAGGATATTGGACCAAAAATGTTCGTTACACTTGTTTTTGTTTAACTTAGGCGCCGGAAAGTAGCATTATATTAAAAAGTGTGTGTGTATTCATACTCAGGAGAAGTGTAACTTAGAAAAGTAGCCTACGAGAGAACAATCTATATAGTTGAATTCTATCTCGTTCTCTCTGTTATGAATATGTTTGTATCTTTTTCGTGTCGCTTTTCAGTTTCATCGAATTTTCACGAACGGTGTTAAAAAAGTTTCACTTCAATAATACATAAGTAATTATCTGGTAGCTCAGTGGTATTCGGAGAGCAATCCAGTGGTCCCGGGTTCTATTCTCACGGTAGTCTGCACTGCTTAGACAGTTTCCTCACCTGCACCTATGTGCATATTATAGCATAGTTGCTATGTACTGACAGTGAAGGAAAACATCGTGAAGAAACCTTCTTCTTCTTATTTTTCACCTTCTTCTTCATCTTGAAAAAAGGCCAGGTAAGAGTACCCTAAACCGAAGGGCATGTATGAAGGGAATAATGAAAGTGGACGAAGCGAAACAACTAAGTAAGGTTCGTAGCAAGTGGAAAGAAGTGGTCTCTGCCTACCCCTACGGGAAAGAGGCGTGATTATATGTATGTAGAAACCTTCATATCGAGTTAACTAGTTTTTTTTTTGTGTCGGGTTTAAACCCTGTTCTTAACGGGTTCCCCAGGCCCAGGGGGACCGAGGGATATGTGGGACTCCGGGAATGATGTTTGGCCATCCGACTACCCATTAAGAAACCCCGCTGTTCTCCTATCGTCTACACCTAGTCTCACGGATATGTGGCCTGCCGATCTCGTGGCCCGGGCCGGCGCCGTCCCGCCCATTGTGTCGGGACGAGCCTCTTATGTAGTATTAGCGCCAGGGGGGTCAGGATTTTGATCCACTGGCGATCTCCTGTATTAGGTCTAAGGAGTTGAGGGGGGCCACGGAACAGCACGCGGCCCCCACTTTCGCGGCAATGGTGCGGGCGGCGGATTTCGCCCTGAGGGGCCGCCCGGTGCCGCTTCTACGGCAACCAGAGGTTGCCTGCGTTGGCGGAAAGAGAGTGTGCTAGTTAGCTCTCGCTCCCGCTCCCGTTCCGCCGCCTAATTTGCGGACGTAACTATCTCGCAGAAGGAAGCGACGGCCGTCCATCTAGGATCGCCCCCGACCACAGACAGAACCAGGGCCTGGAGCGACAAGTCCACTCCGATTCGGCGACGAGGACGCGGCACTCTTCGCGCCACACAGGACATACGGCGATAGTGTGGGTCACCGTGTTCTTCTCGTCGCCCACGCCTCAATGGTGGCACGCTGACGTCGCCTGCCGCTCTATGCGACACAGGTATCTCCCGAAGCAATCGTGCCCCGAGAGGACCTGAGTCAGGCGGAAGGTCAGGGCATCGTGCGAATGCCTAAAAACACAAAATACCTTGCGCTTTTCTTAAAATATTACTATTGAAATGTACACCCGGCGAGACAAGTTTCGATTTCTCGAGCTATGTTTGTCCGCCGGGTGCACTCGTGCAAAATTATTAATTACATAATAATAAAATAAATAAATGTAGAATAAATTAAATAATGATAAATACAATAAATATTATGAAAATAAATGATAAACAAATAAATTATACATTTAAGAAAAATTAATATGCAGTGCCTACAGAGTCATAATTAAAAGAAAATAATTCGCCAGAGCCTTGCTCTTGTATTACACAGATTGAATGAAGAAAGACAAAACCCCTCGAGCTATTCAATTATCTCCGCTTTGGCAATTTCAGACTAATTCGTAAAAATAATTAAGTAATAAACCATTTTCTACAAAGTGGATTAATGTGAAGGAATAAAAATTTCGGGGAGCTTTATTTTTAAATTGAGAATCCTTTGTGAAGGTAAACGAAGTATTTTCTATTCATCAAAATTTTTACACTTCTTTACGTTTGTAATGGCTTGTGAAACAATATTATATAGATTTTTCAGGGAATTCTAATCAATTGGAATATAATTAGCTTATTAATTAATATATATATATATATATATATATATATATATATATATATATATATATATATATATATATATATATATATATATATATATATATATATATATATATGAGTGGTTATGTTGGTTTGTGTACGCTTCAAAAACTCAAAAAGTTCTGCACCGATTGAGCTGAAATTTTAGCATGATATAATCTGCATCAAGGATTGTTTTTATCTATTTTTTTCTTTCTCATTTCTCAACCATTCAATCACAATGTGGCACAGCGAAGCGTGGCAGGTTAGTGCTAGTTATATATAATACTTATTAATTTAGCTAACATATAAGAGAACGCATAACTTCGGTATTGCTTTTTTATCACACGCTTTATATTTACTTGAAATCTATGGAATGGAATTTTTGGACCCGATTTTTATCCACTTAGAACGATTAAAAAAATTTCAATATTTTGCGCACTTGTCAAGACCTAATGACAATACACAAATTTAATAATTTTGTTTAACGCTCGAACGCTTTCTGTACCTTCTGCCGAAACACCATCTAGTATTAAATAATAAAATGCCCGCAAGATGGCGTTAAATTAATTTCTTTTTCTTCTGCCGGAACGCCATCTGGCGTTAAATAATAAAACTGCCGGAAGATGGCGTTAAATTTGTGAAATCCTGTACCAATTAGGAATTGACAACAAATATATTATATTTCATAGTTATGTAATCAAACTAAAAAATAAACGATAGTTTAAAAAAAAACTATAAAACACGCTTTTATAATTAATCAACCTAAAAAGTAAAAAATAAATCTTAACGTAAGAATAAAATTACGAACGAGAATTTTACTCACGCTTTTTAGAACAGTAACATTAATTTTCTCATCATTTCATAAATTTATTGCAAGGATTGGGAGCACTAGACTAACAATATATTATACTATGAAAATTCACATAGCTCTATCTAATCCCAAACTAAGTGTTAGAGCGTTTGCTTGTTTGCTGCTAGGGAGAGTCCCAAGTCGCAGTGGGACGTTATAATCTACTAGTATACTACTACGTAAACAGTTGAATTAGCTGGGGAGACGTCTCATTGAGGATAATATTTCAGAATTTGAAGAAAGAAGGCAACTTGATTTGGACGCGAAAAGAGAGCATCAAAGCTTAAAAACCAAAACTATTTATTATAATTACGTAAATGGCGTCTTAACGTGTGCTTCTTGTTTGAGCATTTATATAAATCAAATCAAATATAATTTATTCAGGAATAGTTACAAATTAAAACATTATCTACTCGGCACCAAACTAATAATAAATAAATGAGAAGCTATTGCAGCCATCTTAAAACACATCTAAGGGCGTCCGGCCTGGACCACGAAATTGGCAGGCCACATATGCGGGGGCCCGGAAGTAGGTGATAGGAGAACAGCGGGGGTTTCTAGTGGGTAGTCGGATTGCCAAACATCGTTCCCAGATTCCCAAATATCCTTCGGTCTCCCGGGCCTGGGGAACCCGTTAAGAACAGGGTTTTCCCCGAGACAAAAAAAACTTTAAAGGGTGCAACAGGGGAATTAAAGAACCAACGGAAAACAGTCGCTATTACCGAAATCCGCAAAGGAGTATAAACAGCTGAATAACCAAGTTAACTCGTAGACCCGGTCCCAGAGTCAGGAGGATCTAGATCAAAGGTTTGATTCATACAATGATTAGCCGGTCACGCCCGCTCCGCTGGACGAATAACACGCAAAAAAATCGAAAAAAAATGAAAAAGAGTCAAAGGAATCCAAAAAAAATAAATAGCCTATAACCATCTAGTAGTTTTGTTGTGATGGTGCGTCAAAGGAACTCCATTTTCCTTATGTATGTATAGGTATAGCTTATGTTTATTTTAGGTCAGTTTTTTCTAAAATATGAGGACGATGAAAAGAACCATCGTGAGAAAATCTGCATACATACATAACCAGTACCCCGATTTAACCCTTGTTATACGTAGTACCTGCCGCCACCGACTGAGTATTTCATTTTAACTAGCTTGTTTCAATTTAAACTCGCCATTTGTGCGCCTTGGCAATAAAATCGATACGTGCTGTGACGGCAAACATTGATACGCTAGTTTACCTCATCAATTACAATCTACGTGTATGATAGAAAATACTCATAAGGCTTCTTTTGTTTTAATTCAATGTAATATATAAGGATGTTAAAATATAATATCTGATTTTAAAGTAATAATTGCTATTTTGACAATCGATTTAATAAAAATCAAAATTTTATATACTATTTTCATAGTCAGATTTAAAAAAACAGTCACTCTTAGAAAAAAAAATCTATTTTTTTGTATCTTCTCGGTAAAAGAGTTACCGTGAGGTATCAACGTAGAATAGTCTACTAAGATTTCCCGTTTAAACCTGTAGTGACATTCGTTGTGATATTCGAGCGGAGCGTAATGCCGAATGCGACAATAGCGCCGACGCGTGCGCACGGCGGGACCCTATAAACCGTATTCAATAGATGGTGTTAACAGCAATAAAATATGAACCTATGTTTTAAATTACTTAAATTTAGCATACCATTACAAAAGTCTACATCTGTAAATGTCAGTAACTACGGCTGTCGTAAAAGGCAACAAAACGTGGTACTACAAAAAAGGTGTTAGCGCAACCTTTGATCTAAAGTATGTCGCCATAATAACGTTGTGTTGTGCTGTATTGAAATAAAATTAGTAAAAATATTCCATGACGCATAAAAATATATGCATATCCATAATTAGTTAATCAACGTACCCTTGTAAAGCCGAAAACTGGGTTGAGGAGGGATAAAAAGGGATTTTCTGCAAACAACGTAATGCATTTATTCCTCTCTTTTAAGTTTAGCCTTTGTGAATTTATAAATAAAACGTATTTAACTTGTACTTTAATGTACCAATATGAAACGGTCATACCGTTTCATCTCCGTAGATTTTTGTTGTATACGAAGTTTTTTCAAAGCCTTGGGAACGTTGAAGGTATTAATTACATAGAAAAAATTATAATGTCTGTTTGCATCGATGCGGGTACTTTACATTTTCTTTTTGTGGCCAAAAATGTATGAGAAAATGAGCGAGATTTATTACGTCAGCTTTTAACTCACCAAACCTAAATGGAAAAACCGAATTGTAGGGTACGTAACCAACAGCCAAATACCAAATTAGAGATAATGGTAGTTTTGCTCACTTAATGTGCAGATTAGAAAACATCTTGAGAAAACGTATCGAGATCGCTAGTGTAACCCCTCAATCCGCATTGGACAAGCGTTGTGGGTATAATATCCGTTCCTTATAGAAGGAGGACCGATCCCAATTGTGGATGTTAATGGGATGTTATTATAATTATTGTTTCTCCTGTACTGGAAAAATTATTATTGCTCCCTTAGTACAGGTACTAAGTGAGCAATGGAGAGAGAGAGAACGTATTACTGTAGAATCACGATTATCCAAACATAGATTATCCGAATATCCGATTAACTAGATTCATTCTTGATTTGACGACGCAACGAGACTTTTTACGAGTTCATTCCCGCCTCCGACGTGTAGGTACTCCCGCTCTCATTTGTTTGCGCGATAGTGTTTGTTATTATTACATTTTATTTGATACATACATACATATAATCACGGCTCTTTCCCGTAGGGGTAGGCACAGACCACTTCTTTCCACTTGCTACGATCCTTACATACTTGTTTCGCTTCGTCCACTTTCATTATTCCCTTCACACATGCCCTTCGGTTTAGGGTACTCTTGACCTGGCCTTTTTTCAAGTCGTCCCTGATCTGGTCTCGAAACGTCCGCCTAGGTCTACCCCTTCCAACGCTTCCATTCACACTCGCCTTATACACTTTTTTCGTCAATGGTTCTTCATTCATTCTCTCAACATGGCCAAACCATCTCAGCATACCTTTATCAATTTTTGTTACTACATCTTCTTTCAGACCACAACGTTTCCTTATCTCTCTATTTCTTATCCTGTCACTCAGTTTAACTTCTATCATACTTCTTAACGCTCTCATCTCAAATGCATTTATTCTGCTTTCATGTTTCTTATGCCATATTATTATATTATTTGATATTATTTGATAGCGTTCAAATTTCGTTCAATTTCAAAGAAGTAACAAAAGCAATAAAAATTCTTAGCATTGGTGAAGAGTGTGATGAAGAGAATATCAAGGAGTGGCTGAACTGTGATAGTGAAGACCCTGGATTCCAAATTTTAACTCATGAATAAATCATTGACGATTTGAACAGTAACAAGAAAGAAGGTGAATTAAAGACTGAAACTGGTGATGTATGTCAAGTACCATCTCACATAGAATCTTTTGAAGCTCTATCCTATACAGTTATTACAACTGTAGCGCATCAGGGACTTGGCTGTAATGAAAAGATGTGATTCATCACGTCAATGATTAATAACAAATTATTTCCAAGCAACATTTTAAATTACATACGTATTATGTTATTCATTATCTTTACAACTCGTTATTTTTTTTTATATCGTATTGTCTAAATGACGTATGTATAATAAATACCCTTTCTATAATAAAAAGTTAATAAAATTTAATTATTGTTTGATTTGACTTTTAAATTGATTATCCGGATTTTCGATTATACGGAATACCCCTGGTTTTAAATGATTCGGATAATCGGGATTCTACTGTATAGTAAATAAATAAAAATATGTTTCTGGCGGTTCATGGACAGTTTGCGACGAGTCAGAGCGAGAGATCTGGGATAACATCCCACAACACAAGATTTTTCATCATTTTTCAGTTTTACAACTTTGTTTCTAACATATGATAAAAACATACCCCTTGAACAAAACAAAATAGCTAAAGAAATTAAATGTTAATTTGAGAAATTAATATTCGTTAAGTGATAGCTTATAATATCCACAATTAACTGGCATTATTTATATTTTTAGTTAAATTAAAAAAAAATCACCTCATTTAAAATCTTCAGTTTCGATTTATTTGATGAGAAGTGTATTTTTTTATGTTTTATATAACTCCTAGTTGACCCGGCAAACGTGGTTTGCCATATGAATTTAAAAAAATAGCATATGTGCTTCTCGAAGGTCCAATCTATACCGAAATTAATCAAAATTGGTTCAGCGGTTTAGGCGTGAAAGCGTAACAAACAAACAAACTCACTCACTTTCGCATTTGTAATCTTAGTTAGGATATACTTTCCCTGTAAACTATATTTAGCCTTTTTAAGAGTAAGATGCGTTGAATATCCTTCTAGAACTTGTACTAAATATGTGTATTATTTATAGACATTATTTAAAAAAATCACAACATTTTAAAGTGTCATTAATCTAATAGATATGCATTCCAATTTCATGCGAGCAGTTGTTAGTTCTAATCCTAATTAGTTAACGACGTGAACTCTCAAGTTTGAGCTTAGTTGGAGGGGTTTATTGGAATTTCGTACATACATTTATGTCTTAATACTGGTAATATAGCCCTGACTGCGGAAAACTTCAGAACAAAATAACAATTTTTGCAAATCATTTCCTTTTAAAGAACCAAAGAACCTACTTATAGTAGCACAAGATGTATATCAATAACCGTTGTCTTCTTCTTTCTTCTCTTATCCCACATTTTGGGTCTGCACAACGTTCTCTCCGTGCAGGGGCGGAGAAAGAATACTAACCTCTGCGGCCGGGTTGGCCTGTCGTAAAAGGCGACAATACAACCCACCCTAGCTACGTGGTAGGGCCTCAAGCCCGCCTGGATGGCGACCACCTTTGGTATTAAGTATGCCGCCATAATAACCTTGCGTTGTGTTCCGGCATTTGTGACCCAGGTTCCTGTACCCTTATGGGAAAGCAGCGTGTTCACGATGACACTGGCGTTGCAAACACCCATAGGCCGTCAGCCTGTCTGCTGTCCTACAGCAATAAAAAAACACTCCTCTGCTAGCCGTCATCTCAACAATCACACCATTTTTCACCATAATCATCTTTTACGCAATCTGTCTTTTCTTTGGTCTACTTCTCTTCCTGTATCCAGTCACTCTCATTTCTATAATTTTCCTTGTTATATGAATATCCGCTGTGTTTACTGTATTTAATTTGAAAGAAGAAAGAAAAATATTTATTTAGTACTACAGCATATATAAAAAATTAAAAATATAATTGAAGATACTTAAAATTAGTCCTAAAAGGGCTCTACTCAGCATAAACTGGTTAGAAAAAACCAGCGCTGGTCTTCCGTTAGAACCCGATAATGACGCCACATAACAAAATCCGGACTTAAAAAGTAAACGAAGTAACATTTATTAACACAAGACAATTCTATAAAATTGTATTAAAATAATTTCTGGCTAAATTATTTTTGGTTTTGGAAACGTATCCTACCGAAAGCGAGTTGCTAAATCATTAAAAATGCCATAAACAAAAAACAGAAAAATGTGAGAAAAAAAGAAAGAGATTTACACACCATACAAGAAATAGATACAATACAAGAGATAAACAATTACAAATTATATATAACGAAAGTGAAAATAATTTGAGTATGTCGTTTCAGAGATCCAAATCCCCCAGTGGGTCTGCGCAAAGGCAGCTAGATGAAGCGGATCTGTTCATGGATCTCATCAAAGATGTAGCCAATGAATTGGATATCGACGTTCTCTGTCATAAGGTAACTTTCAATTATTTATAACTTTTTCGACAAAAAAAGCCCCATCTCACTGGGACCGCAGCATGTTTGCAGTGCCCCTAGCGTCGCAAATATCCATAGTCGATGGTAATTGCTTATTATCAAATGGGTCGTCAGCCTGTCTGCTGTTCTTCAGGAATAAAAAAAAGAAAGACTCATGATGCTTGTTCCCCCGTACAGTTCCTATGGTTGCCTGGCTCGGAAATTTCCACGTATATTACTCGACGATGTATTTCTGTATATTGTATACACTTGCCCCTGGCTCTCGTGTCTTGACAGTGACAGTGACGTCTACACTACTAACATAGACACATGAGACAGCGTAGGTATGCTACAAATGCGATAGACTAAATCACATATACTAAACCGACTTCAGGGGAGTCGGGGGTATGTGGTAGTCTATGAGACTATCGACTTCTCACTAAAACCTGCCCTCCTATCGCCCAGTTCGTTAGATTTTGTTCGTTTCTGAGCCGTCCGAAAGAAGGCTTGGCTAAAATTGGGGCCAAAGTCAATTTGCTAATGACTTTAGAACAAAACTAGTAACATTTATTATGAACTAGCTGACCCGGCAAACGTTGTTCTGCCATAAATAATTAAAAAAAATATAATGATAAAATATAAATGAACGCAATTATTTATTTCACCCCATTTAAGTTTATTTTTCGCGACATAAAGTAACATATGTCCTTCTCTAAGGGGCCATCTATAAATTACGTCACACGAATTTTAGGAATTTTTAGCCTCTCTCCCGTCCTTGTCACAGGTTGTCGCATTTTTAAAACCCTGATGTGACGTCACACGTTTTTCAAATTTATTATGCCTCTTTGGATGCGTTCAAGTTGCTAATAGCAATATAAAGTTGCGTTCACAATTACAGTAAAAGAAAACTAGTTTTTACATTTTCCGTGCAATTTTTCTCTCTATAAAAACCTCCATCAGAGTTCAACGAATACATAAAAAAAAATTACTCGATTAGTCCAGCCGTCTTCGAGTTTTGCGCTTAGCAACATATTTTGCGATTCATTTTTATTTACATATATAGAAGATAGATATTATATATTTTATAGAAAATAAAATACGTTTTTGGTCTTACAGCTTAAATTTAAGCAAGTTTGCTGCAAATTAAGGATACATCAACCATTCGCATTAATATATAATGTCAGGCGTAATCGATCGGCGTTCGTATGAACGGACGAGTACGAATCGTTTCATTTGTGAATATCTACAGACACGCGGGTACTGTAGTTACGTACATTTTTATAGCTAAGGAACATCAGATAGGCTGACGGCCCATTTAATTGTAAGCCTATATATGTTTGGGAAGCTATGGGCACTACGAGCACACCGCTGTCCACATAGCGGCACTGGAACATGAGTCATTAATGCCGGAATACACAAGGTTATTATACATACTTATAATCCAAACGTGTTTGCTATCTAGATAGGCTTGGAATCCTACCACGTAGTTACGGTTGTTTTGTCGCCTTTTACGACAGGCCGACCTCGGCTGTAAGGGTTAGTATGAATACTCTTACCCCGCCCATGCATGGAGAAAATACTGTTAGTTTACTGTCACTGTGTTATGATAGTAATTTCAGACGATCAATTTACCTTAATACTAGGAAAATTACTACGTGGGATGTTTACAAATTACTGTACATATAGAGTTGGCGGCTAATGTTATTAATCTAGACCGTTCAAAATGTGAGTGGGTTTTCCCATTAAAAGTCAGTGAGCGTTGGGTGATTAGGTATATTCCTAAAATATATTGTTTATAATTAGTTTATTTATTATTATCTGTTGGGGAAGTTGGAAAGTAGCGCCAGTGAATGAGAAGTTGAAAATGAGTAGACTACTCCTTTTGAGCTTCTATG
The DNA here is from genome assembly GCA_963693495.1 of Malacosoma neustria. Taxonomy (NCBI): domain Eukaryota; kingdom Metazoa; phylum Arthropoda; class Insecta; order Lepidoptera; family Lasiocampidae; genus Malacosoma; species Malacosoma neustria. The sequence continues at coordinate 8,762,992 of OY856393.1, forward strand.
GCCATATAATGCGACGAGAAGAATGTCATGTAACAAGGATAATGCTAGAATCGAGAGTGGTTCGATACAAAAGGAGAGGCAGATCAAAAAATGGATTGTGTAAAAGATGATATGGCAAAACAAGGTGTGAACTAATATAGGAAAGTGGAAGGACTAAACGTTGTGGCGACACTACATAGCTGGGATAAGGGCAGGAAAATGATTTATTATTATCTGTTATATAAACGAGTAGACCAGGAATTTGTGTTTCTGTGTGCTAACAACTGGACTAATAAAGGGCTATCATAGAGACAAATGTGAAAGATGATAATACACGTTTATTTTAGTTGATTGTTGGGAAAGGTATAGTACAATGAAATCAATGAAGCATACATTTTGTATCAAATGATGACAGATTGTGAGGTAAGGACGTTAACCCGACTATGCAGGCTATCGAAATGAACACAATTACTGTTTCGTTCAAAACGCACCAATGCATCGATCCTGACCCAACTTCGAATAAAAACTCGGTTCTCCACCATATGCAAGCAACGCGTTCTTTCATATTTCAGCCACGCAATCCGCAAAGGTGACAAGAATTCCAAACGCTGATTGTGGTAGGCAATAACGAAAGTAAAAGATGTCGCAGTCGTTCACCAGCCAAAATGGACCATACCATACCAAACCATAGGAGATGCGCTGAACAGAAACCGGTGGAGACAAATCATTCGCTCCAGATGCCACCTCGATGCTGACTATGATCCTCAGACATGAGGGACCGACCCCATTGTTTGGTACAACTAAGACTACTGATGTGACCTATTTCGAATCATACAAATCCTATTGAAATACTTGCTAAAATAGAACATAAATAATATTTTAAAGCGTCAAATACTTATCAAGTTGCAGAGTCGATCCTGCGAACTCCCACATAAATTACATAGGTTTTACTCCATATGACGCCATGTTCTTCACTGGTTAATGTGTGATGATGATAATTCACACAGCGTCTAATCTCAAAGTAGGCAACAGAGTGATTGTACTATGGCTACTAGATCACTGATTACTTATATTTTTTTATTGCTGTAGGACAGCAGACAGGCTGACGGCCCGCTTAGAATTTAGCAGTTACCCTCGCCTATGGGTGTTTGCAATGGCATCGCGAACACACTGCTGTCCCATAAGGGTACAGGAACTTGGGTCACTAATGTCGGAACACAACACAATGTTATTATGGCGGCATACATAAGACCAAAGGTGGTAGCCATCCAGACGACAGGTGTTTCAACTTGAGAAAGCTTTTCACTCCTTTCTTAATATAAATTCTTTTGTTTCAGATTTTAGTCAACGTTTGTTTGCTCACGTCGGCGGATAGAGGGAGTTTGTTTTTAGCGAAAGGGACCCCACCAAACAGATACTTACAAGCCAAGTTGTTTGACGTTACTCGAGATACAGGTAAATATTGAAAGTCTTTTTGGGATGATTTTATATTGCTGTTCTTTTATAAATAGACGACCAATCTGATCGAATTTGCGCATTATCTGTTCTAAGTTGCTCATAATTTTTCCCTGGTAAATTTGACTACTATATTGATGATGTTTTTTCATTTTTTATTCTAATTGCACATTTAGGCGGACTTGAATGGTGTGTTATGTCCCATTCATATAGAAAATTTCGTAAAATCTTTAATAAGTTATATTATGTTTGTGTGAAAAATAATATTATTTTTATTTGACTGAAACTAGGCGTTAATATATTTTTGTGATCGACATTGCATTAACAGTGCCTTGTTCTTGGACGTCCGTGGCTGATGGTGACCGTTTACTATTAAATATCTAGAGGAGCAGGGTCTCTCGTGCTCCAGTAGAATATTGTTGGGTTTTTAGGCAGAATTCTTCCTTGGAGGACCTCTTCGTCATTGTTTTCACAATTAAAGCTAGGTTCAGATTTCATAAGTAGATTTCAGGATTTTGTAATTTTATTTAGCAAAATTAAAACTACCTAGTCAGGTCATAAATTCTGTCACATGTTTAATGTAAAATAATTATAACAAGTTTATTAATTATGTAACCATTCATATACCAAAATGAACTTAACAAAACATAGATTCTTATGACATTAAAGTTTATTCAAAATGACCTCCGTGATTTTGAATACAAGCCTTCAATCTGCGCGGCCAGTTGTCTATCGCAGCACGAACGAGGTCCATGTCAATATCGGCGGCTGCCTTAATCAAGGATGTCTTGAGTGACTCCAAATTGGGATGAGGCTTTGAGCACGCCTTTTCCTCCAAGTGTTGCCATATCTTGTAATCTAACGGATTCAAATCTGGACTGGAGGAGGGCCAGTCTTCGTGCCGGATGAAGTCGATTTCACGCGCCGCCAGCCAGTCTTGTGTGCTCTTCGCTCTATGAGCTGGCGCCGAATCTTGTTGGAATACCCAGTGCCTGTTATTGAACATGGTACGAGAAACAGGTTCCACAAGGTTCGTCAGGACTGTATTTTGATACACAACAGCATTCGTTTTTACACCTTTCTCACAAAAATGTACCTCTGTTAAGCCCCAATAAGAAACTCCCAACCATACCATGAGCGAGGATGGAAAATGACCTCGTTGGACACGCGGAATACGGTTGCTCGCTTCTTCACTACTGTGTGCGTACACCTTATTATTTTGTTTGTTGTAGCTCTCTTCTACGGTAAACATTTTTTCATCCGAAAAAAGAATTTCCCGATATTTTTTTCCCGCGTACCGCTTCAACAAAGCGCGGCATCTCTTCAGTCTCAGGTCCATTAGACGAGCATTCAAACGATGTCCTGTTTTTCTTCGATATGCCCGAAGCCCTAAGTCTTCATTTAACACCCTTTTCACCGTGGTTCTGCTTAACCCCATCTGAAGGGCCAACAGTTTCTGCTTACGTTTGAGATTTCTTTGAATTCGTGCCTTCACAGCTTTTATCACTGCTGGAGTCCTAACAGACCGAGGGCGACCACTTCTTGACCTGTCATCTACACTAGAGTCTTCATTGTATCGTTTGATGGTACGATAAAACGAATCTTTTGGTAATATTCAAATTTTTCAGTATGTTAAAAATTTGAATTGGCGCGTAAACGCAACGATGCAACGCAATAACTGCAACACGGTCTTCTTTAAGCGTCCACTCCACATTTAAAAATGAGTAAAATTCTAAAAGTTATACATTTTTATTTTCATGAACAATTCGAAATTCTAATTCAATAAACTTTTTTGTGGCCAGCATTCTAAAAGAAAAGTTTTTACTGTGTGACAATACTTATGACCTGACTAGGTATATTTGTAACCATGTTTTATAAAAGTTCTCCACTTGAAAATTGGACTTGGTGGGAAAATCTCCACTTGAAATCCATTCTGTATTTTCAGTGTGCTCAATTTAAAAGTTTTGGAGAATCTTTGCTTCCACTACTGTTGAGGTTTCAGAGTTTCAGGATGAATGCCCGATGGAGAACAGAGTGGTGGTAATACTTTGTCAAATATATTTTCTTGTGTCTCATAGGAATATATTCTAGGAGGAACTATATTCATCATAGGAATAAAATGTTCGTATAAATCCAAAGTTCTGTAATTCCGTTGGGTCAGGATGAAACAGTTCTAGGTGCTTTGCCGTTAGCCGGGCGCAAAGGGCGGTTCCATAGCGCGTATAGACGAGAACCTAATACAACACACTTATTACAATACCTCTCTTGTTTCTGACCCAAACAATAATTGGGTGGGGCACCGAACGTGCAGCCATAATCACCACATTACTTCATTTTGGAAGTAAATTATTAATAAGATATTTTTTTTATTGTTGTAGAACAGCAGATAGGCTGACGGCCCACTTAACAGTAACCTATTACCGTCGCTTATGAATGTTTGCGACGCTAGGGACACCGCTAACACGCTGCTGTCCCATAGGGGTACAGAAACCTGGGTCACTAATGCCGGAACGCAAAACAAGGTTATTATGAGGGCATACTTAATACCAAAGGTGGTTGCCATCCAGACGGGCTTGCAGCCCTACTACGAAGCTTGGGTTGTTTTGTCGCCCTTTACTATAGGCCGACCCTGGCCGCAGGGGTTAGTATTGTTACTCCGCCCCTGCATGGAGAGAGGTGTTTGTGATTTAATACTACACTTTTTTTTTTTTTTGGTCTCGGGGAAAAACCTCTCTTGACGGGTTCCCCCGGCCCGGGGGGACCGAGGGATATGTGGGACTCCGGGAAAGATGATTGGCCATCCGACTACCCACTAAAAAACCCCGCTGTTCTCCTATCGCCTACGCCCGGGCCCACGGATATATGGCCTGCCGATCTCGTGGCCCGGGCCGGCGCCGGCCCGCCCTTTGTCTTGAGGCGGGCCCCTTCTAAAGTGTTGGCGCCAGGGGATCAGGGTTTCGTCCCCCCGGCGCTCTCCTAACAACTCTAGGAGTTGAGGGGGGCCGCGGAACAGCACGCAGCCCTTGCCCTCGCGGCAATAGTGCGGGCGGCGGGTCCTCCCCCGAGGGGCCGCCCGCGGCCGCTTTTTACGGCGGCCGGAGGTCGTTACTGACCCTCCGGCGCCGCCGGCGTGGCCTGCGTTGGCGGGAGGGGAGTGTGGTGGTCAACTCCCGCTCCCGCTCCGCCGCCTCCTTTGCGGACATGACTGCCTCGCAGAAGGAGGCGACGGCCGTCCATCCAGGATCGCCCCCGACCATGGACAGAACCAGGGCCGGGAGCGACAGGTCCACGCCGATTTGGGCGACGAGGGCGCGGCGCTCCTCGCGCCACGCAAGGCACACGGCGACAGTGTGGTTCACCGTGTCCTCCTCGTCGCCCGCGCCACAGTGGTGGCACCCCGACGGCATCTCCCGCCCTATGCGACACAGGTACCTCCCGAAGCAACCTAATCTAACGGTGAGTTCCAAACTCCAGTTGATGAGAGGCGGATCCGCTTCGAGGGTCTGCTGCGCGTCTCGGTCCAAGAGCTCCGTGAAGAGCTGCTCTTGGATAGCGCCCGGCAGCTCTTCAATGTCTAGCAAAAACGAATATTATAAATTCCTAAGAATATGGATGGATGATGAAATATAAAAGAAGTTAAGTTAGGTTAGATTATTTTTTGATTACTATCACCGGAGATAGATCAAAGGGGCACATAGTATATGTGTGTGATGGGTTGAAATGTAATGTCCGAAACAAGCTGATTTGTAGATTACGGCTGTTTTTTTATGACCACCCATATCTGAGTGGCTATTCGCGCAATTAGATTATTTTAATATTAATATAATATAAACAAATATTAATTAATAGTAAGCAAAAAGTAACCTAACCTACCCTTCGCGCCTGGGTAATGGAAAAGTACCATTATCTAAAAAAATGTAGGTACATAAATAATTTCATAATTCTACATTTATTTCCTAAATAGCCATCAAGTTTCCAGTGGGTCGGTTGTATAAGTAGATTATTACCCTAACCAGACACCCCAGGCTAACCAAGTGAAAAATATAAAATACTGACTAAAGTTGGTTAAGTTTATTTCGATTAAATATAAAGAATGTTTAAATAAGACTCAATGTGACAAGAATGAAACATCTACAAAATAAATGAGAATTCTAAATACTTAGGAACCGTGACGTCACAACTAGGTCAATGGTTACACGAGTGGACGTTACGGAGGACATATTTAATATATTTGGTTGTTTTTTAACGTCCTCCTTAGCACAACGACTAATTGAACGATAACTTCGGTACGTTTGTAGAGGTTACCGGTTTGCTTCACGTTCCGCATCTGGGTGTTAATGTACGATATGCATTTATTAACAAAATAATAGCATATTATATCAGTTGTATAGTATCCATAACATAAGTGATATGCTTTACTTTGAGTATAGATGGCCCTGTATAAATTGTATATTTATTATTATGGTGGTCTGTGTGTACCTGTCAATTTTATGTTTGTGAAAAGTCGTTTTTATCCGTACAGGGGCGGAAAAAGAATACTAACCTCTGTGGCTGGGGTCGGCCTGTCGTAAAAGGCGACAAAACAACCCAACCTAGCTACGTGGTAGGGCCTCAATCCCGTCTGGATGGCGACCACCTTTGGTCTTAAGTATGCCGCCATAATAACCTTGTGTTGTGTTCCGGGATTAGTGACCCACGTTCCTGTACACTTATGGGACAGCAGCGTGTTTGCGATGCCACTGGCGTTGCAAACACCTATAGGCGACGGTAACTGCTAAATTCTAAGCGGGCTGTCAGCCTGTCTGCTGTCCTACGCAATAAAAAAAAAGCCTTACGATACAGGTTTCCACTTTATTTTAGATGACACTTAACAAAAAATTGTTCAGTTTTACATTTTCAATGCTTGCAAACATTACAAATAGATTAAAACGATTGACAATTCTCAATCCAAGTTTGGGTATTTACTCGTATATTATGCATTTACAAAAGTGTATCACTTGTATAGTACCAATATATATATATATATATATATATATATATATATATATATATATATATATATATATATATATATATATATATATATATATATGTGTGTGTGTGTGTGTGTGTGTGTGTGTGTAAAGAAATTCTATTTCTTTAATTCCCTTTGAATGTACATGCAGTCTTCGATCCTGGTAAAATAAGAATAGGAGTAGTGTGATTACAACATAAAGAAACATTGGTCGACCACAGCCACAGATGTCATCACAGTTCTGTCAAAATCAATTTTTATTTATGAGGGTGGAGTGAATTTACAAAATTAATATAACGGAATCGACAAGTTTAATTAATAGACTTTAAATGTCGTTTCTTTGTTTTTTCAGAGCAACACATTTGTTTATTTTGCTGATTCCTTGATAATCCAGACAAATTGTCTTATATATATATATATTATTTTATATAAACATAATAAATCTCTGGGGCTTAATTGTAATACACCCCAATCATAGAAAATACCGGAAAGATTACGAGTATATCTAAACTAGGGTTACCGGAAATCAGTGATCTTGGTTACTAAAAAGCAGGCAGCGTTCTAATAATCCCCTAATATTTATAACTAATTGACCCGGCAACATTGTTCTGCCATTTGAATTTAAAAAAAGTAACTCCAAGGTCCAATCTATGACTATACTGAAATTCATCAAAATTGGTTCAGCGGTTTAAGCGTAAAAGTGTAACAAACAATCAAACAAATTCACTTTCGCATTTATAATATTAGATAAGAATAAAAGGAATCATCCTTTTCAAATGTCTAACACCCAAATTAGGTGTTAAGCTAGTAGCAAATTATGTCGTAAAATACATCATTAATATCCATATTAATATACTAATGATTAATAAAATTGAAATAATAATAATGGTGATAATAATTCCAATAATGATTCTATTGAATTAAAATTTATTGCGTTTCATTTGAAAACAATGGAACAGTTACGCCATACTTTGTTCAAGACCACACATTGAAGGTTAGACCAGTATTACAGGTAGGCCAGCTCATAAAGATGCAAACATCCAGCCCATTATTCGGCGTTGAAGAAGAATGAAAGAAGAAAACAGAAAGAAAAGGAAGTGGATACAGTCCGAATTTATATACCCAAATTCTGTAGCCTGTTGACGTTTGCAAGAGGCGCATCGCCATCGCACCACCGGCCTTGAAAAAGTTTTATAATGCCTTATTTTAAAAACGCTATATCTATTAAGACATTACTTATAAGACACATTAGTGATGGGAAAAGGTCAGCTTGAAGCTCATTCCAAATTCAAAGAGTACGCTAATAGCGGGTAGTGTGGTTGTAGAAAAACGTTGAAGGCATCATTCCAAATAGCTGTTTTGCTTTTTGGGTCGGGAAAAAAATATATTTATTTTTCTTTATAACAGTCCATAACATTCCGCTGCTGGGCTCTTAGCTCCCCTTAGAGGAAAAGTACAGTGTACCTGCTACTCTTGACTAAGGCGGATTGCCAGGTTACTCATGGTTTTAGCACGTATACCAGTGATGTGTGTCCCTTTTCAATCATAGATGCATTACACAGAAATTCCACACTACCTCGCTTCTCGGTGTGTGCATTAAGCATTCCCACCTCATAAAATTACCTCCGTGCAGGGGCGGAGTAAGAATACTAACCTCTGCGGCCGGGGTCGGCCTATCGTAAAAGGCAACCCTAGCTACGTGGTAGGGCTCGAAGCCCGTCTGGATGGCAACCACCCCTGGTGTACGTATGCCATCTTAATAGCCTTGTGTTGTGTTCCGACATTGGCGACCCAGGTTACTGTACCTCTATGGGACAGCAGCGTGTTCGCGAAGCGTCTAGCATCATAAACATCCATAGGCGACAGTAATTGCTTACTATTAAGTGGGCTGTCAGCCTGTGTGCTGTTCCTCAGCAATAAAAAAAAAGTTATATATTGTTTCCTTACAATGTTTTTTCATCATCAATAAATTGTAATTGTGTTATAATATGCAAATTTGTCGAGAAAAACTGCCTAAGTACTTGGTCAGACTGCACACGCGGGCGCGGGGTGGTCGCGGCGCGGCTACATAAACATTTATGAAACCGCCCGCGTGCCCACTACGGACACTCAAATAAGGTTTCATATGTAAGTATGCCGCGCCGCGACCGTCCCGCGCCCGCGCGTGCAGTCTGGCCAAGCACTATGTTTTGCACTTTATCGTGAAAATGGAACCTAATAACTGTGACTTAATTTAGTCTTATCTATTTGTGGTGTCCAGAAAAAGAAGCGTCTTAAAAAATATTTTATTAACACGCAGATGGTGGCGTAGAATCCGTGTACGCTTTGAGATGGAACGCTTATAAGAAAAATAAAATTATGTGCAACAACAAAATCACACATAAATATTATAATGTATTTTTCATATTACCGAGAATAGAAAAAAAGATAAGAAGGTTCTATCAATCACAAATTCATATTTTCGAAAAATAAAACTACCGTCATAAATCATTCTGTGAAACGCGTGGAGTTCGGAAAGTAAGATTTATGAAACTGAGTGTCCTATTTATAGTTTGCTTACCCCTTCAACCCCTCCTTTCTGACCTAGACTGTTATTAAAATATAGTGCTCGCGAAATGCAATTATGTATGTTCTACGTATACTTTGTACTAAATGCCTTCAGATTTTATCTTAATTTATATTTAATTTCATTGAGTAGATATTTTAAATGTATTCATAGCCTTTGTAACATAATATGTACCGGTTTCGAAAATACAATTTGTTTAGTGTCGAGTGGTTGTATCTTGTAATTGCTAATGAATAAATGATATTAGATTTGATTTATTTCACATTTATAATAAAGTTCCCTACTTTAGATAAAAATGTGTATTAGGATTTTTCTAAAATATGCAGTTGACGGACATACATTTCAGAACATTCTATTTGCTTCATATAAATATATTGTATTTTATGGGGCTCACCACACTATAGTACCAGACCAATGTGCCAGTTGTGTCATCGTTTCTATGAATTTCAATATATACGAACTAAATAGTTCTTGCGGCTTAATTATTTATTGTTTTTCTTGAACTAATTTATCTACAACTAGCAGCCCGCCCCAGCTTCGCATGGGTATTTAACAAAAATTTCAAAATGAAAAATTATATATGTTATCGGCAATCTGTATAATACGGTATTCTATACAATACCTAGGCAATGTATAGAATACTTAAAACGTTAAGGTAATGTATGAAATATTTTTCATTTTATACTTTGCCTAGGCATTCTATACAATACCGAATGCGCTGTCGGCAATGTGTGTAAAAGACAATAGCAGAGGAGACTACGGGTGCTCATTCGTGCAGAAAATGCAATAAACCCATCCATGCTTTTTGTGCTGCTCCGGAGAAAGATATTGCAGAAGGCTATGGTTCTAAAGTTTTTTGTTCTTTATGTGTAAAAAACACCTTAGCTGTAGGGAACCGCATACATTTTTAAGAAAATTTCCTCCGGTGCCAATAGGTACTACTGTTACAATCCCTGTTTCGAAAGTCGACAGAGGTCGTGGCAAAATATTGCCTGTAATCTTACAAAAAACGGATCACAAACTTTACAAAATTGGAACAAAGCAAGGTATTATAAAGACGTTGTATTCAAGACAGCAGTTTACAGTTTGTCATCAAGAATTACTTAAGAAAGAAGATGTCCCTAATGAAGAAACGACGCTTCGTACAGTTGCAAATCGGCAATCTACGGGGACAGGTCAGTGATTTGTCAAATGTACACGTTAACAACTCTGTAATACTAAAAAGTGTTCATGTCTTAAAAGTAAGATTTTATGCAATTCAAAATTCATATGCACTACAATAGTTCTTCATGTAAAAATAAATAAATATTTTTTTACTTAATGTATTCTGAGAAGCCAGTAGATCTACTTCCTATTTTTACAGAATTGTTTGGTTGCCTAAGTTTTTAAACTGATTACTTATGAGTAAATTAGATTATGTTAGTTAACCCAGAAGAATTTTAAGTTCAATGTTATTTGATTGTGATTTTACTATAAATACCTACCTAACTTTGAATAAAGATTGTTTTTAATCAGAACTTACTAATTGTTAAGTTGATTTTAAGCAAATCTAATGTGTTATTTTTGTCTGTCATTTTATATCCTTCTATTTACTTACTTACATAACATTGATAAATACAGGCCCAAATATAGTTATTTTTCACATTGCCCGTGGACCAGCAGGAATTGTACACATTAGCTAGGTAAAGTATATACTGGAAAATAATATTCATAATATTTCATACATTACCTTAACGTTTTAGGTATTCTATACAATACCTAGGTATTGTATAGAATACCTGAATTATACAGATTGCCGGTAACATATACACACACATAAACCCTTCTATTTGCGTCAGGTTACTAAAAAAATAAAATTATAAAGAAAGTTTGAATTTTTTTTTTTTTTTTTTTTTTTTTTGGTCTCGGGGAAAAACCTCTCTTGACGGGTTCCCCCGGCCCGGGGGGACCGAGGGATATGTGGGACTCCGGGATTTTTCCGACTACCCACTAAAAAACCCCGCTGTTCTCCTATCGCCTACGCCCGGGCCCACGGATATATGGCCTGCCGATCTCGTGGCCCGGGCCGGCGCCGGCCCGCCCTTTGTCTTGAGGCGGGCCCCTTCTAAAGTGTTGGCGCCAGGGGGTCAGGGTTTCGTCCCCCCGGCGCTCTCCTAACAACTCTAGGAGTTGAGGGGGCCGCGGAACAGCACGCAGCCCTCACCCTCGCGGCAATAGTGCGGGCGGCGGGTCCTCCCCCGAGGGGCCGCCCGCGGCCGCTTTTTACGGCGGCCGGAGGTCGTTACTGGCCCTCCGGCGCCGCCGGCGTGGCCTGCGTTGGCGGGAGGGGAGTGTGGTGGTCGACTCCCGCTCCCGCTCCGCCGCCTCCTTTGCGGACATGACTGCCTCGCAGAAGGAGGCGACGGCCGTCCATCCAAGATCGCCCCCGACCATGGACAGAACCAGGGCCGGGAGCGACAGGTCCACGCCGATTTGGGCGACGAGGGCGCGGCGCTCCTCGCGCCACGCAGGGCACACGGCGACTGTGTGGTTCACCGTGTCCTCCTCGTCGCCCGCGCCACAGTGGTGGCACCCTGACGTCATCTCCCGCCCTATGCGACACAGGTACCTCCCGAAGCAACCGTGCCCCGAGAGGACCTGCGTCAGGCGGAAGGTCAGGGCGCCGTGGCGCCTTTCCAACCAAAGAAAGTTTGAATATTATAATTTCTATGAACTTTTATTTTAATGATTTTTTTTGTTATTATTTTTTATTTATTTTTGGTTATTTTTTAATAAGTATTTTTTTCTAATTTTTGTAAAAACCCCAGTGACGCACGCCTACATTGCATAAGGTGCTGCCTAGCTAGCCGAACAGGGTGAGCGGCTACCACGCAACATTTTTCTAATATTTACATTTTTAAACTCGTGATATCTTTCGAATGGAATATCCGAATTAAATAATTCAAATAGTTGTATAAAGATATTGAAGCAGTTTTGAATATGAAGTAATTTATTTTGATAAGGATTAATACTAAGATACAAATAAAGAGCTTTTTCTAGGGGCGGCATTTCAATTAAATTTTTAAAATAAAAGAACACTTATTGTGGCATAACTATAATAGTTAGACATATGCTATCGCGACACTTTTTGTAAATAATGATGTGTTCTGCAAAGTCGTAGTACATTATTTTATTCTATCATCAATAGTTTTCGCAACGCACGCGATTTAAATAATATTTTAGGTAATTTTTTTACACTTTGGGTTACATTATTGGAGTTTTAGTAAGGATCCCTAATTTTTTTGAAAATATAATATAGCCTATGTCACCCGGGGATAGTGTAGCTTCCCAACAGTGAAAGAATTTTTTAAATCGGGTCAGTAGTTTCGGAGCCTATTCAAAGCAAACAAACAAACAAACAAACAAACATACAATCAAATCTTTCCTCTTTATAATAGTAGTATAGATATTAGCATTTTGACACAACACCGTGCTGAGTAGTCAACCTGATTTGGTAGTTTTATTATTTGAATTTCTTTATAAATTTGTTCCATCAAATAAATTTATTTTCTTTCTTTCAATGAGTGGATAGATAAATAATGAGGAGTAAACCAAAAAATGGATTGTGTAATATGGCAAAAAGAAGTGTGAATGTTAAAATGACGATTAGGAGAGGAGTAGAAGACAGTACATGTGCACCCATATAGTTGGTATAAGGGTAGGAAGAAGCAAATTATCATCTCGCAGTTAAATCGGAAAGAAAATTAAAATACCTTAAGACATAAAGAACACAATATATACATAAAGAACAACATTATAAAATTGAAAAAAGTTGTAAAATAAAAAAAAAAATTTACTATATATACTTATGTACCACATTCGGCGACTAATCTATAGTTCACGAAATGCAAAAGAACACAGAAACTGTGTTTTATTAATTTTAATCACCCCGGAAGTTAGAGGAGTAAGTGAGAGGAGTAAGTGAGAGGAGTAAGTGAGAGTAACATTAATATTCTCTATAATCGCAATAGTACATGATAGCTCATACTCGGAGCATCATACTCGGAGACGAATACAGAGAACGTGGGTACGTATGATGGTATGCACCACAGTGCAAACAGTGTCTAAAGAACATAATTGCCACGTACCGACGGTGAAAGAAAGTCTGTATGTTGAGATTACAGTTGTGTTTTATCTGTGCAGGGGCGGTGAAATAATACTGACCTCTGCGGTCGGGGTCGACCTGTCGTAAAAGGCAACAAAACAATCAACCCTAGCTACGTGGTAGGGCCCTAAGCCCGTCTGGATGGCAACCACCTTTGGCCTTAGGTACGCCGCCATAATAACTTTGTGTTGTGTTCCGGCATTAGTGACCCAATTTCCTGTGGAACCCTTCCCTTATGGAATAGCAGCGTGTTCACCATGCCATTGGCGTTGCAAGCACCCATAGGCGTCGGTAACTTCTAAATTCTAAGTGTTCAGCCTGACTGCTGTCCTACAACAATAAAAAAATTACTATCCATTCAGATTTTGATAAGCGTATTTTCCCTAGAGTGAGAATGTAGCCCAGTTATACGTTTTATAAAATGCATAAGTTTATTTCAATATTACAATTTGTATTTCAGAATTGAACGACGCTCTACGGATAGCTAGGACACAAGAAATAAAGATCCCCTTTGGCATTGGTGTAGCAGGACTGGCAGCTCAAACCAAACATCCTATTAACATCAAAAACGCTTATGCTGATCCTAGGTATGCTTTTTTCATTGATGAGGGACAGCAGACAAGTAGACGGCCCACTAAATAGTAAGTAGTTACCATCGCTTATGGACGCTTATGACGCTAGAAGCACCGTGAACACGTAGGGGTCTGGAATCTGGGTCAGTACTGCCGGAACACAACACATGCTTATAGACTAGCGGTGGTTACTATTCAGGCGGGTCTGAAGCCCTATCATCGAAAATAGAACTGCGATCTTTAAGCCAATTTCAACCACTTGAAACATGAGATCCTTCAAACTGGCGAAATAAGGCTTTGCTTCCAGAAGTAGATTTTATAGTGTACAAATAGCAAATATGTAAATTTTTGGATATGTGTAACTGTAAAACAGTATTAACCCCCGTAGAAATCAACTTTTTTCATATTGTGTAGTGTGGCTCCTTGTTAAGAAAAAAAAAACGAGTGTTTCGAAATGGGTTATGTATATAGGTTAGGTCAGCGAAGATAGATTGTAAAAACACCTGCTCTTCTGTGTAATTCGTGTTTAGGTTTCAAATATTACTCGATTTTTATTACAAATGTAATAAGAGGAGTCAAGTTAAGCTTCACTTCACCTCAAATAAGCTTAAAGATTTGTGCCAGGAATAGACGGCTAGAAAACCGTCCGAGATCCTAGAGACCCCGAATGATAAAATATCATTCTCATGAATTTTGCCTTTTCGACCCTTTCGACGCTATAACTCTCTAATTCTATAATAATTTAATTATTATCTTTAATTATATAAACTTTGTAACTTAATAGCTAGTCATTTTTTTGTTATTTAACCTAATGCTACTATATTATACCTAATACTATAATCGTCGGCTTATTGCAAGAAGTCATTATGTGACATTTCATTCTTTTGAGAAAACAGCATTTTAGTAGGAATTAGTTAGTGGTTATGTTGATTAGCCAAAGACGTAACTGCTAAAATTGGCCAGCTAGAAATTAGTGTTTTTGCATTTTGTAGAATATGTAAAATGAGCCCATTATAGATAAAAATGTATTTAGTGTTTTTTGCAGTTAATTAGTTTTTGCAATAAGCCGACGATATATACTAATAGTATATTTAAACTACCAACTCTGTGGCGCATCGGCTTCCGTATGTCGGTAAGGCTGCGTGGGTTCGATTCCCATCTACATTTATGTATCATCATCATCTCGTTAAATACCGGTTATAACCCAAGCTTCTATTTCAGTGTCTGTGGTCCACTTTCCGACTTTTTCTAATACCTGTATGTATAATACGTATTTATTTACAAAAAAAATGTATATCCACATAGTACCCATAAACAAGCGCTTTGCTGCTTTTGGACTAGATGATGCTATGTGAAATTGTAGTTTATACGAGTATTTATTTAATATTTTTTTGGTTTCTAGGTTCAATAGTGAGATCGATGCTCGGACGGGTTATAAAACCGAACTCATATTGTGCATGCCGATATGCAACTACGAAGGTGATGTGGTCGGTGTTGCACAGATTATCAACAAGACTGATGGTAGGTAGACAATATCACAACACAAGGAAATGAATAGATGCAATACGTCAATTTTTTTATAGCGATTACCGTCGCCTACGATGTTTGTGATGCCAGGAGCGCTGTTAACTCGCTGTCGTTCGCGTAGAATAACTAGAACCGAACACTAATCCTGGAACACAATTCAAGGTCATTATGGTGGCATATTTAAATACCAGGGGTGGTTGTTATCCAGACGGGTTTGCAGCTCTACCACCTAGTTGCTTTGTAGCCTTTTACGGCAAGCCACCCCCAGCTATAGCTCATGCAGTATTCGCCACTCCACCAAACTTAGCAAAAAAAGTTGGGAATTAAAGATAATAATTACGGAAAGAAAACAACGTGTGCATCTCGGGACGCCCGACAGAAGTGATAACTTAAACTAATCTAAGTTGAACTATTCAATATTGAAATTGTTTAACTTGAGAAAAGCTTAGGTAAACTTAAATTTTATGTATATTTATATGATAATGTAAGGAAAGGTTATTTATTAATAAAACCAAAAATAATTCAAAAGTAACTAAATTTTACGAATTTCCAATTTTTCCAAAAACTGTTTCAAAATTATATTAAATTAAATTATACCCTATTTCGTTGTAATAAAGTCACAATTCGAATAGATCTAGTGGGTTAGAGGGAGAGAGGAGGAGCCTGCCTACCGCTGCCGTATGCGTGAGAGAAAGGGAAGTTAGACAAACTGGCGCCGTAACGCGTTACGTAACGAAGCGGCTTACCCTCCCATAAGAAGTTATCACTTCAAAAGTTTCGACTTCTCTATTCAAGTTCTTCCCTTATCTGATGAACTTAAGAATTGACATTGTATTTTCAGGGTCGAAAGAATTTTCCAACCGCGATGTGGATGTTTTCAGAAGATACCTCACCTTCTGTGGTATCGGGATTCAAAACGCTCAGCTTTTCGAGTCATCTGTACTGGAGTACAAAAGAAATCAAATATTACTGGCTCTAGCTAGGAGTATATTTGAGGAGCAGAGCAACTTGGAGTGTTTGGTGACGAAGATCATGACCGAAGCACGCGAGTTGCTAAAGTGTGAACGATGTGCTGTATTCATTTTGGACACGGATCATTGTGAGTCGGTGAGTTCTTTCAATGATTAGATCCAATCATACGCTGGGTAAGAAAGGAATCGATGAGCAATTAAACATTGGCATTTGTGGTTTAGTGTTGGATTTAATATGTTAAGAATGATATGAGTGCCAATGCCGAGGACAGTGTATGATGAAGAAAGTGGATCCCAGGGAATGGCAGTTGATGCAACGTTAAGACGATGAGAAAATCAAGTCAAGGAAACATGAATTAATTTAATTTAACATTATCTCGCTAAATAAGTAGTCTCAAACTTTACAAATTCCACTTGGTTATAAGGATATAAGAAGAGACTCTGCTTAAGGTATGTACCTAGTTAAATAAATAAATCTTTTCTTTAACAATTCACACTTCACAGGCCTTCATCTAGTTACAAAGAAAGCAACTGAAAAATTATTGAATAGTTGAAAAGTGTAGTGCAGCCCGTATATAAAACTTCCTACTCATACTAGTATAAAACGATGTACTTTTCCAGACAATTCGAGTCCTGAGATTGGTTTTAGTAAATTATATGTTATAATAAGGTGTTTTATTCCCATATTTTCAGCTTCACTTTTGGCGAAAGGGCAGCTTAACTGTAATCGCACTCAGTGAATTAAGTCGTTATTGGTTTTCAGAGTCATCTAGAAAGAATAGTCCAAAGACCTGGTGGTCAGAGGTCCTCAACGCCCGCCCTTCCTCCACCTGCACCGACTAGATTCCACACTCTCTTTGAGTTGGGTGCGCATCAGTCAAAAACCACCCTCACTCCCCGCCACGATTATAAATCCACATTGGCATCTATTGCTCTTGCGGTAAGTTCACTTATCGAAATTGTATACAAAAAGGCGTTATAGAATTTCTTACAGGTCAGCAGCGCGTCGGCAATGCCGCTGGTGTTGCGGATGTCCATAGCCGACGCTGACCATGTTCTATCGGGTGAGCCGTTAGCCGTTATACATTTATGATTATTATGATCATTATCTGTTACATAATCTTATTGAATTTTAATTTTACATAATTTCAGCGCTTTTATAACTCATTTAAGTAGATTTCATGATGTTTTCTCACGCAATAAGTGTATCAAAAATTGAAATTATTATACAGTATACATATTAATAATAGTAACGTGTCGTATGGTGAAAACAAATTAAATTAACCATTACCTATGTTATAACAACTCCCGTACATATTTCCAGGTGGCACAATCAAACAGGGCGCTAAACATATCCGATGTCGGCGAATGGCGGAGGGAGAACGGGATGGTGGTGGAAGATGCAAGTGTAGATGATGCGGCGAACGTGCGCACTATGCTATGCATGCCGATCGTTAATGCAAATAAAGACGTTATAGGGGTGGCGCAGCTTATTAATAAGGTAGTGTTTCAGACTTTAATATAGTATCGGAGGAGTTCGCAGTGTTCCGGTACTCTTATCTCTGTAACGAAAGCTAGCCCCCCCCCCCCCCCCCCAAGTGGCGCACAAGCATTGCAGCGAAGTCCAACATTACCTCACGACGAATCCCTAAGCTGTGGGATGTGCATGTCCACCTCATAAAATAGTTTTTTAGCTTGAAGTCTGCTTTTTGTCATCGCAGAACAAAATGCACATATCGCATTAGTACGCCTCCTTATTCAGGTTCAAGAGTTATAAATGGATCGAGAAATAATCGTAGTGTTTTTCGCAGTGGGACGTTGTGGGCTGTTATATTTTTTATTTGTTATCAAAAAAAAATGGAATCATGAATTTTACTAGGGTATCTGACTTTCATTACAAACACACCTAGCAAAAAGGCTCTGCCCGAAGATCACTCGACAACATTCCATTTATGGCCAAGAGCCCCTGCATCTCTAAAAATGCAAAGGATGTTTAGCAGGAACCGTAGCACTAATAAGCAAATTATTTTAGGAAAATGGCTCGCAGTTCACAGATGGCGATATATCGATATTTGAGGCATTCGCCATCTTTTGCGGCCTTGGCATTCACAACACGCAAATGTATGAGAACGCGTGCAAACTTATGGCCAAACAAAAGGTAATTCTCCAATTTTATACTCTATTGCTTTAGAACAATAGATAAGGTTCATCATCATCCTGGCGTTAGTTGCTGCTTGCAACCTAAACTTCCGCTTCGATGCCGGTCCGCTTTTCAACCTTTATTTCTCCACTTCGCAAGAGGTGCTGAAAAATCCCTGTTAGTTACTCCATTGGCACGCATATCACCATTAACGACGTTAAACTATGTGTTTTTAGGTCTACCCCTTGTTTAGGCCGTTAATACTATTAAAGTTTCGCTTGATATATTAAGTAGTCATGCAAGAACGCCTTATGTGCCATCTTCCTCACACCTGTACCTCCTATGACACTAACCTAATACCTATTTCTAACCAAGAGATGGCGTGCTGCCGTGACGTCTGTATTCAGTGTGTGTGAAAAACCGTTAAGGATCGTGATTGTTCCTGTGTGCGCGCGCCTGTCATATAATTGAAGAATAATTTCTAATATTTTCGGATCAGTATTATAAAGCTAAATTTATTGTGTACCACGCTAGTAATATAAGAATATAAAGGTAGACAACGGCAGTACGGAAAGAAGACCCTCGAGTTCGGTGAGACCTTTTCAATTCCCGTCGTCTATCAAAAGGGGGTTTTTCGCATGACTACAGAGTTCAAAAGTTACCAGAACCAGCGCCTACACCCCTCCTTCCCAAACCCGGTGGTGTCGGCAAGATCAGGTAGGCTGTCTGCCTGTCTGAAAAAAACAAATTTATTAAAAACCATTATTATTCCAGTTACACTAACTTTAATTTTGGAATATGATATACATTGCCGAGCTCTGTAAGATTTGGACTTCCACGGCGCTAAGGTCGAAAACTCCACGGAGGTGTTGAGAGTCGAGTTCCATTTCCGCCACTAGGTGTTTATGTTCAATATTTACAAAAAAAGTACATTAGTTGCTGGGTTCTCTCAATGATTAGTGTCACTGGACGCTGGCTTGATAAAGAGTGGACTGTATAATTTTCTTTTGTAAGTATTGGTCCCCATACTAGATAAGGCACAAAAACTCTACCAACCTTGCGACCTCCTCGATCTGGATCCGCTCAGGTGTAGCTCGTAGTGTATCACGCATGGCGTCTCTCTTCCAAATTGTTGTTTAAGTACACTGCACTCTATGTTGTTAAAAGGTTGAAGAATGGACGGCCAATAATCCAAGGAGTCTTATAAGAGGGCTTGTTCTTCGCACATGGTGCAAAGGCGGTTATATTACTTGTCAAACGTTGACATAAGATCGAGAAATTTATTCAACTACCCTCGCTTCAAACAGACATGAAAGTAGTCGTCGAAAATTGGTTGAGCAATTATTTTATACCTAAATCTAGGCAAGGATCGAACATTAGTCGCTTAGGACCCGTAACAAATGCTCTGCTGTCTACTTTGGGACTAGATGACGCTATGTGGAATGTCACAGTATATTTATTTATTTATTACAGGTAGCGTTGGAATGCTTATCATATCACGCGACAGCTTCCACAGAAGATACATACAAGTTGAGCCAAGACATCATACCCTCTGCTGAAACATACAATTTATACAGCTTCCAGTTCCACGGTTAGTTACTTCATATGGAAATAGTTTTTGTGCAGCTTCATAGATACCAGGAGAGTTCAATTAATGATACTGATTATCTTACGGCTTCTTCTTGGATCCCTTCTTATGGATTCCCGTCGTACGTCTTTACCCAGCAAATGTTGTTCTGTCATATAAATAAATAAAAAAACAGAACTTAATTACGTTCACCCCTATTTCACCTCTTTTAAATTTTATTTTCGAGATAAGTAGCCTATGTCATTCTCCAAGGTCCAATCTATCTCTATATCGAAATTTATCAAAATTGAATTAGCGGTTTATGCGTGAAAACGTGTCAGACACAGTTACTTTCACATTTATAATATATGGATACTACACAATACGTTGTAGTATATGGAGTAAAAAAAATTAATTTTGCAATTAATTAATAAAAAAATACGTGATAAAACTATACTATCTTAGAAACACACCCCTGTCGTAAAAGGCGACAAAACAACCCACCTTAGCCACGTGGTAGGGCCTCAAGCCCGTCTGGATGACGACCACCTATGGTCTTATGTATGCCGCCATAATAACCTTGTGTTGCGTTCCGGCATTAGTGACCCAAGTTCCTGTACCCTTATGGGACAGCAGCGTGTTCACGATGCCACTGGCGTTGAAAACACCCATAGGCGACGGTAACTGCTATATTCTAAGAGGGCCGTCAGCCAGTCTGCTGTCCTACAGCAATAAAAAAAAGCAGTGCGCGGGAGTTTGAAATAATTTTTAAATACACTAATACTCCGGAGTTACGCGATAGGTAGGACCCATTTTGTTAGTCAAATTTGCGTAAAACGGATTAGTGTAAGGTATTATTGTTAAGAATGTAAATTGCAGTAAAACCCTGAACTTACATTATAGGCTAGTCTTTGTTAGTCGAATTTGCCTAAAATAGGTCAGCGTACATCAGGGTACGCTACCCTATTTTGACTGCATACGTTATTATTTAGTCGATGAACAATAAATAGTTATTATTTATTTATATGCATTTTTTATCCCTATCCTTAATTTGTTTCTATTTCTATTTTTTAAGACTTCGAACTATCTGACGAAGATACGTGCCGAGCTACGTTACGAATGTTCCTACAGTGCAATCTAGTTGAAAAATTCCACATACCTTATGATGTAAGTAATTTCAGAAGTGATGTTGCAATTGAAATATTAGATTATTCTAGCAATATCGCAAAAGTGGTTGTGCTACAGGTAATTTTATAGACGACAAAACTGAATGTTAAGAAGAAATTTATTTATTTATTTATACATGACATACAAATTAAAAAAAAAAAGATACATAGCACAGCAGTTCATGTACGACAACTAATTTGACTAGAGAAAATCACACTGGCCCCTGAACTAGTGAATACTGTATTTCAGTGGGCCAGTATTTTTAACATAAGTACTAATATATAATAATTACCATTATATTAATAATTAAATAATATATAGTAGTTAAATGAGATATAGTAGTAAAAATAAATAATAATTTAAAATAAAATATGAATGAAAGAAGAAGGGAAAGAAAAATATATATGATACATATATTAACTGAAACAATGATTGTATGTGGATATAGTGTATGTAAGTTATATATAAGTAAAATGTAATATTATATTTAAATAATTGCTTTGTAATAATGGTTTGTTTGTAGGAATACATCATTTTTTTACTTGTTCTTCTAAGTGTTGTACCTTGGATCTGTTGTTTAATTTCGCATTAACTTTTACAGCAGCTCTTATATGAATTCCAGAATAATATAGAATGACCGCTTTCTTTACATAGGCTGGGACTATACTACACATTTTGTAATAGACAAGATTAAACAAGATTTTACACAGATTTTGAGTAAATTATAAATGAGTGAACCCAGAAAAAAACTATTGTTATATATCTATACATTATAATCGTCGATCCTTATCTCGTCCCGAGTCTAAGTTTTTATTTGAAATATATATTTATTTAAAAAAAAGGTATGAATATTAGGCGTCTAGTACCTAAAACCCAAGAGCTCTGCTGCTTACTTTAGAACTAGTTTTATCCGTCCAGTGGTTTTGTTCTTAAGTATGCCACCATAATAACTTTGTGTTCCAGGATGAGTGACCCAAGTTCCTGTACCTTCACGGGACAGCAGCACGTTCGCGATGCCACTGGTGTTGCAAACACCGATTGGTGACGGTAACTGCTAAATTCTAAGTGGGCCGTCAGCCTGTCTGCTGTCCTACAGCCACAAAAAAAAAAACTAGTATGAAATGTGACAGCACATTTATTTAATATTATTTTTTAAGTCTTTCTATTCCCCAGTTTGGATACATTTATTTGATATCGTATAAGAGCTATTATCTCAGAGATTTTTTTAATGTTATTAATAAAATTTAATACATAAAGCATATGTAAGTAACTTTTGTAATTACAGGTTTTATGCAGATGGACATTAAGTGTGAAGAAAAATTACAGGCCTGTGAAGTATCACAACTGGCGACACGCGTTAAACGTCGCCCAGACGATGTTCGCGATGCTCAAAACTGGGAAAATGGAGAGATTTATGTCTGACCTTGAGATTTTGGGGCTTTTGGTGGCTTGTCTATGCCACGATTTGGACCATAGAGGAACAAATAATGCATTCCAAACGAAAACCGAGAGTCCTTTGGCTATATTGTATTCTACCTCGACGATGGAGCATCATCATTTTGACCAGTGTGTTATGATTTTGAACAGTGAAAGTAATAACATATTTCAGGTAAAAATCTTTTTTATTATTGTTATAGCTGGAGTTCAGGACATAAGCAAACGATAGATAGTATTCTGCAACATCAGATTTGCCAACGCGCTTCTAGTATTGAAAAAATATTATAAGGCCTTTTTGAACTTCATATCGTACTGCATCGGTAAAACCTAAACGGAAAGCTCATTCTATAACTACTGCTAAATGTACAACTGCATTAGGTAAAAACCTGTGTGTTCGTATACCTAGATCAGAACAAACTATTAATAGATCATAAAAATATTGAATACAATGTATGCGAATCTATAGACATCATTGTACAAGGTTCATCATTCGGCACTTAAGTAGCTACTGAACTAGTCTGGTCGTCAAATTGAATTATTGCCTAACGTGTTTGCAACGTAAAAATTAAAAATAGTAAGCAGTTACCGTTGTCTATGGATGTTTGTTACGCTGGAGGCACCACAATACGCTGCTGTCCGCATAGGAGTCACTAATGCCAGAATACAAGTTTATTATAGCAGTATACTTAGATTAGGGGTGATTGCCATCTAGACGGGCTTGGGGCCCTACTACCTAGCTAGGGTTGTCTCCTTTTACGATAGAACGACCCCAACCGCAGATGCCAGTAATCTTACCCCGCCCATGCATGGAGAATATTCGTCTTCACATTATTTATTTTTTCAGGCATTATCGCCCTGTGATTATAAAGATGTAATGCGGGTAGTCGAAACTGCTATCCTGTCCACCGACTTAGCGATGTACTTTAAGAAGAAATCGAAATTTCTCGAACTAGTTGACAATGGCGAATTTGATTGGCAAAGCCAGGAGAAGAAAGAACGTAAGACTAATTTAGTAGGTTATTTACTTACAGAATGGTTCTCAAAACCTGATTTTTATTATTGCAGAGCAGTAGACTACTGATCCTTTGGGAAAGAGTTATCATTGTCTATGGTTGTTTATAGTAGACCTGAGGCATCACCAACATGTTGACTGTCCGGAAGTAACTTTAAATTATGAAACTCACTCCATATCGCAACAACGTTCTATAGAACTTTTTTAGAGGGCGTACGTTGTGTGAGTAGGTTGGAGTCGATCCCCTAATTATTAGTTGTTGAGTTGGTGCAGTTGGACGCGAGTCTCGGTGGGCCGCTGGCAACCTTGTCTATGGCGGTCGTCTCCAATATACTTGTTTATTGGAATTATTTACAAAAATCAAAATGATGGACAGGTTATAAATTGTCAAAATTGTGAGATGTTAAAGACGCTGAATCTCGGACCAGAAAGTCGAATTGCGTCGTTTTTTTGTTTAATTTGGAATTTTGAATATAATTTCGAAATCTCGACGGCCATGACTATGTGTAGAAATCAGATCCGCCACCACTAGATGGCACCTGTGGCAATATTAGCTCACGCTAACTTTCCCAACGACGTTGTGGTCGTGTGTCGTGTGCTCGTTTTGGTAATATTTTCAGAGGTCGTTGTTGTCGTTGTGATTCTTGTGATAGTTGTAATTGTTGTAATCATGACAGATGACAGAACCGGCCTCAGAGGTCGGTATTCTTACTTCACATCTGCACGGAGAAATAAGTTTTTTTTATTGCCGTAGGACAGCAGACAGGCTGACGGTACGCTTAGAATTTTGCAGTTACCGTCGCCTATGGGTGTTTGTAATGCCAGTGTCATCGCGTATCGCGTACACGCTGCTGTCTCATAAAGGTATAGGAACTTGGGTCACTAATGCCGGAACACAACACAAAGTTAATATGGCGGTATACTTGATCAAAGCTGGTCGCCGTCCGGACGGGCTTGAGGCCCTACTACGATAGGCCGACCCCAGCCGCAGAGGTCAGTATTCTTTCTCCGCCCCTGCACGGATAAATATAGTTAAAAATGATTTATCATTTCAGTATTATGCGGTATGATGATGACTGCCTGTGACGTGTCAGCCATAGCTAAACCCTGGGAAGTTCAGCATAAAGTTGCTAAATTAGTGGCAGACGAATTCTTCGACCAAGGTGACTTGGAGAAGCTGCAGCTGAACCAACAGCCTATTGCTATGATGGATAGGTAAGTCACATTATCATTCATCTCTTTTAAATACTATATTGCTGCCGTTTATAGTGCTATAATATACGAGCATGTTTTAGATGACAAATGACATAGAATCCTTGTTTTCAAATCAAACACAATCAAAATGAAAAAGTAAAACTTTAATTCCTTTCAATCAATTAAGAATTAGAACTCTTTTGCTTATGTTTTATTTAAATTAAAAGAAGAATTTTTGTAAATTAAAAAGAGATCTCAAATTTGCTAATATATAATATAATTATAATAAAAAAAATCATAAATAAAAATAAACATGAAAAATTTGAACAAGTCCAAAGTCAACAAGTCTTCTTTGTTTTGGTACTAGACCAAGTTCATATATTAGCAAATCAATATCCATAACATCTAGTTGTTCTATAAAACTTTATTGTAAAGTTGATTTAGTAACCTATTTTATTAGAATTGCGGGTATACAGAATCTGTACGAATAAGAAATGGTTTTCAGTTTTTAATAAAAAAATAATAATTTCTTATGTTACCTGATATTGAAACGCATTACAGGTAGTTATATATAAATGTTTTTATTTCAATAGAGAAAAGAAGGACGAACTACCACAAATGCAAGTGGGATTCATCGACATGATATGCCTACCATTATACAAGGTCCTTTCTGATACGTTTCCTTGGATCCAGCCCTTGTATACAGGTACGATGGAGAACAGGCAGCGCTGGCAGGACCTCGCGGAAAAGGTGGAAATGGGGCTCACGTGGATCGATCATGATACTATTGATAAGCCTATCGAAGAGTTTACAGGTAATTTCCTAAATTTCCTATCCACAAGAAGTTCTTTTAGAGTATTGGAACCCGCTTTCATGCATAGTCTACAATTCAAAGTTAATTAAACGAGATCTCGGAAACAGTACCGATTGACTTGAAATTTAGCATAATTACTCGTTTTGCAACGTAGACAGACGCACATTATGAGCGGACACTGACACAAATTACACAGCGCAATCTATTCTCAAAGTAAATAGCATATCACTTGTGTTATGGGTACTAAACAACTGATAAACTACATATATACTTTTATTTTGTAAATAAATATATATTATACATTAACACCTAGACGTGAGACGGGAATCGAACCCATGAGACCCCCGCAAGCGTTCCGATATGCGTTAGCCGCTACTCTACGGAGGTCGTCGAACGACGATCGATTTTACGGAAATCCTATCCAAAATTGATTTTTTAAAATTGCAGAATATCGCTTGCCGGCTGTGTTATTGTGTATATATGCCAGTTAATTATAAATTCAGAATACTATATTCACATTTCAGCATTAAACGAACCCATAAAAGACGTAGAACTGACTGTTCAAACGTTGAATTGTGCGAAAGCGTTACCAGAGAGCAGCAGTACGGCATTAGTGAAACCGTTGAAGCACTCCTTCAGTTCCATGAGGAGGGGAAAGAGTGGCACTTTCACATCGAGACCTGTGAGGAACAAATTGACAAGGTCAGTTTATGACACCTCCATACACTATGTTCATGGATTTTTAAAGTTAGTTCAAATTTTGTGCATTAAGAAACACTTACGGCCCGTTCACGACCTTGCCGCTGTGAGCGGCAGCTAAGCGCGGGGCGGCGAGCGGTAATATCAAAATAATAAAAATGTTTGAGGCACGCCACGACGCCTCTCATGACATCCCTCGGCAAGGTCGTGAACGGGCCGTTATATCACGCCCAGATCGGAAAGGTTTCTAGAATTTTATTCTGCATGGGTATCAAATACACAGACGGCTCTAGGTAACTTGTGTTTATTTATATATCCATGTAATACTGGAATCCCGATACTCCCTCCAAATAATCTTTTAGGTTTAATAGTCCAAGGAGTAGCATTCAAAGAAGGATTAGGAGTGGGTTAAAAAACCAAAGAACTCACAATTGATTAACTTATCTATGTAATGTATACAGTTTTTCATTCATTCTTCATTCATACACTTTGTAGCTGGTGGAATGGATCGTTTTTTGTGGGTCTATCACTGCGAACAACCTAAATAACTTTCCCAGTTGTAGTACAAATAAGACATCTTGCTCCCGGAGTCTCAGCGCCATTCTGTAATACTTGATTTTCTTTACCAAATCCACCAATAGATTTAAGGTTTTAAGATTTTTTTCTGCAATAGGTGACTACCAACTGATTCATTAAGCCATTAAATCATTACCCTTGTCGCACTGTGGTCTTTTATGTCGTATGTGAATTTGAAAAAAATACTACAATACTATAATACTACATTTGTTTCCATTCATGATTTATTTGATAGTAATGGGGAATCCCTATTCTCGTATCTAAAACCACATTTCCAAAAGTAAGAAACTCTACCGGACTCATGTGTAATTTTTTTGCACTGTACAAAATTATAAATACACACGCCATAAAATTGCACTATTCTTCACGGGCTCTCCCTTAGAAGGAACGGACACCATGCTTGTGATCTCGGTATGCAGATTTTTTCACAATTTTGAAGTAAAAGCTTCTTCAGTGGCGTTGTGCAAATTTTTTGTTATGGGTAAAAAATGTTAAACTCGCGTCAGGTCACGTGTCCTGATCGAAAATTCGTAAGACGGAGTTTTGCTCCAGTAATACCAAGTTTATTAATAATGACTTAAGGTTTATATTATAATGTAACTTTTAAATGATTGTATTGCATTACTTATACATATCTATTCAAATTGCGACTTTATTAAAAAATTAAATGATTGTTATTATTACAATGAAATATAATTGAGTTTTTGAAATGAAAACTTCTTTAGGCGCGCACTGTTTGGGTGATCAATTATTGGTTTGTAAAGAAGTGTTAGTGACCAATTTAACCTTTAATGCTTGATCATAAACAATTTTTTATAAACCGAAAATAATAATCTAATAGCTCGACGATACAATTCACAAGTTATTTAGTTTTCACTTCTATCGGCAGTCCCCAAAGACTGCCCCGCATGTTTTTTTGTCCTTCATCGTTGTTATGTGGCAATTATTATGTTACACACATTAGGCGATAAAAACTGCTCAAGCGATGCATGACTTCGTATGATTCGAACACATATCTTGTTGGTAAGGTCTCCAAATGTCGTACATTTTGCTAACAGGTCAAATTATACCGCAACTTATTTTAGATTTCAATATTTTAGGTCTCTGTACGGCCCACCAACAACGCCTCGGGAGCAGGAAAAGGAGAAGCCGATAGTCAAGAAGTCAACTGTAGTAACGGACACGAACAATCACACGACAGTGTTGGCGGAAGAGGCCGAGCCTGTCCCCACTACGAAGACGAAACATAAAGGCAGGTTATGCCACATGTTGTGACGGTTAAGTGTTAACTGGTAGGTTATCCGGCTAACCTGGCTTTCTAGTAACACAGAAGGTAGTAAATAATTTACTAAGCCCACCATTGTTAGCCTAACTCCAAGATGTTTACATTTTCAAAAGCTATAAGAGCTATAATCAATACCCAGTTAGCTATTTTTGCAAGCCCTTACAATGTTTTTAAGACACTCTCACTAGAAGAAATCTTGCATCGCATTTTTCATTATTTGTATCACACAAATATTTTGTCCTCCAGTATAAACACAGATAGGACTGTGATAATCCTCTTTTTCTGATTTAATTTTTATTTTTATTATAATATAATTGCTACAATTGACGTACCAAGCTGCACAGCATTTGTCGGTAGGAAAAAGTGCCTAGTAATCAATTTCCTTATTAATTTAATGTTTGTTTCATTATACACATTAAAAAAAACTCATTATATACAGTCAAATCAATGTCAAAATACAAATGTTAACTGAACTAACCACCAGTTTGCTAAGATATGCAGAATGTTTTTTCTCCACTCGAGAATTCGTTTACTCAAGTGATAATTGAGTCTACGTCTCAGCCGGCATTTATTTCAGCTTGCACATCTTTGCATCATAAATAAGGGGGTATTCAGTATTACGTAACGCATTTTTTGAAGATTTTTGCCTTCCCTCCCACCACATAACGCGCCGTAACGTTTAACGCCCCCATCTGCCAAAAGTTACATAACACCCAAGTTATTTTAACTAAACGCCACATTTATGTTGCTTGCGATATTTTTATAAAAAAAAAAACAATGTTACGTAAGGAGTTGTTAGAATTCCCCTCGCGCCCTTGTAACGCCATGGTAATATTTGCCGGCTAATGCACTTCGATACGCTTACAGAGGTCACGGATTCCATTCCCGTCTTGCGTCTAGGTGTTTATGTGTAATAAGTATTTATTTATAAAACAAAAGTATATGTGTAGTATATTAGTTGTCTAGTACCCATAACACAAGTGCTAAGCTATTTGGGCCGCGATAGCCGTGTGAATTGTCCTAGTATATTTATTTATTTATAAGACGAAAAATTGCGTTACGTAATAGTTGAACACCTCTTAATTACGAATGTAAGCCTTTAGAACAATTTGCAATATCGCTCTAGATGTAGAAGCAAGGAGAACCATCTAATATGGAGAAGATGAAAAAGTGCCCATCTGTACGCTGTAAGTTATAGTTCAAAAACTGGCCAGAATGCGGCGCTAGTGCAGCCATAGACTATGCTATGAATGTAGCTGTAGATGACGAAGTGAAGTATGCTGAGTTAAAAATTGTCTATACCACTCTAATAACTTTTAGCGCTTGACAATGGCAAGTTCACAAGCCGCGACATGCCAAAAAAAGACAAAAAAACTGTGTGTGTCAGCTCCGACGCATGATTGGAGTTTACTACATAAGTACGATTGTCTAAACATACGCAAAAAGAGTTTATATAACTGAAAAAAGATTAATACTATTATGAAAGGGTAAAGTAACAAATTAATGAAAATAATATACATATATGAAAACTATTATTGTGTTGATTATATAAAAATAAGAAAATCGTTTCATAAGGAGTAAACTCCAAATATTATACCAATAAGACGACACAAGGTCGTTCGAGCGTGCGTCGCGCGTCATCTTGATACAAAAAGTTTTAAAACAGTTTTAAGTTCAACCTAATTACAACTATGGCACCTAGTAATAAAGTCACAAATCTCCAAAACATTATCTAATACTTACGATCATTCGTCATATAAAATGAGCAAAGCAATAAATTACTCTTGTCACATAAAAATGAAAAGCCATATGTTAAACAACATTTAATGTGAAATCAACCTTAAGCTGTAACAAATAAAGTAATTTTTGCCTTGCGCACCAAAAACGTAACGAGGTCATTCATTAGTAGATCTTACTCTCACATTTTTCTCATACCGGGCGCCTTATACTATATGAAAATCGATTCTTAAGGAGTAAACTCCAAAAAAACTTTTAGCGCTTTCTTCTAAAATTCACACTGACGCTATTGTGACGCCACCTTAATTTAACGCATCACGTACACATTTCTAACACATTAGCTCTTACGTTTCCTTAGCGTTAAGTTTTCCTTAGCTCTAACCTCAATAATATTACTATAAATACTAGATCCACGTGAGAATTAAATAAATAAATAACATTATGTAACGCTAATTGATATATTGAAATAAAATATCAACGAGACAAGATTTTTATTTATTATATTCAAAAGTATATTTAAAAATTAAGTGTATTTTTAATAGTACGTCAATCTTTAATTTAAGAATTATGTTTTCTTTTATTATAGGGGCAGCCAGCAAAGTACTGAAAAAGTGGAAAAATTGGACAGAGTGAAGCCGTCCAAATCGATCGACTAAGTCACTCATCAATTCCACTTTTAAAAAGTTAGCGTTTTTTCCTAAATGGCGTAGATGGCATTTTAAAAAGAACTAAAAAGTTTTTTTTGTTAATTTACAATAAATATAGAGACATTGAAACGGTTATTATAAAAATAATTTTATTTACCGAAAACTAAATGATCAATTATAGTTTTTATTTAAAAATATATATAAATGTTAAAATAATAAGTATTAAAGTTATGCCATCTATCCGCTACAGTTTGAATTATTTTCCTAACTTTCGTCTATTAGAAATGTAACTTATTGTAGATAATTATAAATGATATTAACAAATCTATTCAGTGTAATATACTATTTATTATTATACTATTTAATAAACAAATTAGTATCAAGTCAAATGTGTTAAACCCCATTGAAAGAGCTCACTAGCGCCACGGTAAAAATATTAAACAATTGTAGTTTTATTAAAATTCATGTATGGAACATAATTTTATTAATTTAAATATTCCGTTACATTATTTTTATATGTTTTATGAAATGGCGAAAATCTTTGCTATCGACCTATGAGTAGATTTGTTAATATAAGAAAAATGGAAAACCCTAATAAGTGTAATTAAATAGCTATGTATTAGAAACATTTTAAATCTCCACGTTATTTGACGTAGGCTATGATCACTTTAAATTAGGTAAATGTTTGTGTAATGGCATTGAAAACATTTTTAGCATCACTTAAATTGCTTAATAAAAACTTTTTTCCGTATTATGTAATCTCCTTTAAGTCACGCCTATAATTTGGGAGTGCCTAACGACAAAGTGACAGTTCGTCTCCAAAATGGACCAGCTATCAGCTTCAGATCATCCTCCCTCATCACTTAAATACCTTATTAAAATCTAAATAAAATGTCTTAACTTAGTTATGTATGAAATACTCGTATGTAATAAAATGACACTCGTACTCGTATATAGCAATATTCATTACCATTAATTCATTTTTCTCCGTGCTGAGGTGAATTAAGTGTACTGACCCTTGCGAGCGGAGGCGGCCTGTCGTAAAAGGCGACAAAACCACCCTAGCTAGGTGGTAGAACTCCGAGCTCTATTGGATAGCAACCACCTCGTCTTAAAACATCTCACAATAATGACCTTGTGTTGCGTTCCAGCACTAATGAAATAAGTTCCAACTTCTTTTCCTCTCTTCTAATGTTGAAAACGTCTATAGGCGACGGTGAACACCTACTATCAGGTAGACCGATTTAAAAAGCAATCCAGACATGATGAATAGAAGTACCGTATCAGTATGCTTACCAGTAGGTAGTTGTGCAAAAGATGGCAGCTAAATATGACGTTCCGAAAACCAGCGTCTGTGCTAAGCTTTAGAAGATATCTCTACCTGCTTTAGATTATAAATAAATTATACACGTAAGACGTCCCACTACTAGGCTTCGCCAATATACGGTTAGTAAGACCTCAGTTAGATGTTTAAGCTGATGCCAAAAATGTTATTTAAAGCCGATTAATGGTTTATATAGACTGTGATCTAGTAATACTTCGCGAGATTCTATTTTAAAATAAATAGTTTCTTTTAGTTTTATTATTTTTTGTTTTCCTTGTCATTTGATTTTTCCGTGAGTTTATCTGGAAATCCAATTCGTGCTCAATAAAATATATATCGCCATGTGATATTTTTCATGTAACTGTGTAACGCCATTTGTATGCAATTATTGTCGTATTCCATATTTAAAAGAAGAGCATGTTACATGTTAATTCAACTTACAAATAATGTGTAACTGGTTTTTTATTATTCTGATATTAGCGTGATTATCAAACACACAAACTTTCATAATTATGATATTAATAAAACATACAACAATATTATTTTCTGATGTACAAGACGTTGTACATCACATAACATTAAATATTTAAAAATAGTATATTGGAATAGAAATTATTTATTGCGACCTATTATTTAAAATAATGACATACGAGAAACAACATGTGTCACAAGTGTTTTGTACAACTTTGTTAAATTATATAAATATAAAGACAATCTTTTAATAATATTAAGTAAATATAACATCATTTATGATTGACATGAGTTATTTTTATATCATTAAACAATAAAATGTGAAGGCGGTTTAGTATTTGCAAAACAACTCTATTTATTTAATACTTTTCAATGTAGGTTTTTGACTACAGAATCCAAACACATATTTCAGAGTTCCGTTAAAAAAAACTTTTGTGAGAAAGGAAATCAGTTTACTATAAATAACTTACAATAAATAACTATATGTACTGAGATGGTTCATACAGTGCCATCTAGGTCCACAGTAGGTAGTAGAGCATTTTTGTATGGGTACTAGAGAACTAATACACTACGTATATACTTTTTTGTACATAAATACATATTAAACATAAACCAGACTTAGGGCGGGAATGGAATCCGTGACCTCCACAGGCGTCCGACGTGCATTATCAATTGAACCACTAAAGTACATCGAGAAGTAACAATGACAGCAATATATATGCAATTATATTGATGAACATAATTTTTGTATACGTTAAAGTGAATTCACAATTAAAATCAGATATGTATGTTTTTGAAAAGTACATATATTTTAACCATTTGTACGTTTAGTGTAATAAAGAATATTCTATTATATTTTTAAAATAGATTCTCGTTAATTGGCCTGTGAATGTTATTATGTATATTCATATAATTTTAGATAATTATCTTATTTTTATGTTTTAATGTATTAATTACACCGAAGTATTATGAACTAGTCGAAATGTTTTATTATGTTATTTACTATTACTATAATTTTTGTAAAGTTAAGTTTATATAAATTTTTAAGTGCACACATTTAAAATGCAACAATATAGACTTTCAATGTAATAATTATAAATGTTTACATTCTAAAATTATTCAATATATATACAAAATACACTTGAACTTTGAACTGACGATTTATACCACTGCCAGGCTCTCTCTATATTGTTCTTGACCTAAAAATGCTTGAAGCAATTCCACCCATTAAGGTCTCGCAGGGTGGTAGGTATTTCTGTGCAATGGGTCCATATCCCTCACAATTAACACGGGACGCACATCTCCGGTATACCCACTAAAGACGCTCCAATCTCCCCCCTCCCCTAGAAGAATGGATAGAATTCTAGGTTTATGGCCGATTGATTGATGATGTTTAATCCCTTCGCTTCAGCATGTGGAGGTTAATAGCAAGAATAATTCTTCTTCCTGCTCCTATCCCAAGAATAATTAAATATATCTAATAAAATGAAACTAATACAAGAGGAGAGGTAGACCAAAGAAAAGATGGATGCATAGTGTAAAAGATGATATGGTAAAAAATAATTCTGACCTCTAAGTTTGTATCCGACTGTAAGCGATATTTGATTAATTAGCAATAGAAATATTTTACCTAATTATGTTCTATATAAATTGTTTTAGTGATTATCTGGTTAATTGGCCTGAAAATGTAAAATTACTGACACCGCGCATTGTTATCACTCCCTAAAATTGTAATATTAGCGAACGCTTGGGGAGGGATCGTAATTAAAATACAATATGATTGTCCCCTGTAACGATTTATTCTTGACTACCTACAAGTGTATAATATTACAACGTGGTTAGTATATGTATATGTATAATAAATAAATATATTAGGACATTTCGAACAACGCCATTTAGTCCCAAAGTAATTTAAATAGCACTTGTGTTATAGGTACTAGGTATATATACTACATATATAATTTTCTTTTGTAAATAAATACATATTGTACATAAACACCCAGACTCTAGACGGATTCGAACCCGTGACCTTGTATGTACGTGCATAGTGCATGTACATGCATAGTGTATGAACGTGCATAGTGTATGTACGAGCATTGTGTACGTAAGTGCAGGGGCGGAGAAAGATTACTGACCTCTGCGGCTGGGGTCGGCCTGTCTTAAAAGGCGACAAAACAACCCTAGCTACGTGGTAGGGCCCCAAGCCCGTCTGGATGGCGACCACCTTTGGCCTTAAGTATGTCGCCATAATAACCTTGTGTTTCTTTCTTCTTTCTTTTTCAACCTTTCACCACCCAATGCTGAGTGTAGGTCTCTCCTAATGCACGCCATTCTTCTCTGTTCAGCGCCTTTCGCAACCTTATGTTGTGTTCCAGTATTAGTGCCCCAAGTTCCTGTATCCTTATGGGACAGCAGTGTGTTCGCGATGCCACTGGCGTTGCAAACACTCATAAGCGACGATAACTGCTAAATTCTAAGCGGGCCGTCAGCCTGCCTGAAGGCCTACTGCGATAAAAAAACACGTGCATGTTGTACATATCTATGTCATATGTCCCTTACGTCGGTCGGGTTCTGGCATGTGGTGTCTAGCCAAATTTACATTAATTTAGATATTTCATTATATATTTATTTTAGTTCTTTTATAAATTATTTATCTATTAAATTAAGTACCTTATTTATTCATATATATTTATAATTTATTATAAAATTACTTCAAAGTGTGAGAAAGTTTTTCGGCCAGAATAAATACGTCAATAATTGTTCAATTTACTTGTTGCTAATAGTTTTAGAATAATTACATTTAGGTGAGCAGAATATAATATGTATATTAAAAGTACAGCTTTTAACATTTAAAAAAGTATAAGAAAAAAGTTTTCATCGCATTTTCTTTGCTGTCAAATAAAGAAAAAAAGTTCGGTGTATTAAAAATGAACCTCTTTTTTCACAGTCCGCGCGATATTCCGTATACCGAATGTTGAGATGGATTTGTGGAGATATGAACATAGTTATTATCAAAATTGAATAACTTATGGAAAAATATCAACATTTTTCTATTGACATAAAAGTGTACATCCAATGATGGGTATTCATCCTCAATTGCCTGGAGCCTCTTCTTTCTTGTACGAAACGGTTCTCTAGAACGTTCATGTTGCGTACTCTTCGTATTTGAAATGAGCTTCCGACTGCGATTTTCCCATCGCAGTGCGATATGGGGTTTTTAAAAAAAGGCGTTATTAAATTTCTTAGAGGCCGGCAGCTTGTTGGTAATGCATCTGATGTTGCAAACGTCTATAGGCGGCATGACCACCTGCTTCAGGGTTAGCTGTTTAGGCTGTCTGAACTCCAGCTATAAAAAAACAACAATAGAAAACTTTAATATATTTACTGAATAAATTGCAGTAGTTAAGTTATTCATACCTACTATTATCCGGTAATATTTTATATTTTCTGTGCGAAAAATATGTAATTTTGTAATTGTAATTTTTAAAGATTTATCATCCTCACTATATTTATTATAATTATCTTTGTTTTTTATTTACGGTTGTGCACGCAAAGGTTCTCCAGAATGTTCATTTTGTGCACAGTGAAGATGTGGAATGAGCTCTCAGCTGAAGTTTTTCCACCGCACTACGACATGGGGTATTTTAAAAAGGGAATGATAAAAAAAATTCGCGGTTGGCAGCGTACTGGTTGTCTCTGGCATCGCAGACATCCACAGGCGACGGTAACTGCTTGTTATTGAGTGGCCGTCAGCCTGTCAGCTGTAAAAACCAATAAAAAAAAGATTACTTTGATTTACAATATAATTATTTTCTGCTCACTTAATGCATTTAAAATAGTAAAGATGTTGTGAAATAGTATCTAATTATCTCTAATATATGTATTAACTTGAACTGTTCTCTACTGTGAAACTTGATATAAAATGTTCTAATTTTCTATGGTTTTTTAATACAAATTTTCCCTCATACAAAGCAGGTTAAAGTTACAGTGTTAGTCTAAGGGATGTAGACTACTAACACCTAGACGTTTAATTGATTTTATACTGTAAAAAAAACTTAACCGCTTCTATTAAAGCCGTATGCCTTTTTGGCCAGTAAAAGGAAAAGTAACTGAGAGGCTTCAACGCAAACGCTTGTTAAAGTTCAGTGTATCGGCTACGGTATACCAAACAGTGGACACTGTTCACTACAGGGCTGGCTCAGTATTCACGGAAGTGGTCTGGATCGGTCATGGCTGTAGCTTGCGTTAGAAGTTTTTGTAGTGCAGGGAAACTCCTTAAAACTGAAAGTTGAATACAACCTGTATTAATATGATTTCTTCGTCATCAGCCATTTGTCCACAGCTGGACTTCGAGCTTGTTTTTCACATCTATTATCTGTGCAGGGGCGGAGAAAGAATACTAACCTCTGCGGCCGGGGTCGGCCTGTCGTAAAAGGCGACAAAACAACCCACCCTAGCTACGTGGTAGGGCCCCAAGCCCGTCTGGATGGCGACCACCTTTGGTCTTAAGTATGCCGCCATAATAACCTTGTGTTGTGTTCCGGCATTAGTGTCCCAAGTTCCTGTACCCTTATGGGACAGCAGCGTGTTCGCGATGCCACTGGCGTTGCAAACACCTATAGGCGAGGGTAACTGCTAAATTCTAAGCGGGTCGTCAGCCTGTCTGCTGTCCTACAGCAATAAAAAAAAAATCTAGCCCCGACCTGCATTGCACAGGTCATCACTCCATCGTGCTGGGGGGAGACACACTACTTTTGACGATACACGATCTGTGCTCCAGGACTCGTTTTCTCCAACGTTCATCGGTCCTGCGACATCCGTGACCTGCACATTGCCACTTCAGCTTGCATATTTTGCGAGCTATGTCGGTTACTTTGGTTCTCTTACGGATTTCCTCAATTCGGATTGTCTGTCTGTTTGTTCCGGCTAATCTCTGAAATGGCTGCACCGATTTTGACGGGACTTTCACTGGCAGATAGCTGATGTATCAAGAAATAACATAGGCTATTTTTATTTTAGAAAAAAGAAATAGTTTTTGTCAAAAATGATAAGTTTCGGAAATTTATTTTCCAATTTAAATTGATCTCAGATTTATATCAACAATCATATGAAATAGGGTTCAGCTTAGGCTGGGTCTACACATCTGCGCGGGTTTAAAAAGCGCGCCGATAGGATTCAACAAAATTTGGAATCTTGAGATCAGCGTCTAGAAAATGATCGTATTTATACGACACGCTATTTATATTTCTTAGGCGAAATACAAAATTAATGAGTTATCGTAATCCTACTAATATTATAAATGCGAAAGGTTGTAAGAATGTCGGTTTATTACTGTTTCACGCAAAAACTGTTAAGTGGATTTTAATAAAACTTTACAATAATATTGCTTATACATCAGAATAACACATCTTACTAATATTATAAACGCGAAAGTTTCTAAGAATGTACGTTTGTTACTCTTTCACGCAAAAACTACTGAATGGATTTGAATGAAGCTTTACAATATAGCTTATACATCAAAATAACACATCCTACTAATATTATAAACGCGAAAGTTTCTAAGAATGTAGGTTTCTTACTCTTTCACGCAAAAACTACTGAATGGATTTTAATGAAACTTTACAATAATATAGCTTATAAGCTATGTGTTATTCTGATGTATGATGTATAGGCTATAATTTATAAAGATGTTGTGTGAATTGTCCAAAATATAACGATAAGTGTCAAATAAGTAGGAAAAAATTCTGCCATCTGCGAGCTATTCTGGCGTGCGCTGCAAAAACCGTTAGAGTTACAAGTATTTAATGTAAAATGGAAATGTTTATCTTAAATAGTTCTACAAAAAAGTCCGGGACAGCATATTCCATCATTTATGTATAAGCTATGTATATAAAATACTTAATACGTATTATGTATTTGTATTAATATATAACTTTGTTTATCTGTTTCTCCGTTTTCACGTCTAAACCGCTGAACCAATTTTGATGAATTTCGGTACAGAGATAGAGTGAATCTTGCAAAAGGACATAAGCTATTTTGATTATAGTATTTTTATTTTATTTATATGGCAGAACAACGTTCGCCGAGTCAGCTAGTACACAGACAAATATTAAATTAGATTAAAAAAAAATTACTCGTTGGGGTCTTTATTTCTGGGTAGTTCCTTCTCCAGCCAGCGTTTTGTATTGGAAACGGTAGTAGATTCTAGACATTCAATAAGTGATCTGTAAGATCTTTCATTGAAACAAATTATATTGATTTGATTTTGCAACATAACATTTATGTTATTTTTTATTATTTGTTCAATGTCATTTTTTACTTGTTGCAATAGTACATATTTGTACACCCTTAGATCAAGAAAAGGTCATTAGTATTTTTTATCTTTTTCACTATTTTAACTCTCTAGGCCAGGGATTTCCAAACTACTTTCGGCAAGATACCCCTTTTCCAAAATGAAATGATATCTCAGACCGTAGCCTTAAAATTAAAAATTACTGCATACTCGTACGCTTTTATTAATCCGGTAAATTAAAATTTTTTTAGGTATATTGAACTTTTGGTGACCGGGTTCAGTGTTTCAGAGGGTCACCATTTGGGTTATAAATGAAACAACACCAGGGATGGTTTAGCTGAATCAATACGGAAGCCGTATTGAGTACTGATCCCGTACTGAATAATTTATTTCAAAATTCGTGTTCTTTATATATGAATTGGCTGGGGATCGTCGACCAATCAGAAGCGTTTAAAAAGTAAACAAATGCAGATGTTTTTACACGACACAAATAATCACAAATTCTTGGAAATTAAATATTTCAACCATGGCTTGACAACAGGATTATCGTTTCTTCGAAATTTGGTCGAGTCCTCGTCCCGCACGCCGCCTCCGCAGGCAGGGCTGTCAGATGTAAAATTATGATAATAGTATACCACCTGTAAAAAAGTAGTACATTTCGGAGTTTTGAATAAAAACATTAAAAATATCGATTTATTATAATTACATATGTTTTTATACAATACATTGCTTGTCATTTTAGCCATCATTTGCCTTTTAGCTAACTAAACAAAATGCAATGACTATTATGGTAACTTGAGAATCCCTTAATAACAAGTAAGTTGTATATAATATTGACTTTTCAAAATATGCCGTATAACCAACGATCAATTAAAATTTATGAATCGGGGAAGTCCGTTCCTACATACATAATAAACCGAGTTGGTCTATGGATTCATCGACAACAGACTAAAACCAAATATAAAATATCATCCTTCCACAGACTACCAAGTGAACTTATACATCTAAATAGACGAGGCGAGTTGGTTTGTTCTCTAACTGTATATTGATGTTTCCAAATACAGTATAAACTAGAATTTTTATACTTTTAAATAAAAGACAGCTAGGTTTTAAAAAGTAGTATGTTAGCCGTACGACTTTCATATTGCGATTGTACGAGGAAGAAATTTTGTAAAAGTCGTACAAATACTATTTAAATGGTACATCTGACAGCGCTGTCCGCAGGCGACGTTGATACGCGCGTTCGCGCCGTTCGCGTTCGCGGTCATTCCCGGCTGAGACGTTGCGTAGTGAGCGTGTGGTCGCGTTGTCGATTTAATATGTACGTTGTTATTATTATCGCCCGAAGTCTCTTCCGAGAAATGTAATGAAGTTGAGGGCGATGTTTCGTGGATAGTACATATGCGACGTGGCCGACGATTATGTATGATGACTTTTCAGAGCTTCCCTGTTCCTTATTAATATGATATGGTGGCTACAAACTCTATAGCGAACTCTGTTCACTTTTTTCCTTGTAGGGCCGGAATAAGAATTCCAACCCTTGTGGTTGGGGTCAGTCAATCATAAAAGGCGACAAACACGTGATAGGGTCGCCATAATAACCTTGTGTTGTCCCGGCATTAATGACCCAGGTTCCTGTACCCCTATGGGACAGCAGCGTGTTCGCGGTGCCTCTAGCGTCGCAAACATTCATGGTCGACGGTAACTGCTTATTATTAAGTGGGCCGTCAGCCTGTCTGCTGTTACTCAGAAGTAAAAATCCTTGATTATGTTCCATTTACCGGGCACATGGGTGGAACATGCTAATAAGGTAATAAGCGTTTAGAGTGAAACTCTTGGACGATGGGGTGCCGTCCACAAATTTCATGAAGATTTATCCAAACGTTTGATATGTTTTAAATGGCCTGTGATACTAACTTTTAAATGGCCTGTGGTACTTGGGCATGTATATTTAGTATTATCTAGAGGGGTAATGTAACTGTTTAAGGCTCAGTGTTTAATTATAGTTTTTCATTCTTTGTATTGTATTTTTTGCAGCGTTTCGTTACAGCGTTGATTATTGAATATAATTTGATTGATTTTGATTTTTTGATTCCTCAACTCCGAAAAAAATAGCGACTTTTATTGATGCCTAAATTTTAAAAGAAGCTTTCGTCGTATTTAATTACACTTTAAGAAACTCATGGAGTAACAATAATAATGGTGTCAGTGGTCATTACCAATCACCATGCTAGTTTATTAGTATTAGGTATCTGTTTAAATTATTTTAAAAATATCGATAGATAGCGCCACTATCATTTTACATCGCGGTATAATTTATTGCAATACGAGTTGTGTAGTTGCGAGTTCTTAGTATTTACACGTTGATTATTATTGTTTTATTTTTTATTAAATTAAAATTAAAATTAAAACAAAAATTAAAATAATTATAAA
Source organism: Malacosoma neustria (assembly GCA_963693495.1). Taxonomy (NCBI): domain Eukaryota; kingdom Metazoa; phylum Arthropoda; class Insecta; order Lepidoptera; family Lasiocampidae; genus Malacosoma; species Malacosoma neustria. Next base: position 8,804,015 of record OY856393.1, read on the forward strand.
AAAATAACACTGTTTAAGTGTTTAGTTAGACTTTAGACTAGAGGACACTAGAGGTTTAATTTAATGTTATTATTGTTATTATTATAATTGTATTTACATTATTAGTTTCAAGTTTCAATATTAATAAAACTGCAATGAATTTTGGTATTGAGATTGAGATTGAGATTAAATAGGACTTTGGAAAAGTACCTAAGCTACTGTCACAAAAATTAAACTTAAAGGGGTCACTGAATTAATCACCTGTTAAAATATTAGGAGCAATGCGGTCAAACGGTATCAATTTTATTTAAATTTAAATCTACATACAACAGCGGATGAGAATTCTTTCTACCACAAAATATTTTTTTTATATACCTATGTCAAAATAAGGTATGCTGGGTTGTCACGCGGTTGCAGTTCAGACGCGCACTTACAAGTTCGGTATAGCTTAGATTGCGTCCCCTTACTGGCGAGCTACTCCCCTGACTTCGCAGTCGCTGCAGGACGCCAGAAAACCGCAGAAATCAAACCAAAGAGCTAGACGTCAGTGCGCAAGTCGTTCGATGGCAAGAATGTCCCGTGAGTGCGAAGTCGAACGAGAGAAGGTGGTTACTGAAGTTTCAAGTAATTTCTTTTCAATGAAAAACCCAAAATGTTGGTTCCAAAATTACTAATTTTGTTTTTATTGGTTAGTAGTTGTTACAACACAACGTCATTATGGCGGCATATTTAAGACCAAAGGAGGTTGGCATCCAGGTTGGGCTTGGGGACCTACCATGTAGCTAGGGTTGTTTTGTTGACTTTTACGACAGGCTGATCCCGGCTGCAGAGGTCAGTATTATTTCTCCGCCCCTACACGTATAAGAAAATAAATTATATACTAGGGATGTTCAACAAAAAGTAATAATGAGTATGACTTTTATTGAAGTTATATAAATTAAATATAATGTAATAAAAACACAATATTCAGCTTTTAGGCATGCAACGATATATGTAGGTATAAATTCATCATTAGATGTTTGATTTAATTTTTATAAACTGACGGACTCATCAACTGCATCAAAGTTCAGGATTACTTTGAAATTATTTTTTTTAATAAGTATGCACACTTTTTAGATTAAATTATATAAATATGGAGAGACTGGCTCTTAATCTCAAAAAAAAAGGAAAATTTAGAAATAGAACTGCAGTAAAACAAATGAATATAGCCGGGAAAATAAAATTTACTCGTAGTATCAGATTTGTATGTTATTTATAGCAAAGTTTTAAATTGATTCTCATTGATTTTTTATTCTTTTGTCAATAATTTATTATTGTTACCAGCAGAATTGTTGGGTTACTTTTTTAACTCATCGAGAGTTTTTGAACCATAATATGGATACTTCGTCCGAACAAGCGGCTCAAATTGTAGCATTGGTGGGCTTGGATCAACGAACGATTGGTAGAAATTTAAATTTAAACCAGTCTACGGTTTCTAGAATATACAGAAGGTTTGTAGAGACAGGTTCTTACAGAAGGAAACGTGGTATAAGCAGGACTCGAGCAACCACCGGTCGTGATGATCGATTTATTGTTACAACTTCCCTGCGAAATCGTTTCCTCACGTCAGTTAACATCAAAACAGAGCTTAATGAAGTCCTTGGAGTAAACGTGAGTGCACGAACAATAAGAAGAAGATTAAAGGAAGCGGATATCACCCCTTTTAGACCAGCAAATGGTCCAAAGTTGTCTGTCTGGCTCACAGACAAGCTCGCTTAAGATTTGCGCGTGATCATCTGAATTGGACAAAAGAGCAATGGGCCTTCGTATTGTTCACGGACGAGTGTAGGACATGTTTATATGGTGCAGATGGTCGCAGAAGAGTCTATCGTCGACGTGGGGAGCGATATGCTCAAAGTTGCATTGAGGAGCGTGTTCCTTTTGGAGGCGGTTTGTGTATGGTCTGGGGTGGCATATCGATGAACGGGCGAACAGAACTTGTGTTCATAGACATGGTCCGTCAAAACGGTAATAGAGGGGGTTTGGCTGCACATCGCTACATAACAGAGATCTTGGAAGATCACGTGGTGCCTTACATGGGATTCATAGGCGAAAATTTTACTTTAATGCAGGATAATACCCGGCCGCACGCTGCTGCACAAGTTCGACAATATTGCGAAGAGGTTGGGATACGTACAATGAATTGGCCAGCACGCAGCCCGGATCTTAATCCCATTGAGCATGTTTGGGACAATTTAAAAAGAGCTGTATATGCGAGAAACCCTTTGCCCACGACAGTGGCAGCATTAAGAACAGCACTTTCAGAAGAATGGGACAATCTTCCGCAAGATCTTTTAATAACCCTAATAAAATCTATGCGGAACCAATTAGAATCCGTAATAAGGGCACGTGGAGGTAATACACCTTATTAAAACATAAATAAACCTATGCATAAAGTTTGTGTCTATTGTTAAAACCAATTTTTTAATTAAACCAATTTTCCTGAAATTTCTGTTTTTTCCTCAAAAAAGTCTTAAGGTCCTTTCTAGTACACAAACTTAAACTTAATGATATGACCCTACGCTGTTTTAAAGTTCACGAACCAATCTAGAGGTTTCAATTTAAATCTGTATCGAAAGTTTGTACACTTGGTTAAAATATTTATTTCAAAGTCGTCTATTACTTTGATACAGTTTATGAGTTCGTGAGTGTATTTACAATCAAATTATAGGGATAAGCTATTTCCATTGCTCCCTTGCTAGCTGCGAGGTGGCAAAACTAATATCTATCCGGCTTAAGACATTAATTTCATAATTTTGTTCTCAAAATCTCCTTCCACTCTACTCTGTTAGCCCGCATCTTAACATTCTCACCCTTTTTCACCACATCATCTTTTACGCAATCCATCCATCTTTTTTGGTCTACCTCTCCTTCTGTATCCATACACTCTTATTCCTATAATTTTCTTAGTTATATGGCATTCTCTCATTCGTATTACATGGCCAAACTTCGCCCGTCTGTTACTTTTAAATAAAAATTAAAATAAATTATACAATTTTATGTATTGTGACAGCTGTCCACTTTTGTTATTCGGAAACGTTTCATTTAATTAAACAATGTTCCACCAGAAATTTAAATTACTAAAATTTTCTTTCATTATAATATACAGAGGATATGGTTAATCATAATCCTAACTAATATTATAAATGCGAAAGTGTGTTTGTTTGTTTGTTACGCTTTCACGCCTAAGCCGCTGAACCAATTTTGATGAATTTCGGTATAGTCATAAATTTCACCTTGTAGAAGGACATAGGCTAATTTTAAAAAAATTCATATAGCAGAACAACGTTTGCCGGGTCAACTAATCATATATTCTAGCCTCAATAGAGGGTTAATAAAATCCCGGTTTCAGCGGTGTTTAAGCTGGTGTTAAAAATCTTCTTTGAAGCCAATTAATAATTTATATAGACTGTGATCTAGTACTACTTCGCAAGATTCTATTCTAAAATAAATAGTTTCTTTTAGTTTTATTATTTATTGTTTTCCTTGTCATTTGGTTTTCCCGTGAGCTTGTCTGGAAATCCAATTCGTGCTCAATAAAATATATATCACCAAGTGATATTTTTCATGTAACTGTATACAACGCCATCTGTATACAATAATTGTCGTATTCCATATTTAAAAGAAGAGCATTGTTACATGTTAATTCAACTTACAAAGAATATGTAACTGGTTTTTTTTTGCGAACTTAACGTGATTCTCAAACACACAAACTTTCATATTTATGATATTAATAGAACATGCAACAATATTATTTTCTGATGTTACAAGACGTAACAAGAGTAAAATTTTTAAAAATAGTATATTGGCATTGGAATTATTTATTGCTACCTAGTATTTAAAATAATGACGGTAATACGAGAAACAACATGTGATGAGAAACACAAGTGTTTTGTACAGCTTTGTTAAATTCTATAAATATAAAGACATTCGTTTAATAATATTCAGTAAATATAACATGAATTTATAGTGTCTTTACCTATGAAATTGCCGTTTTGTATGAAAAAAATAAAACGAATTTTTTTCATGTATTTTTTATTTGTATTAATCGAAGGTTTGTAATATTTTGAATTATTACACAAAGATTAGACATGTACAAATTATTTACTTATTTTTTAATCTATAAGTGATACAAATATATATATATATATATATATATATATATATATATATATATATATATATATATATATATATATATATATATATATATATATATATATATATATATATATATATATATATATATATATATATATATATATATATATATTATAATTGCAGAAGTCCCACCAACCTGCAAGGCAGTTTGTCGGCAGGAAAAGCGCTCGTCTTATATCATTTTTAATTCCTATTATTACATATTATCTTCATAATATCTATATTCATCACTTTTAATTATGTATATTTTTATATTATTTATTAAAATCAAAAAATATTATTATTATTATATTACTATTAATAAGTCATTCTATAATTATTTAGTTTTCTTCTAAATTTCAATCTATTCTAATTCTAAAACGTATGATTTAAACCACTGTCACTGCACAATCAATAATACTTATTTAATTTTACGTTTCTAAGCATTTGGTTATTTTATTTATTTTTCTCTTAAGTGTGGGATTTTATTACAAGTCTTAGGGATCAGATACCGGCTGGCTTCCATAATAATTTTTAACCGACGAAAAAAAACGGAGGAGGTTCTCAAGTCGATGCATATATATTTTTTTCTCTTTCTTATGTATGACCATGCATAAATTTTTATAGAGTAGTCAGATTTTTTAATTATGGGAACAATTAGTATGTCTCAATTTTCTCGTATTAATATATTTGTTAAAGCTACTTTATGTTCGTTATTATGGTTGTTTTCTATAACTAGCTGGTTGGTATTCGACCCCCAAGTGCACTGGGAGAATCTTAAAAATTGAGAACAATAATTATAATCTTTACTACAAGCAGTTATTATATCTTTATTTCCTAAGTTTTTTTTATAAATCTTGTTTCAATTTGTTTGATGACATTAAGTATGTTTTCAAAGTTCGTCCATAAATTATCGATTCCAGTAGCACATAGTAAACAGCGAGTAATGTTTTTTGTTTAAAATTTGTTTAAGTGCGTAAAATTTTGACTTATTGCCCTAAGCTTTGTGCATACTTTGCCAACATGCGTTTACCAGTTGAAATGCTGATCGACAGTAACATCTAAATATTTTATGTGTTTCTCATATTCGATGTATACACAACGGCAACAACTTATATCCACATGAAGGCACTCGTATGAGTGCCCTTTTATCGCTATATCAGATTTTTCAATTGATATAGCTTTATTATTATATTGAAAAATATGTTTATAGACCTTTATTTATATTTATTATAATGCCATTATTATGAGCCCATTTAGTAATATTGACGAAGTCCGACTGTGTAGCACTTTTTGTCTCCTGCACATCCTTAGCAGAGTACAGTAACTACATGTTTATGAAATTTAAAGTGTATATGTCTGTGATAAGACATCGACACTTCATTGCTTACCTTCCATGAACCGATTCTCCTGGCCAAGTTATCAGTGGCGACAGTTATGTCTAATACTTCTTCTCTACAGGCTGTGACAAAGGTCGGCTGGCATCCTTCGTTGAGTACCTGTAGGCAGTTAGTTGTAAGGAATTCATGGAGTAACTCACCTCTCACATTGATGTCACTACTTCCCCACGTTGTGTGGTGTGCGTTGACATCTCCCCCAATCAGGAGCTCGGCGTTGTGGCGGCGTGCGTAATTCACCACTCGCTCCAACTTCATCGTCGGGTCAGTATTTTCATAGGGTAGGTAGGCAGAACAGACTATCACTTTGGTTCGCTCCCAACCCCTGAAATTTACATACGCAGCTACCAGGTCATCACTGCATAACTCTGTAACTGGTAAAAATTCAATATTATTGTTGAAAACGATACATGCCCTAGGTCTCTCGCCGCCTTTGTGGTAGAGTAATCTGCCAGCTGCATTGAGCCCCAAGACGCGATCATTGTTAACCCAGGGTTCTTGTAAAAGGGCGATATCTGCTTCTCGGTTTGCCAGGCATCTCTCCATCACAGCAGCCGCAGCCTTAGCATGATGGAGATTTGCCTACACGAAGTTCGCCCAATACCCCTGAGTCATCATTGTTGATTCGTAAAGGTCGAAGGCCTTGGTCCAGCTTTGCTCTGGGGTGGGCGTTTCCGCCCGCGCCCATAGACAGCCTGACTTCGAGCCCCCTTTCCTCCAGAGGTAAACTTTCTCATCCCTGTGCTGGCGGCCTTCGCTATGTTGGCCTTTGGTTTAGGTACCGTCCTACTGGACTCCCCCTCGCCACCGGGCTTAGTAGCGGCGGCCGCACCTACGGAACGGTCGGTGCTCAGGGATGAGGCAGGTTGACTAGCTGGGCTGCCTTTTATCCTAAACAGGATAACTTTGAATCCCAGTATAGCCTTAAAATTTATCTCCTTCAGGGAGTCCACAAATTGATCGTCCAAGGAAAAAGTGACCACACGGCCTTCCTTGTCCTCTATCTCGTGAAGAACCTTCTAGAGTTCGGTATTAAGCCCTGAGTTTTGTGCCCGCAACAGTTTCAAGGCTACATCTGTTGAGGGAACCTCACTGCTGGGCAAAAAAGTCGTGGCTACGGTTGGTTTAGGCAGTTGGCTCTCCAACATGATGGAGAGTTTTGCCTCCGGCCACGGTTTGAGCTCAGGTATTTTTGCCTCAAGCCACTCCCTGCTCCTCTGGTCTCCACAAACTTGTGGCTCCACAAGCAACTTCTTAAGAAACAATTGATTGATACATTTTATTCGTTTACATTCACGACATAAGCGAATAATTGAGATGATAACTATCCTATCCAGTAAGTTAGATCAAAACACGGGTACATGTGAAATTTGATTGAAATCGGTGCAGTAGTTTTGGAGTTTATTGGCAACATACATCGTGACACAAAATTTTTATAGATATAAGATAAATGATCTCATAAAAAGTATCAACTGCTATATCTAAAGATGAGTTAGACAGTTTTTCGGACCAGTTAATATTTTTAATTTCCTCTTCCTCTATAAATTTTTTCACCTAAAGTGCATTTGATATCATAATGATCAAGTATGGTGAAGGTAACATCGTATGGAAACCTGCATACTAAAATCGCTAGTATGTGCAATCGCAGCAATCCGTCTTAGACTTTCGTGGCGGTTTTAATCTCCGCTCGTCCTAGGGAAATCCCTGAGCCTAGTAAGAGGACATTATTTGCTGTTATTTGTTCTTGTTTAAAAAAAATATGGGGTAGGTTTATAATTATTTTAGGCTGAGACCACACGGCGGGGGTTTAACACTCCAAAACTTTAGTGCTATTTAATATTTCTAGAAAACTACACTATACCAAAAGATACAGACATTGCCCTGTGTTACTTGAGTATTCACCAACATCCTGCTTGGGGACCAGATGCAGCGAAATTCAAGCCAGAACGATGGTTAGATCCGGCAGCGTTACCAGGAAATCCAAACACATTTGCAGGATTTAGTATAGGCAAACGAAGTTGTATAGGTAAGAACTTTTCCTTTCATATTTTCTTTTTTTTTATTCTGAGAACAGCAGACAGACTAACAGCCCACTTTATAGTAAGCAATTACCGTTGCCCATGGATGTTTGCGACGCTAGAGACACCGCTAATCCCCTGCTGAATGCTTAGGAGTACCGGAACCAGTGTCACTAATACCGGAACTTAACACAAGGTTATTATGGCGGCATACTTGTAAACCAGGGGTAGTTGCCATCCAAGCGGGCTTGGGGCCCTACCACCTAGTTAGGGTTTAGTCGGATTTTAAGACAGGCTGATCCCGAGCGCAGGGGTTAGTAAACTTATTCTGCCCCTGCACGGAAAAAATTAAATATTTCTAAGGCGTTGGATAAAATTCAGTGGTATCAATAATGAGCTGCTTAAGAGATGGGGGTAGTAAAATTGGTCTTAACTGTAGAGAAATAGTAACTCTTCTCTTTTCTGAACCAGTTCAGGATTGCAATTTCCGTCGAAATTATGTACTACTGCACTTACTTCACAAGCAAGATTAAACATTTCTTAGCATGGTTAATAATATATTTAGTTAAATAATTAATACGCACGGTATAGTTGTTAAACGTAGATAGTTTGACGTAAACTCAAATTAGTACAAACTGACAAACAATCGTCAAGGATCTAGCAAAAGTTTCTGAAGCTGTAAAAAATTAAAGCCACATATTGCATCTACATCCAGCGCAACTTTTGTCAATAAACACTAGTAGAAGTTTAGTCGTGTACGAGTATAATAACTAATATTGTGTTTGATCTAACAGTGTATTATCATCACTTTAGCGTTCAGATCCTGGCTGTAACCCAAACTTCTACTTCGGTTCTATTCTTCTTCGGGGCACACTTTCCTTATTTTCTTCACTTTGCATGGTCTTCAGCATCCCTGGTTATGAGTCTAAGTTGTGCTAATGCACATATATCGTCTATTACGACACCAAACCAGAACTTTTTGGGTCTACCCTTCCTGCCCGGGCTAGACATTTATTCCCCTCGAAAGTAGGTGATTGACGTAAAATCTTACAGCTGCAATTTGTGCGCTGATGATGGCGAGTAGATATCCTTTTAATGAATAATATTTTAAAAGTTAATCACTATATTTATTTAAAGGTAAAGCGTTTGCATTATCATCAATGAAGGTTTTATTAGCTCATTTGATAAGACGTTACAAGATCACAGCCGACGAAACTAAAATGAAACTCAAAATTGAAGTTCTACTCAAACCAGCGTATGGTCACGAAATCGCTTTGGAACTGAGGAAGAGTAAATAACAAAATAAATAGTTATATACGAAGTTTTATCCAAAATTATAGTATATGCTGGGATTTATGGTGATCTCTTTTATTTCACCCCACTTTCTCTCTTACTTACCCTATTTTTATTCTTTTCTTCTGGATTTTTGAGTTCATCAGCACGATATACGTGACCGTAATCTGTTTCCACTGAGTGTAGGTCAACAATCTATACTATATCTAACATGTAATAATCTACCAGATCTAATAAGAACCACAGTGGCCGACAGCTTGCAAAATATGTAAGCTAAAATAATAGTGGGCCGTTTAGGTGTAGTACGATAGTCGGGTGCTGGAAACTAGTCCTGAAATCAAGAACGTCATTTTGGAGAACGATGTGCACGATATAAATTATGGATTTTAAACTGCTTTGATAGCTGGAGTGGCATGCCGATACTGTATAGCCCCCCCAATTTTTGACAGCAGTGGGGCACAAACAAAAAAGGTTTGAGGATCGCCTATATACTTGTAAAGTAACCTAGACCAAAACAAGTAGTATTTATGTAGATATACTTTCATTGATAACCAAATTGAGTATCAACATCGGTATATGAAATCGAGTTTGCATATAAATCGACTATTTAGTGTTAATTTATTGATCTTTTACGCACAGGATATTAATTAGAAGTGTTATATATTACATTTTTGTTTTTATATAAAATATAACCTGACTTTTGGTAGGGTATTTTTTTAAACGAAAATCGCAACTCAGTTAAGGAATCGATGTTTTTATTAGTAGCTTATGTTAATAATTTTTCTCGTCTAATATAGCTAGCATCATCGTATGGTACAGAGGCTATCTATCCGTACAGAGACGGAGAAAGAATACTAACCTCTGCGGCCGGGGTCGGCCTGTCGCAAAAGTCGACAAAACAACCCACCCTAGCTACGTGGTAGGGCCCCAAGCCCGTCTGGATGGCAACCACCTTTGGTCTTAAGTATGCCGCCATAATAAACTTGTGTTGTGTTCCGGTATTAGTGACCCAAGTTCCTGTACCCTTATGCGACAGCAGCGTGTTCATGATGCCACTGGCATTGCAAATACCTATAGGCGACGTTAACTGGTAAATTCTAAGCGGGCCGTTAGCCTGTCTGCTGTCCTACAGCAATAAAAAAAGAACCGCTTAGGTATCTATTAGGTATCTATATTATTGTAAAGTTTCATTAAAATCCATTCAATAGTTTTTGCGTGAAAAGTAACAAACATACATTCTTAAAAACTTTCGCGTTTATAATATTAGTAGGATTTAGATTCTTATTAAGATCTTAAATTTTTGTTAAACTTCATTACCACCGCTATGAACTTCCAAGCCATTTTTTTTAGTTTTTACCTTAGTCAAAAAATCATTTCCTAAACTCCTTTGTTCAGTAGAGCTCCGGATCTAAATTGAGGGCTTGGGTCTCTTCATTTATAATTATATCAATACATAATAATGAAATCCTGGTTTGATTAGCTCGGACATCGGCTACGTCCAGCTATTTAGGACGATTTCGCTTCCGTCGCTGGCTGCATATTAACAATGTTACATTGTCATAGCCTTTTATATTAATTATTATTCACACTTTTAATATTTTAAATGACAGGAGTAAATTTTGCAATTACGGTGTTTGATACTTTATAAACAACACGGTTTAATGATAAATCGAACTAAAAATTGATAAATAATTCATAATATAGGAATGAAATAATGAACGAAAAATATTAGTATTATTGTCAAAAAAAGCGTGGGGTACTTTGTACCATATCTAACGTACCATTTTTGGACTAATCGTACCGATTGAATATTTTCGAGCATCGGACGGTTTTTTCACAATAATACTAATATTTTTCGTTCTTTATTTTATTATTATGAATTAGTTTTTACGTTTTAGTTCGATTTATCATTAAAGTTTGTTTTTTTAACTAAATTTTATCGAATTATTGTATTGTCCTTGCCCTTGATAAGCCTACAGCGTTTGAATTAAATCTGACCATTTAAAGTAGGTCAAAATCGAGTTTAAAGGAGTCAAATAAGCATACATACATGTGAAACTAATAAAAGCGTATTTAAAAAGATAATAAGCAGCGTCTGATTGGGAAAGGATATTACACAAAGATTTTGTGAGCCACGTGTCTAGGAATAATTATATCGCCTTTATGTTCATAATTTATTTTCTATCTAATATATAAAATTCTCGTGTCACAGTTTTCGTTGCCATACTCCTCCGAAACGGCTTGACCGATTTTGATGAAATTTTTTGTGCTTATCCGGTATCTATGAGAATCGGCCAACATCTATTTTTCATCCCCCTAAATGTTAGGGGTAGTCCACCCCTAAATTTTTTTTTAAATTTTTTGACATTTTATTATTTATATGGCAGAACAACGTTTGTCGGGTCAGCTAGTTTAATTTTAATTGTGTAATTAAAGTTATATAGAATAAAAATGCATATATTTAAAATACACCACCACCATCACTTCAAAACTAGTGAACATAACGGGATGAGGATGGGACGACTATTCGACGCGTAATTTTTCGTAGATGGTTCTAGGCTTATTGATCTATTATTATTACCTTTTGGATATGTAATCCAAAAAGTAATAATAATAGATCAATATATGTTCCTTTCTCATTTCTTTTTTTCTGTTATTCGCCCGGCAAAGCAGACGAGAACGGCTAGTATAAAATAAGACTTAAAATAATAATAATAATTCGCTGGGAGTTGGTTTCACCGTTTATTTTCCAGCCAGTGTTTTATAATTAAGTAAAATAATTTTACACAATTCAGTAAAATAATTCAAATATTAATATTATTCTTTCTGATCTTATTCCAAACTGTGTGGGGTCGGCAACATGTTCTCTTCTTCGAATCTCTTTTATTAGTGGTCACCTCAACATTCACACCTTTTTAACCTCTTTAGTCAAGTTATGAAATGGTTTGTTCTAAGTTATTCAATCTCGAGATTCCAGATTAAATTTCCCAAAGAGTAAATTCTGAATTTCATCACTATTGTCTCTGGTATGATCTAGATTTATATCTTAAGCCTTTATATCTTAAGCCAAAATTAATCAATAATTATAATTTCTTTATTTTGGGAATATACGACGTTGTGTGATTGTATCTCGATTAATATAACTCAATGGGATTTACATCCCATTAGTAGCCCTTACGGGCTACCACCAAGATTTTTAGATAGACTACCTCTAAAAGTGATGAGAGGATGAGTTCATGACAGTCAGGTTTTAGTCAAAATTTTCACTTCTATCTCGCGATTATAAATAAATAAATAAATATTTTCGCAGACTATTGAATTTTGAGAGGCATTTTACATGCTGATAGATAAATGTTGATCCTGTAGATAAGAGCAAGACCCCACACAAAATGAAGAGTTCTTTAGAAGATATATATATATATATATATATATATATATATATATATATATATATATATATATATATATATATATATATATATATATATATATATATATATATATATATATATATATATATATATATATATATATATATATATATATATATATATATATATATATATGGCTCTAATGGCTCTTAAATTTCACACGATTGAAAAATTACTCCATGCAGGGGCGGAGTAACAATACTGACCCCTGCGGCCGGGGTTGGTCTGTCATAAAAGGCGACAAAACAACCCAGCTACGTGGCAGGGCTGCAAGCCCGTCCTAACGGCAACCATCCTTGGTCTATAAGTATGCCGCCTTAATAACCTAGTGTTGTGTTCCGGCGTTAGTGACCCAAGTTCCAGTACCTCTATGGGACAGCAGCGTATTCACGGTGCGCTTAGCGTCGCAAACATTCATAGGTGACGGTAATTGCTTACTATTTAGTATGCCATCTGATTGTATGCGGTTCATCGGGTATTAGAAAATGTAAAGTATGAATGAAAAGGTATGTACCACAATAAAAAGTTTCAGCTCCAAAAATCTTATTAGGACCAGTACTTATCTTTCGATTGACTTTAAGCTTGGTATAAAAGAAAGTGAATAAATAGTATAGCGTCCAATCTTACATAATACAGGGCACATTTCTTGTGTTCTTCATTCCGCTATGGTTGGGTGAAAGATGGCTCAAAACGGATGCAAGGCACGTGTATCGAGTGCCTAACGAGCTCGAGGTGTTGCTAACCGGAATAATAATTTCAACAGGTGCTAATGTTGAAATTTCGTTAATAGAGATTTATCGCTGTGGCTTTTCGATTTAGATATATTTTAACTTATTTATCTCCTTTTGAATGGTCTTTGGCATCTTAAGGCATTAAGGCATCATATTTTACGATGTCAACATTTTTAGAAGGAGCAGAAGGGCAGTACAGAACGACTCTACGTCTACTATTACGGTCTCTGGGAACCAACTTGCGGGAAGTGGGAGTTATCCAGAGCATCCTGTCAAGGTCGCTTTCTGCTGCCGTTGTTTTTATTTACAATAATTTTAAGTTTTATAATTAGATTTCAAATAATTTGTAATGAAGTTAAAATAGGGCTAGCGTGATATTTTCATCAAAATCCCCTAATTAAGTAAGTAAATAAAATAAAGTTGGGCCTATCTCCCTGCCCATAAAAATGAATCTACACGTAGCTACTTAAACGTATTCATTTTATAGTGATTGTCATGAATACTGGCGTTCTTAATATGGTACAGTCCTTCCGCGTGTCTTTATATATTTTATTATATTTTTTGTAAAGTAATACCAAAAATAAAAAAACAAAATTATACACTCAAAAATTTTATTTAAAGTAATATGAAATTTATAAACATATGGCATTGTTGACTATTTGATAACTTCGAAATCGTAAAGTGCGATAAATGGATTAGAACCTTAAATAATTTATAAACAGTAAACTATTTTACAGCATTCGGTCTATCATTTAGAGTCAGAGATGAAAATGAAGAAAGCAACTGTTCTTAAAAATAAATAAAAATAACCCATGTGACGCAACGGCCTTCATATGCTGGAAGAATATAACAATAACCTCCTTCAGGAGTAGGTTAGATTTTCGTCGTTTGTTTGGTTGTTTAAATAAACATGTGCTATTTTACAAAAGGAAAGTATACCAGTGATCTAGTACCCCATAACAAACGTCTTATTCGGGAACTAGATAACGCTGAGTCAATAGTCTCAGTATTTTAATTATTTTTTATAGCTGGAATTCAGCAGACTGCCAAACGGTTCATCCGATAGCAATGGTCATTTTCGCCTATGTAATATCGGCATATTACATAGGCGAAAATGACCATTGCTATAGGAGGCGTCCTGTGGCCGCATCGTACGTTTTACAACATCAAAGTTAATGCTAACGCGCTAACGGCTTATAAAAATTCTATAACACCTTTTGAAAATCCTGTATAACATTAGCCGGAACTTTATTCCAAATGCAGAAATAACGCAACATAAATGTTTTTGAGAACCGTCTAGTACAAGAGAGAACAGTCTCCAGGAAATGGGGATGAACGCCCAGCCGATGGTGGGCAGCTCAGTGGTAGAAAGACGACGTAGGCACCATTCTAAACCGTTCCTCATAATACAACCAGTTGTACAGACGGTAGGATACGCAAAGATACGCAATGTTTTGAATGCAAAGCGTGTCTAGACCGTCTCATTTACGTTTAATATGGTTTGTTTTTTTTGTAGGAGAAAACGAAGTTATTGATAATTTTTAAAAACTACCCTTATCAAAGAATTTTCACAAATATTACGTAGCCATAAACCGAGAACTACCAAAATAAAAATTAAAACACAAGACATGGCAGGTTACGATCATGATATATTGTGGAGGTCACAGGTTCGATTCCCGTCCAGTATCTGGATGTTTATGTATAATATGCATTTATTTATAAAATAATAGTATATAATATATGTATTATATCAGTTGTCTAGTACCCATAACACAAGTACTATGCAACATAGTTCGGGACTAGATGGCGTTGTGTGAAACATCTTAATATATTTTTATTTATTTATGTCTAAACGCACATACCACTTTCTATAAGATATGGGGAAGTAATTAACGAAATACGAAAACAGGAAATGACTTCGGAAAATTAGTAAACAATTTTGGTCAAGCTATTGGTTTTCGGAAACAGGTCAGGTATCTGTTAGCTCAATGCTATTAAATTTGGAGACCAATCTAGAGGTCGCTGGTTGAATCCTGCGGTGGCATGCGCTTACGCAGTCATACCGAGATCACCGGTATTTGTGACCCGCAAATCCATCTCGGACGGTCACGGGTATACTGTTCGTTCCCACTAGAGGGTAAGCCCGGCTGTGAGACGCTATGGGTGTTATTATATTTGGTCAGGTAGAACAATATAATTAGTATCAAGCGATAACAAGACTGTAATGAGCAGTATATAAATTATCTGAAGATATCTTTATCATCTCTCTTAGAGCAACTTTTTTTCTTTATGAAATTACTTGCGAATACAGTATGTATTTTCCATTCGTTTCGTTATGTTAACTTCATTACTCGTGACAAAAACCTAATAAACGAACACATGCTTTCGTTTCATTGCTTTTTACGTCTACCTCTGCCCATCTACTTTTTCGTCATCAGCTAGTCGTAGTCTACTCCTAGACGTAGGCCTTCCCAAGTTTGCGCCACACATTCCTTTGTTTTTCCATCCAGCCTCGACCGGCAACGCACAGGTTATCGTTTGTTTGGGCTGGGGGCGTCCTACGATACGCTTACCTAGACGCGGTCCCCTCTCTAGGACACGTTTGCTTCAACGCCCATTAGTTCTGTGACAAATAAGACCGGCCTATTGCCACTGCAGCTTGCATATTTAGTGAGCTATATCGGTTACTTTGGTCCTCTTACGAATTTCCTCATTTCGGATTTTGTTCATATGAGAAACACCCAACATAGCCCGCTCCATTGCGCTTTGAGTGACTTGAAATTTGTGAAACAGTCCCGCCGTCAGTGTTCACGTCTCAGCTCCGTAGGTTAATGCTGTGAGATGGTCGACGAGAATACATGACTACTTTAAGATTAATCTTTTTTTCAATCTGTATAATAATTCTCTCCATGCAGGAGTGGAGCAAGAATATTAACCCCTGCCGCCGTGTGGGTTTTCGTAAAAGGCGACAAAATAACCTTAGGTACATCTTAGGGCCACAAACCCGTCTGGATGTAGTTGACTCTTGGTCTATAAGTATGACGTATTAATAACATTGTGTTGTGTTCCGACATTAGTAACACAGGTTCTAGTATCTACAGACAGCAGCGTGTTCACAGTGTCCCTATATAATAAAAACAATCGACTCGCAATCATATGGCATCTTTATTCTTAAATCTTCGTATAACCTTTAGATTCGTATTTAAGACAATTGCTCTTGAATACATATCAAAAATACGAACGGAACTTGAGTGATTCGCAACAGCTTATGCTTTTCCAAGTTTTTCATTCTTAAAAATGTATGTTATCTTTACAATCATGCAATTATTGCCCACAAAATTAAGAAATATTGGACATAAATGAATCCAGACTTGCATATTTTAGTGTAAATCCACTGACAACACTACAACTTGGAAGGAAATTGGCATGGTACGGTCATATAACGAGGAGGAGACTATTTTACCAAAATAATGATGATCCAAAATTTTTTATTGCTGTAGGACATCAACAGGCTGACGGCCCACTCAGAATTTAGCAGTTACTGTCGCTTATGGGCGTTTGGAATGTCAGGGGCATCGTTGACACTGATATCCGCGAAGTGGTACTGGAACCTGGTCACTAATGCTCGAACACAACACAAGGTTATTATAGCTGCATATCTAAAAACCATGAGTGGTTGTCATCCAGGCGGGCTTGGCCCTACCATGTAGCTTGGGTTTTTTAGTCGCCTTTTATGACAGGCCGATCCCGGCCGCAGATGTTATTCTCTTTCCGCCCCTGCACGGTTAAGAGAGAAGTTTAGATGTAGATCATTACAAGGACCTAACAAAATTTAAAAAGCAATATATTGTGTGATGCATGTTATGAGGGTTTTTGAAGCATGAAAGGATATAATTAGGATAGCGCCAATCTCACATAATTAGAACAAGGTCTAGTGCTTACAAGCCTTACAATTTATAGGATCTCCAAAATCTAAGATAAATTACATGAAATCTGAGACAGATTGCTGAGCACTGTTACGAGACAGTTTCTATCTATCGCTAGCCTTCAGTGACAATACCTTTTCCTAAACCACAAAAAGTTAGAAAAACACTATGACAATTCATACAACTGCATCTACTCCTGAATAAAGGAGCAGATGGTTTGTGTTTTTTTTTTAAATCTTTATTTAAGAGCGTATTCTTTAATATAATATGTAGCTCCATGAAAACAAACTTATGCATTTAATCAACTTCTCTTTTTTAAAGCCTCTTTAACAATTACTAAGCAACCGAGCCGACTCTGTCAGTGGTTGCAATAGTAAGACTATACATTCGCTTATGTCTAATTTATTAGAATGGGCAAATTTATTTCTAGTAGTTTCGTTTCGAACACACTCCAGCATAATATCATATGCATCTTCCACCGTACCGCACACTTCACAATTTGGAGACAGAGATTTACCCATTATATATATATGCAAACCTAATAAGTGGAATGTGTCCCGAACGAAGTCTTAATAATATAATCAAGTCTTGTCTATTTAAATTGTTGTTATGAATTAGCCATGGCGATTTAAATGTATGACACTGAATTGTTCTATACCAAATGCCATTCTCTCTTGACCGCGAATCGATATATTCATTCCAGTAATGATAGCAAATATCTTTAATATGTGACAAATAGTCAAAAAAGGAAGGTATTTCGTGAATATGACAACCTTCAGATATTGCACTCTTGGCTAAATCATCTGCAAGTTCATTTCCTTTCACACCAACCAATGATAAGAATTCCCGCCAAATCCAAGAAGAAGGTTTAATATGATTAATAATGCAATTTTGTTTGTTTATGAAAACAATTCAATGACCATACCTGCCTATCTCTCGTACGTGGAACGACCAATGAATTTCAACGAGTTGTAACTGTTTAAAACCGAAAGTTTTTATAAGTAAATTCACAATGAATACCAAGACATAAAACTATTGATGTAATATATTTTGAGATACCTCTTGGAGGTGGTCAGACCTTGGAACTGTCGTGGAAGGGGAGATTCAGAAGGAGTTTATTTTTCAGTAGTTAAAGGTAACAGATAGGTATGTCGGTGGCTGACAACTTGCCACCTGTCCTTATAGATCTGGTAACCAGCTTAGCTAGACGGTACAGTTTCTATACCTTGTATAGAACCAGCGTAAATTAGTGGCAATCGAAGCTTTAAGCACCTAATAACATTCTACTACTGGATCCTTCTTTGGGCCTTCCCCTAAAGCGAACGGGCACATACATATTCTTTCTATTATATAGACAATATACTATATAAACTACTTTATACAACATGAAAATATGTAAAACAAATAAATGAAATGTTTAGTGTTATATTGATTGGACTGTTATAAGATGAATTCATTAATTGTACGTAGCGATGATTAAGTCTTAAGTAGCCCTACCAGGGTACTCAAACATTTGCCCAGGAAGAGATATGCGGTCACAAATGTATTATAGATTCTCTCTGATAGTGAGAATCAAGAAATAACTAGAAGTATTGTCGTAGGATTTTAGAACCTGTAATTTTTTCGTTTAATGATAAGCAGACGATTTTTGCGCGTCAGATACTGTCGGATGTTCTAAACTCAAGTCTTGGAAATAAGCCAGATTCTTCATTTTGTTTTAATTATTTTTTGCTATCTGAAATCTAAATTTGTAAAAAGAGTATACATTAGGCACCTCTTACAATTTCGTTAAACGAAAGAAAATAAATAAATTGAGATCAGATTTACGTAGATATTATAAATTACTTTTGTTATATCTTGCTATAAAAGTGCTCTCTAAGGAAGCCAAAACATGTTATTATAACATGTATTAGTATCATATTTTCATGGAATCGGGTCAAATGTAAATTATTTCCAAGAACTGGGTCAAAATATCAAACTTATATCTATGTGACTACCGTTTTGGCAACGTGTAAAGCTTGAGAATTTTTTGTCTCATTCTAAAATTTTATTACAGATCCCAGGTACTCCCTAAGTGACAGTTTTCCAATATGCTATCACCAAACACAATTAGCATGTACCGCGGACCCACAATCGCACATCGTCGATGTCATTGCGCATTCAGCAACTCGTCACGTATTAATGCTCGTATATAAACCAAGCCCTGAACATCCATGGTATACATTGTTTGTGTTTCCAAGACGGCAGCTAGACGTCCCCTGCCGTCATTAAATAAATAAGTGTTAAAAAGTGACAAAATGGCGCGATCGTTAGTGTTTTTATCGATTGTAGCGTTCGCTAGTGCTCATTATTCAGCATCGAATCTAGTTAGAAACATTTACAATGAATGTTTAAGTCAATACTCGGTGGAATGTGTAAAACCAAGAGCCCTGCAGTGGATTTCACAAGTGGCGAATGACGAAGAGATCAAAATCACTGATGATCTGTCTATAGTGAAGACTGGAACTATTGAAGAAGATGAAGAAGTAGATCCAAGAATGGCTAAAGAGCCTACGTATCAGATTTTTGATAAAGTAGACCGCTTTCTTCAAACACATACTCTTAAAGTGAAAGTCCCCGAGGAAATTACAAAGAGTGCTGCGTCAGAATATGTCCCCAGGTCTCTTTTGACAGACTTACCTTCTGAATTGGATATGCCTTTGGATGGAGAAGAAGACGCTGAAGTTTTTGAAGGCAGAAGAAAGAAGATCAAGCTGCCCAAACCCCTGAGGATTAAGAGCAGTTAGTACTGCTTGTCATATTTCACATTTAAACTAAAATTCGAAACAATCTTAATTCACGTTTTGTTTTCCAGAGCACGGTTTCATCAAGAAGGTAATTTTGCCTTTCCTCCTTGGTTTGAAATTCAAGGCTTCAGTGCTGGTGCCTCTTGCCCTTGCTCTGATTGCTCTCAAGACGTGGAAGGCTCTCACTCTTGGTCTCATCTCCCTTGTTCTCTCTGGTAAATATACTTCGGATTAAGTTCAACTTTTTAAATTACTTATTTATAAACTGTACACATTTGCTATTAGATACCATAACATTCTCTATAATATAATAAGTCGGCCCGTTTATAGGTCATCAATAAAATCGACATTAGATGTCGTTTAATTTTTTTACATTTAAACCAATGCAACTGGAAAATAATTTTTAATACAAATGATCTCTTTATATTAAATGTGAAGGAATTATAGAAACTATTATAAAAAGACTCATTTTCTTTTCTAATTTGCTCATTATAGACCTCAAAAATTTAAGACGAAGTTTAGGTTGAAAGCTTAGGTTGATATAATGGTAGTTCTACCTGAAATCAACTAATCTTCATTTGTGACATATTTAAACTACCTTTGGATAGTTATTTGAAAATTCTACTTATAAATTATATGAAATGTTAAACTAATCCTTATTACCAGGTGCCATGGTAATCTTCAAATTCACGAAGCCCAAGGTCGTGAACTACGAAGTCATCCACTACCCTCAGCATCACGTTGAGCATCACGTAGACCACCATGCCGCTGCCTGGGACTCTCACGGACCGTACCAAGCCAGGTCATACGAAGACGCCCACGAAATCGCTTACTCGGGACAAATTTAAAAAGATAGCTTGATAATGACGGACCTCTGACTAATTAATTTAATATTTATTTATTTATTTCATAACTGTAAATAAAAATTGTATAAAATAAGTTTGAAAGTTGAAAGTGAGTATTTATTTTCACCTATTACAATATATCAGAGTTTTAATGAATATATATTACTTGAAACCAGTCCTGGAAACCACCCACAAAAGCTACAAATAAAGTATATAATTTTGTATAAAAAATAACTCTCATGAGATAAAAAGATAAAAGACAGTGACCTTTTTTCTACTAGTTTCGATTAAATTTTGCTTAATATCGTATCTGTAAGGTATAATTATATTGAAAGTATGGAAACTTTAATTTTCTGAACGCTTAATCCATTAAAAAATATTAACAAAAATATTTTATTACATATTTAATAGTAAATAGAATAACAACAAGCTAGAAAACATAAGCGTCATAATAAATATATTAATCTTAAACTTGTGGAGTAGTGTTAAGAACTACTAAGGACAATAAAGTTAATATAAATGTTATTGAAATATTTAACACCCCAAAAGAAAACATTATAATTACGAATTGGGTAATAGAAATTGAGGAAATATTCATGACCATTTTTTAACTACAGCTAAACACTTTTCTGTTAAGATTTCATATTTTTTGTGGAAATATTGAATTTATTAAATATATTTCTGGGTGCAAAACTAAAGTGAATTTATATCAAAATTATTACACCTTCATTATAAGGTACTGTTTTATCAGAAAGATGATTTTCGTACACATAATACGCTTTTGGAGCTGATTGAGGTTGAATTGCTGTCTCATTATTCGAAATAACTTCCAGGTCTGTTGGAGACGTATAAACCATGTCACCTGTATCTGCTGTGGTTGTTTTTTCTTTATTAAAATTAATTTCGTCTAAATCTCTCAATGTATCACTGAATATGTCGATATCCTTTATTAAAGATTCCTTATTATTATTTTCATTATAGACACGATTTGGTACATCATTAAATCTTTCTACTTGCGAATTCCTTAGATTATAATCAGGTGTCGAAATTCCTTCTGCACGCCCTTTGCTACGTATAACTTTTTCCAATTGGTTTAAATGTAAATTGGATTCTTTCACTTGACTGCTTTCATTTAAATTAAAATTCTGCGCAAGACCCGCCGTGTCCGGTCTCGGCGGGAGTATTTTGTTTAGCAATGCGTTATATATTTTCGACTGCCTTAAAGGATTCTTTTTATATAGATTAAGTAGTATGTTGAAATTATCTGAGTTTGTTGTTTTAGATTTGATTGATCCACTTGCAAATGTCCCACTTATCTAGAATGAAACTACTGTTTAGAATACATATTTTACTTAAATTTTTATACTTAATATTAAGTCATTTGCAATCTAAGCAATATTAAATTACAGAGATAGTAAATGTAAGGTATTTACAATTTAATAGTTTCCACAAAGCCAACCTTAATTATTTTCTTCACATAAGTACAGACTTATGTGAGATATAAAAGTAGTATAGCTATTAGCTTATGAGAGCAGTGGATTTTGAAATTCTCAGCTGGGATATTTTGGGCTTATTTTAATGAAAACGAATTTTTATTTAAAATACTATTCTACGTTGAATAAAAGTTCTTTTGCAGGAATAAATCCAACTAATTTCGAATAACAACATCCTAACTAATCCCTTAGGACTGCTCTTAAGCAGTTTCAACTATTTTTCCAAAAATAATGAATAATAAAACCATCATATTAGTCGAAAGCATTACACAAGTCATTGTCGTCAGTTGGGCATGAAAAACTGCAAATTTCATGCTGAATGCATGAAATGAAGGAAATCTAACCATTCACTGAGGCTACCAATGGAATTGGCTTTGCTTCCATATGCTGACACTATATTATAAGAGTGGTTGAAAGTAACAGTTTTAACACGTTAACCAGAAATGACGAAATATTTCGTCATACATGAACTACTACTGTAATGGACATGAAGACATTTTTCGTCATGGAAATTTGGTATATATACGAAATAAATATTAAAAGTCGTTAAATTAATTTTTCCGCTTTAAAGTTGTTTATTTTGTCGCAATAAATAAAATCAACAAGTTAAAGACTATTCCTTTTATTACTTGAGGTGTGATGGTGTTACTTAAAATTATGAAGAAAAAACTCACCATTATAATATGAATTGAACAAAAGTTTATTGCCTTTAACATGTTAAGATAAACATCAGATAATTTTATTTCTACTATAAACGTAATCGTAAAAGATTGAGAAATAATACACATATATTCGAATTTCTTATAGAGTAAAATGGGATCAAATTAAAACACAATACTTTACCACGAATACAACGACGAAAAAACAATTGTACTTGTTCATTGTTGGAAGGGTGTTATCAAAGTTTACAAACTCACGTATTTTCATTTCCTTTTGTTTGACTATTTTCAGGCTTATGTGGATATGTTTCATTTTACCTAATACAGACAGAAAACAATCTTTGTCATTATTCTAGTGATTAACTGTTTTATCATAATATTTTACTTAAGTATGCGGTTATCTTCAGGCTGATTTCGTAAGATGAATCATATCAGCATCATTTTGCATCAGTTCCCTTTGTATCATGTTTTGAGTGTAATTTTACACAATTTATAACATTTTTTGGTATCAGTTTAATAAATAATTAAAAAGGCTATGGGCTAATTAAAAGCATATTTATTTATAAATAAGTCAGTTTGAATTATAAATGTAATAACATCTAATTGCATTTGATATCATTTTAATTATTAAAATCATCAAATATGTTACAAATATCAACATATTTTTATTTATTATAAATCCATTCGTGGTTATAACGCCCTTGGTCCCCAATGGGATATTTCCAGGGCACGTGAAACCAAGGTTTTGCTACGGGAGCTTGCCATTGGCTGTCGTAGAATCTCCAGTCCAGCCATTCGTATTTCAACCTTCCCATATAGGACGAATACAGCCAGTCTAGTACAGAATGGCGATCAAGGACGGTGAAGTAGCTGATGATTGTATGGGATCGCAACTTCAATGATAATGCATTTAGACCGATAAGGCCATCAAACATCCAGGATTTCCCTTCAAAGTTCCGGTGTAACCCAGCTCCTGAGTCAACGCCGTATTTAGCCCAGGGTGTGCGCACACAAAAGAACCATCCCCATTCAGTCTGAAAATAATAACCATTATAGTAAGAATACACCTTCTTATTTCTGCTCTTATCCAAACTTTGAGTGTGTGGGATCAGCATGTTTACACAATCCATCTATTTTTTTTTGGTCTACCTCTCCTTTTGCATCCATCTATTCTCATTTCTAGAATTTTCCTTGTTACGACATGTTGATATATTATGTTGACAATCTTCTCTTCGCATTATATGACCATACCAGGCTAGTCTACTTCTTTTCAGCTTCTCAATCACTGGTGCTACTTTCAAACTTCCCTTGATATATTCATCTCAACATTCGCATCTCACCTTTCATCCTTCCCTTTGTAGCCCAGTATGCCAATATGAATGAATTATAAACTTAAGGAATAAGAATACTTCTTATAAATAAAAAAAATATATTAAGACATTTTTTCCGTTGTATTATTATTAGTAAATAAATTCTTCTTCTTTTTATAATAACTCCTTCATTGTTCATGCTATCAAACTTTGGAATGCACTGCCTATTGCTATAAGACAAGCTAAGTCACTACCAACTTTTAAAAAATTGGTTAAAATCACAACTTATCTTTAGTGTAACAACAAAACATATATTTATTTATGTATTCTACAGATATATTTAGGTATGTTTATCTATTGATTTATTATATTTTATATGTATTATTAAATTTTATGTATATTATCTATTTATTATATAAATAAAATATAATTATTATTTATTGCCATACCTCCCTTCCACATCAATATAACACCTATAATGTTCTGTAGCCCGGGTTGCCTGGAAGAGATCGCTCTGTAGCGATAAGGCCGCCCATTGTAAGTCAAGTACATATTGATTGTGTAAATAAGTTTCATTGTTTTTGTAAGATTGGTTTACAATAAAGTGTTATCTATCTATCTAAATAAACATTCAAACTTCGTATTCGGATTTCCCTCATTAATAGGTATTTTGCATGGTAATACGCTCTCGACTAATAGCTGTTAGCTAGTAACACCAAGGTATCCAAGTCATAAGTGAAATAGAGATATGAATTCACTCTCAGCCGCCATTAAAATTACAGTCACGTATCAAGTTTTTTATTTTAAACTACAAGATAACCGCGACTTCGTACGCTTCAGCGCTACACCGCTTACCCCACTTTTCTGGAGCAAGAAAACATACATCAAATCGATATTTCTTAAAATTTTAATAATTTTTAATAAAATTATGATATTGCAATATTTCTTTTAAATAACTGCCAATTTTTTATGATATAGAACTAAGATAAGTCGGAAACTTTCTAGAACATTCTCGTATGCGTTACACACTCTACGGATAAACATATTTTTGTTATAATGTGTACCTTTGGACAAGGATCCTGCACCTTGCGAGTTCTTACAATATATTTATGCCACGGTAAAGGGTTTCGTCTGTAAGCCTTTATAAATTGGTAGCCAGCAATGACCATCAATAGGCCTTCGTAAGGAACTCCGTGATCGATGTAAAGCCTAAAAAACAGGTATTTTGAAAATTTAATAACGGTCAACGGAAGAAATAAGAACATCCAAAATGGTACTAAACTAGTAGGGAGGAACATTCTTCTATTACTTTATTGTCAACCAAGTGATCCCACTAGCCCTGTATGATGATGTCTTAGGAGGTAACACTGGCTATTTGTCGACCAGACGAGAAGCTGCAGCTATATGACTCCCACGCAACGCTAACTGTGTGGAGGTCGTAGACACCTCCGGGTCGTATTATCGGAGATAAATAAAATCCGGGGAGCGTGGATTCGTAACAGTCGTTTATTCTCAAAGCAGAAGTATATTGTACAAGGCTTATGATTATAAAAATGATAATTATACGTATTACAATTTGCCGGGAAGGAAAACCAACAACTTAGTCATCATCATCATCTCAGCGTTCATCCCGGTTGCAACCCAAACTTGCGTTTCGGTGCCCGGGATCCGCTTTCCGGCTTTTTCTACTCCACTTCGGAAAACCAACAACTTAGTAGTCTGTCAAAATCTGACAATCTTATTTTTATGGTGGTTAGTGATGTGACGTGCAACTATTGTTGTGAAAATAGGGCCGCCACAACTGCATCCAAGGCTATCAGCTTATATAAAGAGCTTTATCGGAATAGAAATAATAAAAATACATGACATGGCAAAATAATATTATTTGTGTTGAAAAGTGTGATCCCATTTCCAGTAGATCAAATCCGTATTCAACACCATTGCGAACGATTATCAGAGCTTTTAATTGTTGATGAGAATATTTTGAGTACTAGCCGCGTATAGTGCTTAAACAACGACTAACACAGCGTTTTTAGTTCTTGCGGAATCGGTAATTTCCTGTATTTTTTGTTTTTCGTCATTTTTATTCATAACTAGTTCAATAAATGCAAATAAATATACTAGCACAATTCATACAACGCTATCTAGTCCTAAAGTCCTAAAGTCACTATCACTTGTATTATTAGTGCTAAATAACTGATATAAATTATGTATAAACTTAAATATAAACACCCAGACGCATTACGTCACGGAGACCGTCGACTCATTATTTTCAATAACTATTTTGTTATGAAAAATACTTTACTAAAATCTTTAAAACATCGACGTTACACTGATAGTTATGTGATAAACTAGCACGTGGAAAGGTTTTACAGGATGGATATATATATATATATATATATATATATATATATATATATATATATATATATATATATATATATATATATATATATATATATATATATATATGGAGCCGATTCCGAGATTCCAATTAATCAGCTAGTATATATATATATACTAGCTGACCCGGCAAACGTTGTTCTGCCATATAAATAATAAAATGTCAAAAATTAAAAAATAAAATTTTGGGGGTGGGTCACCCCTAACATTTAGGGGGATGAAAAATAGATGTTGGCCGATTCTAATAGATGAAAATGAAATGAAAAAATGAAAAAATTCTTTATTTTCTCCCAAAATATTACAAGACAGTACATACATATAAAAGTGCAATAGGTCGAAAGTGTGATACCGGATAAGCACAAAAAATTTCATCAAAATCGGTCAAGCCGTTTCGGAGGAGTATGGCAACGAAAACTGTGACACGAGAATTTTATATATATATATATATATATATATACCTAGTCAGGTCATAAATTCTGTCACATGTTTAATGTAAAATAATTGTAACAAGTTTATTCATTATGTAACCATTCATATACCAAAATGAACTTAACAAAACATAGATTCTTATGACATTAAAGTTTATTCAAAATGACCTCCGTGATTTTGAATACAGGCCTTCAATCTGCGCGGCCAGTCGTCTATCGCAGCACGAACGAGGTCCATGTCAATATCGGCGGCTGCCTTAATCAAGGATGTCTTGAGTGACTCCAAATTGGGATGAGGCTTTGAGCACGCCTTTTCCTCCAAGTGTTGCCATATCTTGTAATCTAACGGATTCAAATCTGGATTGGAGGAGGGCCAGTCTTCGTGCCGGATGAAGTCGATTTCACGCGCCGCCAGCCAGTCTTGTGTGCTCTTCGCTCTATGAGCTGGCGCCGAATCTTGTTGGAATACCCAGTACCTGTTATTGAACATGGTATGAGAAACAGGTTCCACAAGGTTCGTCAGGACTGTATTTTGATACACAACAGCATTCGTTTTTACACCTTTCTCACAAAAATGTACCTCTGTTAAGCCCCAATAAGAAACTCCCAACCATACCATGAGCGAGGATGGAAAATGACCTCGTTGGACACGCGGAATACGGTTGCTCGCTTCTTCACTACTGTGTGCGTACACCTTATCATTTTGTTTGTTGTAGCTCTCTTCTACGCTAAACATTTTTTCATCCGAAAAAAGAATTTCCCGATATTTTTTTCTCGCGTACCGCTTCAACAAAGCGCGGCATCTCTTCAGTCTCAGGTCCATTAGACGAGCATTCAAACGATGTCCTGTTTTTCTTCGATATGCCCGAAGCCCTAAGTCTTCATTTAACACCCTTTTCACCGTGGTTCTGCTTAACCCCATCTGAAGGGCCAACAGTTTCTGCTTACGTTTGGGATTTCTTTGAATTCGTGCCTTCACAGCTTTTATCACTGCTGGAGTCCTAACAGACCGAGGGCGACCACTTCTTGACCTGTCATCTACACTAGAGTCTTCATTGTATCGTTTGATGGTACGATAAACGAATCTTTTGGTTATATTCAAATTTTTCAGTATGTTAAAAATTTGAATTGGCGCGTAACTGCAACGATGCAACGCAATAACTGCAACACGGTCTTCTTTAAGCGTCCACTCCATATTTAAAAATGAGTAAAATTCTAAAAGTATACCTTTTTTATTTTCATGAACAATTCGAAATTCGAATTCAATAAACTTTTTTGTGGCCAGCATTCTAAAAGAAAAGTTTTTACTGTGTGACAATACTTATGACCTGACTATGTATATATATATATATATATATATATATATATATATATATATATATATATATATATATATATATATATATATATATATATATATATATATATATATATATATATATATATATATATATATATATATATATATATATATATATATATATATATATATATATATAATTGGAATCTCGGAATCGGCTCCAAGAATTTTCATGAAATTTAGTATACGGGTGTTTCGGGGGCGGTAAATCAATCTAGCTAGGAATCATTTCTAGAAAGTGTCATTTTATTCGTTTTTTTTTATTGGAAGAAAAATAACAAAAAGGTAACTCTTCCTGGCATCTATCGGCGAATAATAATACTATTTTTTTTTAATTGCATTAACGACATAACAACACTAAAGCTATTCCAGCAGATGGCGTTGTTAAATAACACGAAGTCAATGAGTGTTTGCTTTGAGGTTAGACTAAGAAAATCAATTGTTTATTTATATTATTTGTGTCTTCTTAATGCACGTGTTCATTTAAAAATGTCTAAACGATCTTGGTAAAAAACGCTTATAAACAATCTAACTTCACGAAGCCGAAAAATATCGAGCAAAGCTCGATCATCCTGGTACTAAATATACAACGCGGTTCATTGCAAATTGTTTAATCGAAATTGACATTTCTTGTTTTTTATCAACGTTTTTCTCCGTGCGGGGGCGTAACAATACTAATTTCTGCCGCCCGGCTTGGACTGTCATAAAAAACAAAACAGGTCTAATTACGTAATAGGACCCAAGCCCATCTGCATGATAAACACTCTTGATCTATAAGTATGCCACCATAATAAACTTGTATTGTGTTCCGGCATTAGTGACCTGGATCACTGTTCCTGTAGCCCTATGGGACAGTAGTGTGTTCACGGTGCCTGTAGCTTTACAAACACACATAGGCGAAGGCTAATTATTATGTGAGCCGTCAGCCGGTCTGCTGTTCCTCAGCAAAAAAAAACTACTCTACTTTTTATTACATTTATAAATAAGACATCCACATATTATCACAAGCATTGTATGGGATGCGCACGTCGTAAAACACTATCAATCCGTTTGGACACAGTAAAGCATGTCGTCAAAGTAAATAGTCAAGAGTCAAATACACATACCACCACGCTCCACCTCTAGGGCAAATAATAGCCTTAGCACCTAGACCCATATTACCAAGGAATCTGTATGTTGCTGCATATACCGCTAAATCAAATGTGACCATTGGTAAAGGATGGGAAGTATTTACCAAATTTGGTCGAAGAAACTGTAAAATAAACGTAATAAAATTAATTTAAAAAATTGCTGGTAGTTAAGAAAATTCTTAAATGTTCAATAATGAGGGTACATTAACTAGCCGTGTCAGCCAGAAATAAAAATATGACTACTGCACCTTATGAGGTGGCTAGGCGAAAAATAGCTTACTTCTTTGCTACTAATTCCTAGTTTACTAGGAATTAGTAACGAATGTAGGAAGGAAGTAGTATCGAACTGTCCTTTAGGACACGATACTACTTCCTTCCTACGCACACATGTTTAGCTTTTGGAAATACTACTTATTCTGATCTCTGTATAATAGATATGATTATGAAGAACTTATTCAACTTATCTGTCATTGTTTACCACTGCACTGCTTGCCAACCAAAAAATTTACTGGACCGTCTTTTTTCTCGACCGGTACTTCAAAATCTTTAAATTTCGTATTTGGGGACTAATGTTTTTCCATCGCAGCACAATATAGATTTAAAAGAAGACTTTAAGGCTGGCAGCGCTGTGGCGGTGCCCCTAATGTTATAAACGTCTATAGGTGCCGGTGAACATATGCTACCAGGCCATAAACCTGATTATTATTAACCAGTCTACTGAACTCGCAAAGACAAAGGCTTTAATGTAGACGTAAATACAAACTACGATGAAGAACATAAGACTAAATAAGCAAGCAAACTTACACGAGGATGATAATGTATTCTTGCTATGGAAGCATACATAGAAGAATTCCAATCATCTCTATTAACATCATACCATACTCCAAGAATATTTTCTAATGTTTTAATATTCCTATTCTCCTTCAAAACTAGCTCTGTTGAAGAAGCTGTGGTTAAAATGTGCCTTGTTGTGATGATAGCACAAGTTGCTAATGGGGTTAGCCTTTTATAAACTGTGCAGCAGTAGCACCCAAAGTGGAATGCGTCATCCTGAAAAATCCTCCAATTGTTAAAACTTTAGTAACACAAACAGGATTCGTGTTTAATGTTTTAATAGACGACGTAGATGTAGATCTTTTTCAATCTGTATTTATCCAAATTGAAGAGCTTTTACTATGGAGTTTAAGTTCAGCTGCTTATTGTCATATGGGAACACTTTTACGGAAGTGCTCTACAATAATCCTTTTTCTTAGCTTTGAAAAATAATTAGGGTTGTTTTTGAAGGGCTAGCCAAAAAATTCTATAGATAAGACGGAATAGTCGCATATTTTTTGCTAAAAGAACAGTAAATAGCCCGCTTGATAGTAGGCGATAACCAATATATATAGATGACGTCGTAAGGGGTGATATGCGTACTAATGGGCTTAATACCAGGGATGCTGAAGACCGTGCGAAGTGGAGTAGAAAAAGTCGGAAAGCGGATCCCGGGCACCGAAACGAAAGTTTAGGTTGCAACCGGGATACTACGCTTAGATGATGATGATGAACCAATATATATAGATGAATGCAATATCAACGTATCAACGTACGGCGATTTTTTACATTTGATAAGTAGTTTTTGTTTCATCCAGTATGATTTTATTTCTCTTTCTTCTCTATATTTCTTTATTTCCCTTCGAGACCGGAATGCTGGTAATATTTTTCGTGTCGCCCACCAAAGTGACGGAAACTTATAATGTCAGGCTATGAGTGGATCCGTTTTTTGACTTTTCTTCACTGCCTATCATGGTTTTGCCATCGTAGGTAGTGAGTTCATTAGCCAGTATTCATCCATTAGGTCAAGCCAGAACTACTTGTCTTTATCTCTTGTGCCTGGAAAATGCGAATTGACTAATTTGGCGTATTAAAAAACATACCTTTTTGTTGTAATAATTTTTGTATGCTTTATAGAAAGGTTGCATTCGATAGGGTCTCTCTTCTTCATAATGAAACTTTTCTTTTTGGGCTAAAAATGGAGGTTCAGGGAGACGGTAGTCCGGGGTTAGATCAAGAGGTGCAATAGTCTGCGGTGGTTCAGAACCATTGATATATGGCGACGGCTTAGGCAGGAATTTCTCAGGGTTGTGGTATTTCTCCATAGCTGGTTGGCCCCATGATATATGTATATAATAGGTTAATAGTCTGCAATAAAAATAGATATATAATTATTGAAAGTTGGTATTATGATAGATCTGGATTGAACTTGATGGATTTGAAAGCCTGGGTAGATTCCAGGCATATCCTAATGCTCTTTTCTTAATCACCAGAAACAAATTCTTCATTCGTGCAGGGGTGGACTAAGAATGACTGACTCTGCGGTCGGACCTGTTGTTACAGGTGACAAAATAACCCCAGGTAAGTGTTAGGGCTCTAAGTGCATCTAAGTGGCAACCACCTCTACTCTCTAAGCATACCGTCATAATAGCCTTGTGTTGTGTTACGGTATAAATGACCAAGTATTCAGTTTCCCTAAACAGACAGCAGGACGATGGCCCTGGCGTCATAAATATCCTTATGCAACGGTGACTGCTTACTATTAAGTGTTAAACTGTTCCATAGCAATATTATTCAAAGGTCCTAAGTGTGGAAAATGCCTTAATATAGGGTCCTTCCTATTACCTCTAACTATTAACTCATTGATCTTCATCTCTAGATTCTTCATCTTTCGCTTTAGTGTTTGGGTTTGGGAGGTCAAACGGCTGCCAGTCCAATAAAAGCCTGATATGTATGGGTAAGATATCTCTTTGCATAAAAAAGAACTAAACTGACATAAGTAATTAAAAGGGAAGTCTGGGATACACTGACTAAGTTATACTAATATATAATATGTTATCTAATATATAAAATTCTCGTGTCGCTGTGTTTATTACCAAACTCCTCCGAAACGGCTGGACCGATTTATATGAAATTTTGTGTGCGTATAGGGTAGGTCTGAGAATCGGCCAACATCTACTTTTCATACCCCTAAATGATAAGTGTGACCTACCCCTAAATTTCTTTTTATATTATTGACTATTTGTTACTTTAATAAAGATTAATTTATTAACTTAAATAAAGTATACTTTAATTGTCTACAACGCTTCAAAAAGGTTTTTATGAAGAGAAAAACTGGAAAAATGACACGGAAGAACCTAAAAATCAGTTTTCTTTTTCTGTAATTGTGAACGCAATTTCAAATTGCTATTAGCAACTTGAACGCATCCAAAGTGCATAAAATTGAAAAATGTTTGACGTCACATCAGGGTTTCTAAAAATGTGACGACCTGTGACAAGTACAGGAGGAGGGGCTAATAATTCCTAAAATTCGTGTGACGTAATTTAAAAATGACCCCTTAGAGAAGGACATATGCTACTTTTTGTCACGAAAATGAAACTTGAATGGAGTGAAATAGGGATTAAATTATATTTTTTTAATTATTTATATGGCAGAACAACGTTTGCCGGGTCAGCTAGTATACATATAAGTCCAACCAACTAGTCCTAAAGTAAGAAGCAGATCGTTTGGTTTATAGATACTTGAAAGCTGATACCTTATATATATTTCTTTTATAAATAAATACATATTATATAATACATAAAAACCGATACTCGAACGGGAATCGAACCCTTAAACAGCACAGGTATTTCTACATGCGACGTATTATTACGATACTGAGAAATATGTACTTACATTACTTTTCCAATCATGTTTACGCCGTATACTGCCAGATAATTGCAAGAAGAATCTTCTTTTATAGCATTCACAGTGTAGTGATACCATGTAAAAAGTTAGCAAACAAAGTCATATATAGTCTAGCAATTTTTTCCATGCAGGAGCGGAATAAGACCTCTGCGGCCGAGGTCAGCCTGTCGCAAAAGGTGACAAAACGACCAGTAAGTATGCCGCCATAATAACCTTGTGTTGTGTTCCAGAATTAGCGGCCCAATCTCCTGCACCCTTATGGGATAGCAGTGTGTTCACTCGATTCGATGCCACTGGCGTTGCAAACATCAATAGGCGATAGTAACTGCTAAATTCTAAGCGAGCCGTCAGCCTGTCGGCTGTCCCGCAGCAATAAAAAAAAATATTTATGAATTTTATCGCCATCTGGCGACACACATAAATGCGAATTGAGTTACTACAGTTCTTTCGGAAGCGATCACTCCTGTAAAAACTAAATTCTCAACGTCATTGAATAGGCTCAATCCAGTTGCACTCCATAAATTGTTAAGGCAAGGTTTTTTTTTTCAATTTGCACCTTCTTCATGTCTATATAAATGCTGTACTTAGAACAATACAAACAAACTAGTTAAATCTTGTCTATTTGTTCCGTCTTCAATGCAGGTTGGTTTACAATATATACTTTTTTGAGAAGAAAGATGCAGAATAATCTCTTCAAATACTATTTTATGTCGTTTGACGTCATTAACTTCATGCTTTTTTTACTGTGAGACAACATATTGACAACCCAGTTAAATAGTAAGCAGTTACCATCGCTTGTAAATATTAGGGGCGCCAGGGACACCATCTATCATGCTGCCGTCCGCGGAGGAAAGTTAAAACTCGGTCGCTGATGCCGGAACACAACACAAGGTTAATATGAAGGCATGTTTAGAAATCAGGGGTGTTACCATTCAGTATTCTTACTCCGCCTCTGCATGGAGGAAAATGCAGTCTATTAGAAAGTTGGACTTTATTTGAAAAGCGAAAATAATCTCTTCGAAAAACTGGCAACACTGATGTTTGTGTTATGCATTTTACGGTGAAATTTTCCAAACAAATCTAGCACTCGATTCATAGAAAAAATACGTTTGTAAATATTACAGCCACCTGTGTAAGGGGTCCTACCAAGATTTTCGGGGCAAATGGATCTCTCCTGCTAAACTTTAATATAGAAATAGATGAGGGGGCAGACAGAAGTTAATTGGGATTAAATATATAGCAATAGCGCTGGTCTTAACGAGCTGCACAAAGCTAGGATTTTTAATCTTAAATTTGGTTAAGTTTCATCAAGAGTAACAATAAAGCCCAGTTCACTCATTGATTCAAATTAAAACTCTATCATTATCTCCTATTAAAGTATACCTTTGTCTACAGTATTCTGACAATCTATATATGGTAATGCGAAGATATTATCACACTAGTCAGTTTCTTTTACGTCTCGTGCCTGATTTACTTCTCATACTGCAAGTTTCACAATCTTACCCTCTTAACATTATGGTTACTTCATCTTTCTCCACTTATCCCACATTATATAGGGTCGGTACAAGATATGCTTTCCTTCCACTCTCCTTTGTTAGTCGTCTCAATATTCACACCATTTTCGCCACACCATTCTTGGGTCTACCCCTTCTTCTGTGTCATTCCATTGACAAAGTACGTAACAGTATGCTTATACTAGAAAAGGCAGGTGGCGAAAGAGCCAAATATCAGGAAATTATTTGGAAGGTAATTTTTGCTAGCTAACTGCGAACCAGCATCTAAAGCTATATGTATGCCTTGGCTTCTATACATAACTGAATACATGAGTTTTAGTTTTTAGTTCTAAGAATTAAAAAAGTCATAATCACTTTAAGTGCAAAGCAAGTGTTAATTAGCGCGTAGTCCCCAAGGGGTGCCCTATTTGGAGATATCTAGGTTAGATATCGCACGAACCGTTTTATCTGTGCAGAGGCGGAGAAAGAATACTAACCTCTGCTGCCGAGGACGGCTTGTCGTAAAAAGCGACAAAACAACCCACCAAGCCCGTCTGAATAGCGACCATATTTCGTCTTAAGTATGCCGCCATAATAACCTTGTGTTGTGTTCCGGCATTAGTGACCCAAGTTCCTGTACCCTTATGCGACATCAGCGTGTTCGCGATGCCAGTGGCATTGCAAATACCTATAGGCGACGGTAGCTGGTAAATTCTAAGCGGGCCGTTAGCCTGTCTGCTGTCTTACAGCAATAAAAAAAGAACCGCTTAGGTAGTGTAGGTAGGAAACCTGCATATCGAGACCACCGGCAGGCGTAACCGGCTAATCTACCTTAGAAAAGCGTGGAGGAAACAGTCATTCCCTTCTAGCTCAACAACGTAACAGGGAAAGCCCCGAGCTCAGTAATGCGACGCTTTATGCGATTAATATTTACCTACTTAATTACACCTTATTCTTTTTTGAAGGTATTTGTGGGGAACATAAATAGAAAAGTATTTTATGAGAAATTATTTATTAATCAAATAAATAAATAAAAAGTTTACTTCACAACAAAATAAATTTGAGCAATAAATCTTATGAAGTATTTAAATAAATATTAAAACTAATGTCCTAGTGACTCGATGGCTTATGATCTAAAAAAGTAGAAGGTAGTTTTATAATTTAGACATTTAGTCCTATTGTAAACGGCTAAAATAATTATTGACGGTAGCACTTGATATATTTTTAGCGATGTGGTGCCGGCTACCTTCACGATTTTTTCAACTTTCAATAATTATCACTACTCGTTCAGAGAAAATACGTAAAAATCATTCCGAATACAAATCAATGTATTAAAATATAACTTTACTATTGAATAATGCAGCTTTAAAACGAGGGTAGTTATATGTTATGCAAACATTAAAATATTCAAGAGATTAATTAATTTTGATAATTTGCTCGTCAAAAATAACTTCTAAACACAAAACATCCAGAACAAAGAAGTCTGTAGGTACATAGTTATAACCTTTTATACATTATAATGGCAATTGTGTTTGAGCAGCCAACATTATGTAAAACGATGAATAGTTGAAAAAACTCATTGTCTCCTGAGCATTTATAGTAAAGATGTAGTATGAAACTACTGACAGTTACGTTCTTAGCCAACTGCTCTTTAATATTTCCTTGTCATTAAGTACTTGCTTGAAGACGTACAACATGTCGCTTTCTACTCTCGAGATTTTCTGTTCAAATATACCATTCAAACATTAATTAGAGTTCAGCAAGAACTAAATGAAAATTAATTTATAAAATATTAAAATAATTTATTTCGACTCGTTCAGATAAATGACGTTTTTTTTATAGTAATTCAATGTCCAAACACAGTTAGTACACACACTAGTGTTTTATTTCTACATTTTTGATATAGCACTTAATTTTTATAACTTTTTTAATTACATCATCATCTTTGTGGTTAGCTTCATGAATTCAATCAAAGTGAGTCAATAAATTTGATTTACTCTTTTATTTCGTATTTAATGCTTATCTAAAAATGCACACTGGCTAGGATACTAAATAAGATTCATATAACAAGTAGTTATTTTAAAAATAAGAATAATAAAATAATTATTAAGCAAAATCTATTTGAATACAATTATCCATATACGTTATCTACGCAGGATTTATTATTTGCATGATTTTTCTAAAATAGATAATACCTAACAATGTATATTATTACTATCTACAAGCGAAAGTTTGTCATAGTTACTCCAGCTAGCAATTATTCCGGATAATTAAAGATATCGGAAACAGAAAAACATACAGGCAAATTTAAATCATTAAAATGTTTTGACATTCTTATATATAATACATCGTCATCTGTGACCCTAAACCGGTTAAATTGAAGGGACAGGTCTATAAGACCATCATTAGGCCCGTCCTTTTATACGGATGTGAAGCGTGGCCGTGCTGGAGCGACACAAACAGGCACTGCGAGTCACGGAGATGAATATGCTGCGGTGGATGTGCGGAGTAACGCGGAAGGACTGCGTTTGGAACTCTCGCATTCAAGGTAGCCTTCATGTCCGTGATATTGCGGATAAATTGGAGGAGAGTTGCCTTTGCTGGTATGGCCACGTTTTACGACAACCGGATGCGTACGTGGGGAACAAATGAGGTAGACCCAAAAAGCGCTGGCTTGACGTCGTAAGGATTGATATGCGTGCCAATGGATTGACCACCAGAGATGCCGAAGATCGTGCGAAATGGAGAAGAAAAAATCGGAAAGCGAACCCCAGGCGCCGAGGCGAGAGTTTGGGCTGCAACCGGGATTAAACGCTAAGATCATGATGATGACTTATATACAATTAATACACACCATATGTACCTTAATATTGGATTTATTGCAATTGCTTTTTTGACATTACAATGGGACAAAATATATGAATTGGTATGTGAAATTATTTTGATTCGAAAATTAAAACATTATTTAAATTTTATATTTAATCTCGCTTTAAATCCCATCATAAATTTTGATAATTTTCAACGATCGCTATTTTCAATATTTATACTTATTATGATTAAATTAAAAATTTTGAAATAAATTTCCTATAAATTATAGAACAAAATAAATATTATGTACAACATAAAAACTTAGCTACTATTTAAAAGGGATTTATTTTTGGGTACAGCCTCCTAGATTCAAATAATTATCTACTACATTACTTGGCATGCTTGATACTTTTGAACCAACCCTGTCTAGTATTAATTCAAAAGTCGCATTACTCGTTCATCTAATAATGAGCTTCTAAATTAACAAATAATTTACCGTTGACTTACGCTTAAAGGCGATGCGATGCTATAAATATAGCTATTTTGTAGCTATCAGCTCGAAGATATATAGCTCAATTCGATAATGGGTATTTATATTGACTTTTTTATTGGTACTCAGAGATGTGAAACTTTTTAACATTCTTATTATTTCAATAGCTTTAGTTGAGACAGTAATTTTCTTTACGTTTAGACAGTAGACTCCTTTAGTTGAGACAGTAAGTTACCTTATGTAATATTTTTATAGTAAACCAATCTTATATTTTATTAATTCAAAATTTGACATAAATATGTCAAATTAATTACGACAACCGGATTAATAATATACATATATAAATATATATGTATATTATTTTATTAACATATTATTTTCACAACAGTTTTATGGAATGTATAAAAAAGTAACTAAGAAAGATCACAATTACAATACAAAGACAACAAATATTTCTTTTACGCCATCAAACAAAATAGTGTAAAAATAACTCATTTTTTTATTTATTTTTCAAATTCACAGTTATTACATTACTTTAATAAATTAAATTAAACAACACAAAAACCACTAAGGTCTGTTCAATGGTATTTTAAGTCTACGTACATATACATTACTGAGTAAATTTATGTTACATCCTGTCTAAAAAGTATGTTTTAAGAGAGAAATTAATATTTTTTTGAGTTATATTCTCTTTTATATTTGTTGTTGAAAATGTATATAACCGTAAGGATTTAATCATCCATGAGTTCACGCAAATGGTCCAGGCGGAAGACCAGCGCTATTCTTAGTTGATTAGCACCATGCTGATTGATCTAGTTTGGGACAATGATGCTTTTTTGTTTGTTTATTTTTCTATCACAACGTTCGTTAATTTGTCCTAATTAATGTTTGTTGTTGGTACTTAAAATAGATGACTTTGTAGCTAATGAAACTTCTTTTCCAAGCCATAAAATATAAGAAATTATATTATTGTGCATGATAAAATATAAAATACACAAACATATAAAGCACCGCATCGCTTTATCGTTAATGCAAGACATTAACCTAAAATTACTTTTTCTTTTGTCTGTCGAAATCAATGTGACAATATGGATACACTATTGTACAATCCTTTTGCTCTTGACCGTCTCTTGCAGCCTGTACGTATTTATAATACCGCAGCGCCATTTTGCTGTCTGCTGCTGGAAGGAGTTCACTTGAATCTCTGCAAAACATAAAATCGTATTAAATGATATAAAACTAGTTGGCGCTTTATATATTCTATTTATATATTTCTTTTATATATGTAGTATATAGATAGGTATTCGTTAGTATGTAAGTGTGCGTGGCTTCGTCTGCGCTATACGTCAGTGTGACTTTAAGCCGCTTGTTTAATTAACGTATCCGCAGTCTCTAATATATAACAATTTCCGTACTGTGTATTAATAACGATGTAAAAAATAGAAGCAGCTTATATAATATACAGTATATGGAAGAATAATCATATAAAATTGCCTTTATGTAATTGATGTGACAGAAAGAAATAATCGATTATGAATTTCTTTGAGGATTTTGATGATTTCGTGTTCAGTGAAACATCACTGAACACGTAAGTAACAACTTATGGTAATAAACTATTGTTATTTAACGGAGTTTTAAAAAATGTCATCTAAATGAGGTAGTGTTTTACGTATGCGAGAGACATAATTGTGCAATATGTAATATATACTGCAATCTTCAACATATTTTTTAAATTATCCAATTATTACTTTAATTCAAAGTTGTTGATAACTTCAACAGAAAAATATAGAGCTACGTAAAAGAATAACAATTCTTACTTGCTAAGTTCATTCGAAACCAAATTGCTGTACGGAGCATGCTTAAAAGGATCGCCGTATAGGGTACAAACAGCTCTTTCTCGACAACCCGCATCATTTGCTCCTAGAGGGGCTAATACTGCATCAACCCTGTCTAGGAGTGCGCCGTAAAACTTTTCGGCTGCTATTGTTTCCTAGAAAAAAAGAAAATCTGGATTATTTATATTACAATAGGATTATTTAATCTATCTAGTATTCAGTATTAGACGCAGCACCGTAGACGTCTACTTGTGGAACTTGGGTTTTTGCTTTTTTTTCAAATTTTTGAGCCATTATTAATTGAGATTCTCATTATAGATAGATCCCACACAAACTTTAAAAAGCATTTTGGTTATAAAGTTTATTTTAAGAGGATTTTTAGAACTAGATAGTGAGACGACTTGTGAGTAATATCAGCATTTGGAATAAATTACCAAGTTCGATATGGTCAAGCAATTTTTGGATAGGTTTTTTTTAAGTCTGCGTTAAAGCTTTTTGTGGTGGTTTGGTGGTTGTCGGTCTGGACGACATCCTGGCTTCTTTACCACGTTGATATCTATATAAATACTGCTAATATAGAATTTAGGGAATGCAGGTTAGTGTCAATACCCTAATTATTAGCTGTTGTGTTAACGTAATTGGACCCGAAGTCTCGGTGGGCCGCTCGCGCTGTTGTCAATGGCGGTCGTGTCCGCCGACGTATTACTCTTTAATATTTTGTTTAAACAACAAGATCTTTTATATTAAAGACTTTACAAAACTAACAATAATTACAATGATGAACACGTTATAAATGTATAAAATTCTAAGCAGATGTTGACATCGTGAAAACTCGACCCAGAAGATAGAATTGCGTCGTCTTTTTGTTTTATTTGTGAATTTTGAATATAATTTCTAAAACTTGTCGTCCATAACTATACGAAGTAAAAACATTATGAAAACAACCAAAAAGTATTTATGCTCAGTGATATTTCAAATGTAAACAATAATATAAAATTTATATTTTATAAAAATTAAAAAATGTGTTGTGTGACCTGAGAGGTCATTACAGAAGGATTCGGTAGAAGAATGCGGTAACGCTATAGTCTAATAGTCTGAGTAATAATTAAAAATAATCAGAGTTTTCTAAAACTCAGGGTATAAGAAAATAATGAAACAACAAAGGCTTTATGTAATCGTAGCTAACAGAGGAGATTCATTTTCACTTACGGGGTCTGATGCTGCTATAATTTCCTGTTGTTGCTTCACAAGTTCCGTTTCAGTCTTGACTCTATTATTTTCCTTTAATTTGACCGCTGATACCCTTAGAATCTCATCTCTGAATGGGGAGGGCGGTGCTCTGGCTGCTAATGCAGCTGCTCGTATCTGTAATCATGACATAAATGAACCTACTGCTGAGATGATTAATCCCTTAGTTATATAAGTTTTAATATGCGCTCCACTAAATTGCCAATATGTGCTATTTCCACAACTTTGCTATTGCAATCAGTTATTCATATTACAAACTTCTATAGAATTATCATCATCCCGGTTGAAACCTAAATTTTCATTTTGATGTCCGAGGTCCGCTTTTCGTTTTCTTTCTCCATTTCGCACGGTCTTCGGCATCCATGGTAGTCAGTCCATTGGCACGCATATCAAACTTTCCGACGTCAAGCCAGCACTTTTTGGGTTTACCCCCCAGGTCGGCTCAACGGAGACTGAATGTATTTACTCATTTTTGTTAATGTTTGCCATCAAACGTGGCCAACCGAAGGCGACATACGCAATTCATTTAATAAAGAAATGATTTACATGGTTCTTTTATAGCTAGAAGTTAACATTCCTTAACTTTCTAGTATTTTTACTCACAAATGTGTTTGATTCTTCATCAGAGCTCAGAGATTAAGGTTTCTATCATTTTTGATGTTAAGGAAATGGTAAGTGTTTATATGAAGTTATAATCAGAGAATTTGATATATCTCCGTAGCAAAAAAATAATGGTTAATGAATATAAATGGAAAAATACCAAAGCTTCCTTTTCAAGTGACAGGGGATCCTTTGTAGTTGCTTTTTTCCCTCGAGTATAGTATGGATTTGGTGGTCCAACTGGTCTGAAAATATAATTTGATTTGAATTAAACATTATGGTAGAGCTTCAAGACTGTCTGGATGGCAACCACCCCTAGTGTTATGCATGCCTCCGTAATAAGATTCAATCTGATTGGTTGGTATTCAAGTGACTGCCGTCCGACCTCCCAACCTCTAAAGGAACATTGAAAGGTGCTCCTTTTTCATATGCAAACTGGCAGAAGAAGTAGTCCATCAGTCGCATTATACTACCTTAGAATGATATGGGGTGACCTTATTCTTTTGAACGGCAGGGGTCACGTGCTCTAGCTCATTAAAATACAATGCCTACATTAAATTGGAATATACAGAAGCTTTTAGCGCCCGATCTCTGAGTTCCAATAGAAATGTTTGCCCCTTAATAATTTTGTTTTAATTAATGTATTTTGTTTTATAATAATATTGTACAATTATTATATCGAAGGAAATTCATTATTAAATTCCTCAATAAAACTGTAATATCAATTATTTTTCAATTACCTGCCAGCTCCACCGAAAGAAGGCACTTTCTGGCCACTCGGAGTTACTACGCTTGGAACAGGCATGTTCCCGCTGCCATATTCCCCAACGTTCGCCGAAAAACCTGAGCAAATATAAAATTATTATTGTTTTAAATTAAATTCCGGTACATATTACAATAAATTTTAAAGAAAGATATAACTTTTATAGCTAAAATTAATATATAGTGTTATTAATAGAGTTTCTAGAACGCAACAGAGTGCTTGTGTTATATGTAGTAAATGACTATCTTAGTATTTATAGATTTTTCTTTTATAAATAAATATATACGTAAATAGTAAGCCGTTGGAATGTCTATCAAAGTTACGGGCGCCATAGAGGTTGTAGATCACACACAAGTCGATCCTGCGATCGTTACGTATGCGCTTTTTTGCTGTAGGACAGCAGACAAGCTGTCGGCCCGCTTAATTTAGCAGTTACCATCGCCTATGGGTGTTTGCAACACCAGTATCATCGCGAACACGCTGCTGCCCCATAAAGGTACAGGAACTTGGGTTACTAATGCCGGAACACAACACAAGGTTATTACGGCGGTATACTTAAGACCAAAGGTGGTCGTGATCCAGACGGGCTTGGGGTCCTACCACGTAGAGTGGGTTGTTTTGTCGGCTTTTACGACAGGCCGACCCCAGCCGCAGAGGTTAGTAATTTTTCTCCGCCCATGCACGGATAAATTAGTTACCACTGCCCTGTACTATCACTGCTCAGTAACACAAGGGTGACTGCCGTAGGGCAGAGATGGTAAGCCTAACCTAACCAGGACGGCTTTCTCCCGAAGTTCTGAAATGGTAATTTGACAGTTTCTTTGGGGTAAGGAAACTGAGACAATACTAAATAACTGCGGGCTTATGACGAGGCTTGTAAAAATAATTGATATAACAATCTATACTTTTACCGGAGCTTGAGCAAACAAAATATTATCTAAAATATGAAATGGTAAAAAAGGTGTGAATGTTGAGATGACGACTAATAGAGGAAAGTGGAAGGAACATGTTGTGCCAACCCCACACAGTTTGGGATAAGGGCAGGAAGAAGAAAATTTGTGATTTTACCTGGAGGCATACCAAGTCCCCATGCGTTTATATCGTTTGCGTCGTTCACGTGTGGTTTGAAGTTAGCTACAGCGTTGCGGTGGATATCAGAACTCAGATACCTGTAAACACAAATATATTGGTAAGTTCTTTATTCACGTAGCCTTAGGTTAAAGTTTGTTGACTGAAAGGTATCTTTAAATTAGGCTTTATATTATTTATTAAAATATCCGGATGACCGAGCTTTGCTCGGTATATTTTTTTATAAATTGTGTTTTTTTGGAAATTAACAATTGATTTTCTTAGTCTAACCTCAAAGCAAACACCATTGACTTCTTGTTACTTAACAACGCCATTTGCTGGAATAGCTTTAGTGTTGTGTCTTTAAAGCAATTTAAAAAAATAGTATTATTATTTGCCGATAGAGGTCAGGAAGAGTCACATTTTTGTTATTTTCCTTTCAATAAAAAAAAGCTAATAAAAT
Organism: Malacosoma neustria; assembly: GCA_963693495.1. Classification (NCBI taxonomy): domain Eukaryota; kingdom Metazoa; phylum Arthropoda; class Insecta; order Lepidoptera; family Lasiocampidae; genus Malacosoma; species Malacosoma neustria. The sequence goes on from OY856393.1 coordinate 8,847,872, forward strand.
GATATTTTCTAGAAATGATTCCTAGCTAGATCGATTTATCGCCCCTGAAACCCCCCGTATAGTAAATTTCATGAAAATCGTTGGAGCCGATTCCGAGATTCCAATTATCTTGTATATATATATATATATATATATATATATATATATATATATATATATATATATATATATATATATATATATATATATATATATATATATATATATATATATATATATATATATATATATATATATATATATATATATAAGATCAATTATCTCTTTAATTTTGGTAAATGATAAACTTGTTGTTGCTCTGTAAACAAAGAAACGACATTTAATGTTTATCCTTCCACATATTAGTATCTTATTTATAATTTCCGTCTTCTTTGTATTGGAATAACCTTAGACATGACATGCACTACTTTATGTTTCTAGCCAATATGGCCGATCATACGTGACGACGTGACGTAGCTGACAGCATTATGCGCGGCAGAATTCAAATTAAAGTATTAGTATAGTAATTACTTTACATCTCCCCTCCTCGGAGAAGAAAACTTCCATGCGAAGTTTCTTCGAAGACGTAGACACTCCGCTTTTTCATTGCGTCTCACATTCTTCTATTCTAGTTACTGGAATAAGTTTTGTAATATGGAATAGATTTGATTCTTTTTTTCTGTGTCCAATATTGATTCTGTATATTGATTTAGAAACTTTTTCCTCAATTTTAAAAGGTCCAATTTTCAGCTCATCTAATTTTTTCCTGTTTAATTTATTCCCATTTTCTACATACACTATGTCTCCAACATTAAATTCAAAGTACTTCCTTTTTTTATCAAATAACTGCTTATTGTAGTTATGTGATTTGAGTGTATTTTTTAGAGCTGTCGTTCTGTCTCTTATCCAGTAAGTCTGTGTTTTTTCTTCTTTCAATTCCTCCGGTAAAACAGCAACATTCATGCCATACAAGAGATAACTTGGAGAGAAGCCGGTTACTGAGTGAATAGTCTGATTATACTTTTCTACACACTCATGTGCTATTGTTGTCCAAGCTCTATTATTTCCAACTTCATTTATTTTGCATCGTATTTTGTTAATCAACGTTTGATTTAATCTCTCATTAAGGCCATTAGAGAATGGTGCATTTACTGCCGTGAACACCATAGGTATGTGTTTATCCTGTAAGAATCGCTTAAATTCTTTCGAATTTATACCTGGATACTGGTCAGTAAGTAACATCCCAATATCTTCTGTTTCAGATATGTTAGAAACTAGTTTTATGAAATCGTCTGCACCTTGTGTTTTTGAAGTCAGTATAAATGCATATCTTGTAAAATGATCTACCAGTAAGTGTAAATACTTCTTTGTGGACCTTGACCCGCCAAAGCCTCCTATTGTGTCAATAGAGACTATTTCAAATGGCTTAGTGGCTGGACCCAGATGCGACATAAATCCAATCTTTTCTTGTCCTCTTGATTTATTTTTTATACAAATTGAACAGCTTCTACATATTTCCTTGATATTTCTTGTTAGGTTTCTGGCTATATAGAGTGGACTAAGTGTCTTCTGCATTTGTTGAATTCCAATATGACAAAGGTTCTTGTGAATACTTTTTATAAGTTTTATGCTGAATTGCTCTGATAGCACAATTTTTTCTCTATTTCTGACTTTTTTATAATAAATATTTTGTCTTTTCAGCATTTTATCTCCATTCCTTTGTATTTCTTCATTACTATTCTGATCCATTAAAATATCTTCTAGATTGATTAAATTCACAATCCTTAGTAGTTCATCTTCATTTTCTTTTTCCTCTAACACCGGGTTTCTACTAAGGCAATCTGCTTCTACATTCTCTTTCCCTGGAGCATATTTAATATTAAAATCATATTGTGAGAGATAAAACATCAAGTCACCTAACTCTTCATCTGTTCTTGATTTTAAATTCATATTCTCCAATGGTTTATGGTCTGAAAAAACAGTGAAGGACTTTCCTAGTAACCAGTATTGCCAATATTGCACTGCCTCTTTAATAGCTAAACACTCTAAGTAGATGGCCTTCTTTTTCTTCTGAGCTCCATTTAACTTCTTGGAGAAGTAAGCTACCGGTTTTTCTTTACCATCGAGTTGCGTCTGCTTCAATATAGCTCCAATGCCCTGTATAGAAGCATCTGTATAAATTTTGATTGGCAGGTCTTTGTCATAAATTTCCAAAACTGGTTGACAACATAGTAAGTTTTTTATTTCTTCAAATGCTTCTTGGCATTTATCAGACCAAATAAAATTTTGATTTTTCCTTAGTAAATTATGCAATGGATCCAGTATTATTGCACTTCTTGGAATGTATTCATGATAATAGTTTATTTTCCCTAAAAACTGTCTAATATTTTTCTGCGTTTTTGGAATGGGAAAATTCCTTATCGAAATTAGGTTATCTTTTAATGGTTTTATTGAGTTCTTCTGTATTATATGACCCAGGTATTTTACAGAATCCGATGCAAATGTGCATTTTTTGAATTTCAATTTGAAACCTTCCTTTTTAATGGCTTCTAACAGCTGTTTTAGATGATAAATATGTCCTTCAAATGATTTTGAAAATAATAGCACATCGTCTATATAATTAACAGCAAATTCTGTTAATTTGTATTTCCTAAGTATATTGCTTAGTATTCTTTGGAAGATGGCGGGCGAGGTTTTTAATCCGAACGGGAGGCACGTCCACTGATAATGACCCTCTTGGGTCACGAAACCAGTTTTTTCCCTGTCTTCTATTTTTAGAGGGATAGACCAAAATGCTGAGTTAATATCTAAAGTTGTAAAGTAATTGCAATTCCTCGTTTTTGCCACCAGATCTTCTACTAACGGAAATGGTTGGGCCTCCGGTATTACTATTTTATTCAGTTCCCTGAAATCTATACATAATCTAGACTTTCTATTATCTTCTCTTTTAAACGCCAAGGTGACAGGTGCAGCAAATGGACTGCAGGGTTCTTCGATAAGTTTATTGTCCAATAAGTTTGCTATTTGTTCTTCTATTTCTCTCTTATCTTCCATAGTACATCTATAGGGTCTCTTTCCGCAATACTTGTCTACCAATAAATTTATTCTGGCTTCGTATCCATTAACAGTACCCACGTCATACTTATTTTTCGCAAATACTGTGCTATATTCATCAATTACTTTATTTCTTTCTTTTTATACTTATTTAAATGATCTATCTTTATTTCGAATTCTTCTTCCTTTACGTGTTCGTTAAAATTAATTTTGTACTCTTCGACTGCTATACTTTTCCCTTCTTCAGTATTCATTTTTATATGTATTTTATTTAAGCATTGTTTCTGACTTATTTTTAAATCTTCATTTTGTATGAGCCTAAATTTTTTTATCAAGTCTAATCCAATGAGAAAGTCATATTTGAAATTCTTTTCATCGATAATGTATATGTCCACATTTTCCTCAATTTCAAATATTTTAATTTTTATATTGATCGAACCACTAGTTTTCTTGACACCATTAATAGTCACTAAATTGGCCTCATTCATACTGTTTCCTTTCCCTCTTAGTTTTAATAACTTTGAATTAATTAAGGATACATTTGATCCTGAATCATAAACTCCATGTATATGTAATGTATCATTTAATAGTATTTTTACTTTTATTAATGGTGTCACTATTAGTTTTTTTGATAAGTATCATTTAGTTCGGTTTCAATGACTGAATTGTTAACATGTTTAATATTATTTCCTTTTTCTTTCTCATCTTCTTTTCCCTTAAACCAACATGCAGAATCAGGATGATAGCGAGTTCCTTTATTTAGTTTTTCACATATTTTACATGGGCTCCGATCTTCATTTCGATTGATACTTGTGTGACTGCCATATTTTTTATAAACCAAATTTTTCTTTTTATTCATCATATGCTCACACTTCCTCACTTCATTGAACAAATCAACTGTATCTTTCAATATTTCTCTATCGATTCTATTAAGAATAAATTCCGGTAAACCAGCCGCAATAAGATCTATCAAAGTCCCCGTATCAATTGTGTTCCTCATATCCAGTAGTAATTTCTCTTTTTTTAAAGCATAATCCACCAATGACCCATCTTTATATTTAAATGACAATGCATATGTTATGTGGTTCCAACCTCTGTTTATAAATGATGCACAAAATTTATTTTTCCACAAAGACCATTCTGAATCCATGGTCAGTTTTATCATCATCGAACTGTACCAGTCCAAACAACTTTTATCCATGAACAGTCTGAGTATTTCAATTTTTTTCACATCCTTTGTTATATTAAAGCGCTGGCACTCTTTTTCAAATGTCTCTATCCATTGGTTAGCATTGCTATTTCTCGTAGTAAATTTTTCGAGCACAAATTTCTCTGCAATATGCTTTAAACTTTGTTCCTTAGTCTCCTGTATGTTTTCTGCCATTTTTTCAAATAATTTTTCTAATACACTTGCTTCACTGATTTGTGCCGTTGTTGTTGTTGTTTTTTTCTGATCAACTTCCTCGAGGTATTGGTTTCCAAATTGTAAGTTATCATCTTCATCTATATAGGTTTTTCTAAGTTCCTCTGTCATTGTGATCCAGATTTTCCGATTTTGATATCTTTTCTTCATACTATTTTTTACCTTTGCATAGGCCGGCGTCTTTATGAGCTCGGTATGGTTACTAACCGACTGACACTCCTCGGGAATAGCATACACTTTAGCATCACTTGTTTCTATTGAGGTTATACAAATGGTGTTCGATTTTCCGTCACTCGATGGCAAAACTTCGAATCCAAAACGGAGTTTCTCCATATTTTAAGCTTGTATGTAGATCTCAAAAGCAAATGTCGTTTTATAAGATCAATTATCTCTTTAATTTTGGTAAATGATAAACTTGTTGTTGCTCTGTAAACAAAGAAACGACATTTAATGTTTATCCTTCCACATATTAGTATCTTATTTATAATTTCCGTCTTCTTTGTATTGGAATAACCTTATACATGACATGCACTACTTAATGTTTCTAGCCAATATGGCCGATCATACGTGACGACGTGACGTAGCTGACAGCATTATGCGCGGCAGAATTCAAATTAAAGTATTAGTATAGTAATTACATTACATATATATACAAGAATTGCTCGTTTAAAGATATAAGATAAATGTCTAATAAGACTTTTTCTTTAGCTGCCTTTGAGCTACTAAATTGTATACATAGTATCATTACACAGTATCATATAATCATTACAATTTATGGAACTCATGTTCCATTACAGTATTTTGCAATAAGAAAGAGACAGCATCTATAAACAGATATCAAGAGTAGTAAAAGTGAGCTGGGTGTTACACTCAGAAGTTTCCGCACAAATATGGCAGTGGTCGATTATTATGTATATAGCGAGCGCCTGGGCTCTGGTAGTTAACAGACTATTATATATAAAGACTATATGTAAATAAGCACCTTAGTACTATGCAGAGAGGCTTTGCCCAAAAAATCTGCAAAGCATACTGGACCCTCTCCCTGATATCAGCTCTAGTCCTTGCAGGGTTATTACCTATCGATCCCAGGAACATGGAGGCTAGGACACTCAACGAGGTAAAACATGGTGTGAACCTGCTGGTACCAGAAAACAGGGACATGGAGAAGAGGACTGCTTACGTAAATACACCTCACCCAGCCGAACATATTGAGCTGGAATTTTGTAACCTGGTGGAACGGGCAGAGGTTGAAAAGATTCACTAACAATCTGCAAGAATCTTCACAGCATAAATAATATAAGGTTAGGTGAGAGCATCATTCTTCGTCTATCTGGTGCAATAATGTTGAAACCAAAATCCGGAAATTTAAGTTGCCATCCTACTGCATTGTGCGTCAGGCTAAATTATTGGCTATAATTTTTTTATTGCTGTAGGATAGCAGACAGGCTGACAGCTCACTTAGAATTTAGCAGTTACCGTCGCCTATGGGTGTTTTCAACGCCAGTGGGATCGCGAACACGCTGCTATCCCATAAGGGTACAGGAACTTGGGTTACTAATGCCGGATCACAACACAATTTTATTACGGCGGTAAACTTAAGACCAAAGGTGGTCACAATCGAGACGGGCTTGAGGCCCTACCACGAAGCTAGGGTAGGTTGTTTTGTCGACTTTTACGAAAGCCAACCCTGGCTGCAGAGGAAATCCAAGCGAACCCAGAAGAACGCTTTGGCATATATACTGACTTGTTCACTTTGGCATATATACTGACTTGCTATGCAAATTGTTGCCAGTTGGAGGACTATGCACCCATTGGTGATGAGGGCAAGGAGTAATATTATTGAAAGTATCAAGAGGGGCAAGAAGATAAGACTGTTCTGGGCAAAAGCGCATGTGGGTGTTAGGGAGAAAAATAGAGAGCAGAGAGTTGACCAAATGCGCAGCACTTAGCTGAAAACACAGTAATGACTGTAACAAGTGCCCGATCTCGTTTGTAAAGCATTAAATTCGCAAGGGAACGCTTGAGGAACGGGAAAAAAGTACAAAGAAGGAAATACTCGCGCCATAACTAAGTTATTTTTTCCTGATGTCCCACGGGCGTTCGGAACAGTTAGACAACTTCAACCCACGGGCCCCATGACTCAAATATTGACAGAGCACACAGGATTCTGTGAATACTTGCATAGGTTTAAGTGCAAGGTGAATTCCTCGTGTCTGTCAAGAAGGGACGCCAGAAACAGTGTTGCATATACTGTTTGAGAGCCCAGTTTTTGGACAGGATAGATATGATCTGAGTAACCGCACTGGACTAGACATAAGGGATGATAAAAGCACACCACGAAGTATTTATTGAGTACTGTGTTAATATAGCAAGAAAGTGGTAAAGAGGAATAAGTAAATAGATAAGGAATGCTGGAATATGTATCATTAGTACATATAAAACCAACAATAAAATTTCAATGTATATAATGAAATAGTAATGCTAATAAGTTAAAAACAAAAATAACAAGAACAAATAAGATCTCTAAGTACATAAAGCAGATCTACCTAATCTATTTCTAACAGAAGGACAAAGAGAGTGGGAAAAAGTTAGTAGCAAATAGTAGAAAATAAGTAGTTAAGAATAAGTATTTAAGTTACTTTTATTATTTATTTAGTATATATATACGGTAATTTTAGATCTATACGTATTACAAATAGAACTTAAGTTGTTAAATTAATAAACATGTAAATAAATTTTCTGACCCACCTGTGTCAGGAGGATATGTATAATAAATAAATAAATAAAAAAGAGACGGAAAAGATATAGAGAGACATAGAAAATGGATGATATCCCTCGGTCCCCCGGGCTCGGGAACTCGTCAAGAATAGGGTTTTTCCCCGAGAAAATAAAAACAATAAGGCTACTTAATGTTTTCTTTTTTATGTATGCGTGAATATATTTTCTATTTAATTGATGCAATGAAGATTATTCAATTTTAAAGAAATAATCTTAATTGTAATAAATAATACATTCTAATTGATAAATCACTGTAATAATAGACTTATTTTAATACTTTAATAAAAACTTAATAGAACTATCTAATTACTTTAGGGTTTTCTACTAAAAATGTTTTCTTTTTATTCCAAAAAGGATTATTTTGATAACAAAAACGAATGTATGAATAAGAATGAAGAAAATTATATTAAAATAGTTATTATACGATTAAAAATTGCTGTATTTTATCTACCGACCCATTTTGGACACTGCATTATAGTATTTTGAGGGTGGTAGAAGATATATTTTTAAACGCCTATTGTTAAACTTACTCGCTGCCAAGCCCAGGTCCTGATAGCTCCCAATCCTGAGGATAGTGTTCAAAACTTGGGGACGCAGTATGGCCGGGTTGCTTCACTAGTAGCGAAGAGCCATAGGGCGCGTGTCCTGAAGACCCGTGATGTACTGATGGCACCTGTTAATGAGTGAATGGATGATGTTTATTTGTATTAAGATACGGTATATCTGTATAAAATAATAGGTCATTCAAATATAATACTTACAATATACACGGTTATAACATATAATTAAACACATTTTTATTGGTGCAGGGGCGGAGAAAGAATACTAAACTCTGCGGCTGGGGTTGGCCTGTCGTAAAAAGCGACGAAACAACCCACCCTAGATACGTGGTAGGGCCTCAAGCCCGTCGGGAAGGTGACCACCTTTGGTCTTAGGTATGCCGCCATAATAACGTTTTGTTGTGTTCCGGCATTAGTGACCCAAGTTCCTGTACCCTTATGGGACAGCAGCGTGTTCGCGATGCTACTAGCGTTGCAAACACCTATAGGCGACGGTAACTGCTAAATTCTAAGCGGGCCGTCAACCTGTCTGCTGTCCTACAGCAATAAAAAACATACATATAAATAAGAATTCACAAATAATTATATAAATTTCAAAGTAAAATATTGGCATTTTATGATGTGTGCGGAACGCGGAACAGCCACCTGTCCCTCTTAATCCCAAATTGACAAGAAGGGTGCCAGGGGGTACAAAACTCTTACGCCCATGTACTATGGAAAAGGCCCGCCCTGATACAAAATAAACTGGCCGGCGCCGCCTTAGGGTACAAGATTGGCGGGCCAGTTGTCCAAGTGGGTAATATCACGGAGTCCCACATGCCCTCTGATTCCCCTGCGGTCAAGGGCTCAGACATAAGTTTTCCTCAAAAGTTATTCTAATCAAACTTATCAGTGTAATAACAACTTATAAAACAGAAAGAGAAATTGAGTAAAGCAATTTCAAATAGTATTCATATATTGCGGTGGTTGATAAATTCCTTACAAGCTCGTTTCATGTTCAAAACGAAAAAGATAGTGTTTTCTTCGCTAATAAAGTATTTCGTATAATTCGAGCATTGCATGTTCATTCACGGTTTTTATGTAAAAACGAAATCGATATAATTTTATATCATGAACGTGATTGCACGAATTTTCAACATGCGATGTTAAATCATCGTAGTCTTTTCGTATTAACAAAAAAGGCGTTAAATAAATAATAAATAAAAAAATAACGTTTATTTATATACTGTACTCTGAACGTACCTTATGATGATGGGTGATAAGATGATGGTGATGATGATATTTAGTCGTGTGGTAGTTCTGATGATACCACGAGCAAAGCTTGAAGATGTGACTCAAAGCGGGGAAGACGAATAAAAGGAGTTTTAGGAACATTTTCTTTGCTGTCGTCACTCCCAGGACTAGCGGTAGAACGAATACGAGTTTGAGAGCTATCAGCTTCACGACCAGCACAATAGCTATTGCTGCTGTTATTAATTTCTTCTTTAATTGTTTCTCTGAAAAGAAAATTTAAATATATTATAACCTCTGAAACGTAATAATAATTAGCTTATTTTTACTAATGCCTTCTTTGTTTAATGTCCTTGTTTCTTTTTTTTAATAATACAGTAAAACTATATTTAGATAGATAGATAACTCTTTATTGTATACTCAGTTTATCTACAAACATCTTATCTTACAACTAATACACAATAGGCGGCCTTATCGCTTATAGCGATCTCTTCCAGGCAACCTTTAAATAAAAATTTAATTTATTTTTATAAGGAGTCTGGTGATGTAGGTGTAGTGCTTTGATTTGAGTATCCATGCTTATTATTTACTTCTTCTTATACATAATTTGTATTATATACTAAAAATACATAATAACCATTATAATCAACATAAACAAAATGTTACATGACGACACATAATTATTGAGTTTGAAATAGTGAATACGAAGTAACTTCTTAAAACTTGACAGTGATTTAGCTTGCCTAACATCGAGAGGCAAAGCATTCCAAAGTTGGACAGCTTGCACTGCAAAAGAATTTTTGTAAAAATACGAAGTGTGTGCAGGCGACTTGAGCTTACGATACGTATATTTGGTATATAAAAAGGGAAAATTATAATTAAAAATTAAGTTCCAGAGCAATCAATGAGCCCGCAATGTTCCAAAGAGTCTGACTGCATCGAACATGGCAGGAAACTTATATTTAGATCCATTCAAATCATACTTTTGACCCAGTAAGAAGCGCCTTGACCGTTCTTGATAAAGGCAAAGAGGTAAGAGAATCTTCAAGAAAAGTGTTGTTCAGAAGTCTATCTAGACTTTTGGACAACACGATTTTAAAGTTTCAAATAAGCTGTTGCAAATGGTCTTGTATAAGCAGCGTTTCTGACCATCCACTCTTACAATTTAGAAGCCACATTTATAAATTGTTATCTTAGTATATGTCCCACTGCCGGGCTTAGACTTCCTTCGGAGTATATGTTCTGTTAGTTGTTACCTTGTAATGAAAAGTGCTGATCCAAAAGAGACGATTTTACTCTATCGTAATTCATAGAGTTCTATCCTTTTGTACCTAGCATATGATGGCGTAGATCAAGTTTTAAAGTGCATACTATAATAGCCTACTAATATACATATTATTATATATACAATAATTATATATAATTATATATACAATACAAAAGGTACAGTGGTGACAATATATGGCACTTCAATTGTTACTGTGCTTCAGTGATATCGATTTTAACGGGCAATATATTATATAGAAGTAAAGAAATAAATTATCAGTGTATATCGTTTATTTATTTACTCTTATTTAACTTCTAAAAGTAACAAGTTTACAGTGCTATTGTAATATATTATTAAATAATATATATATATATATATATATATATATATATATATATATATATATATATATATATATATATATATATATATATATATATATATATATATATATATATATAATAATAATAATTTATTTCAGAAACAAGTCCCATACAATACAATACAATACAAATTTATTTTTATACACATTATTTAAAACACATTATTTAATTAACAAAAACATCAGCCACTGCCCCCAAACTAGAAAAGTATCTGTGTCTTGGAGGCCGAGGGCCGATATATATATATATATATATATATATATATATATATATATATATATATATATATATATATATATATATATATATATTATAATATATATATTATTAAATCTATGAAATACAAGTAATATAATATTAATACTTAAATTATTTTAAATTCTTTAAGATCACTTACTTATTATGAAGAACGATTGAATAAAAAAGGGTAAAAGGCGAGTGTGAATGGAAGTGTTGGAAGGGCCTACCTAGGCGGACGTTTCGAGACCAGATCAGGGACGTCTTGAAAAAAGGCCAGGTCAAGAGTACCCTATACCGAAGGGCATGTATGAAGGGAATAATGAAAGTGGACGACGCGAAAAAAGTATGTAAAGATCGTAGCAAGTGGAAAGAAGTACTTTCTGCCTACCCCTACGGGAAAGAGGCGTGATTATATGTATGTATGTACTTACTTATTTTATTCAATATGAATAACCGCCCAGTCTCCTCCTCCTCCTTTGGTAGAATATCCACGTGCAACAATGCACCCGTCTTTGTTAACGCTCTCGGTGACACCTTCAGAGTTGCCCCTTCAAAAAAATAACTCGGCATCTTGAGCTTCATATCGTGTGTTACCAGAAATTTCACGCCTTTGTCGTATAACGCATCTGTTATCTCTTCAAATGGTGATTCTGAAAATAAAATATTTTTGTGTCAATACTTCAAATTAGGGTTGCAGTTTAAAAATATTTTTTTTTATTGCTAAGCAACAGCGGACAGACTGGCGGCCCTTAATAGTAACAATTACCGTCGCCTATGGATGTTTGTGATGCTGGGGGCACCGCAAATACACTACTGCCCTATAGGAGTACAGGAGCCTGTGTCACTAATGTCGGAACACAAAGGTTATTATAGTGGCATACTTATAGACCAAAGGTGGTTGCGACTCAGATGGGCTTGGGCCCTACCACGTAACTAAGATTGTTTTTCATCTTTTACGACAGGCCGACCTCGGCCGCAGAAGTTAGTATTCATACTCCGGCCCTAAACAGAGGAAAATGATTTTTATTTACCAAAAAGCAACATTAAATACAAATATCAATATTAGAATATATTTTTAAACACAAAATAAATAAATATTGCTTAAGACAAATAAGGTTGGCAACCCAGCATTATGCTGAGCCGGAATCACCGAGACAGCACTGGTTTTCAGTGCCAACCTCCCAATTCTTCATAAACAGATTGACTAAAGTTAATATGCTTTATATGTAAAAGTTTTTTTACAGTCTGATCACTGTTTGGAAGTATATAATTCTTCCGCCATAAATGTAAAAAAAAAATTGTTCAATTTTTTACGTTTTTAAGTAATATAGATTTAATTTTATGTTGATGTTTCAACAGAATAAATATCCACTCTAAGTCTCTATGTACCATATTGTTCCGTTGGAAATTTAGACTTACAACTCACGATGGTTAGTCTGTAAAATAATTAACTTGGGTTTACATGAATTTCTGTAACTTTTATGGATATAAGACTGATTTAGGAAACTTTTTCTCGTTTGTAGGTAGATTGAAAAATAAATAGTATTTCATGCTCACGCAACAATATACATTATGTAATAATCCTGTTTCGTATATTTTAATTAAAAATATGTGATATTTTTGTCGTAAACTTAACACGTCCATGAACTCTTAGTACCATATCAATCTAAACAGCGCACGTATACTTTAATGAATGATTGTAAAGTTATTTTACATAATAACTTTAATATTATATAAAATAACTTTGCTAAGCTTTCTTTCTTCTTTTAAATATTTACATAAATTTTAGTTATTATGTTAATACTTTAATATGTTATAAACATTACTTTGTAAAGCATCGTTATGTATAAAAGCTTTGGTCATCCAATGACGTAAGTAGTACAGTTACTATATTGTTAAAATAGTTGTATAATTTTAAGCAGCTTTAAATTTACATCATTATGTAAATAAAAATAAATAAAATATACATAATATGAAATATAGGTATATACTAGAACAATGAACCTAAAACTAAAAACCTTAAAATATAAAAATAAATATATTCATGTAAATAGTGATACCGTTTACTTGCAACACTTGTATTTCAGACCCGTTTTTTTGTCATCATCTCTTTGTGACTCTTCTATTTAGTCAAAAAGGTTGTACTAGATATGGACTCATCACCGGAAGTGAAAACTGAACGCCTGTCTTTTGCAGTTTATAAACTAACTGAAGGAGTATTTCATGACTGTTTAAGGAAAGACGGGGAAGCTCTGTTCTTATATGTGACAACTTGTATACTTAATGTCAGAAATGCGTATTGAAACTTATGTTGCCTTGTTGAATCGATACACGAGATCGGCAGGCCACATATCCGTGGGCCCGGGTGTTGGCGATAGGAGAACAGCGGGGTTTTTAGTGGGTAGTCGGATGGCCGAACATCTTTGCCGGAGTCCCACATATCCCTCAGTCTCCCCGGGCCGGGGGAACACGTTAAGAAAGGTTTTTCAACGAGATCAAAAAAAAAATCCGTACCGAAATGAAGAAATAGTGGATCGAATTGTGACATGTGATGAAAAATGGATCTTTTTGATAACCGTAAGCGAAAAATGCAATGGTTTACCTCAGATCAAACGCGGCAACAGTGCCCTAAAGCAAAGCTTACCAATAAAAAGATAATGGAAACTGTTTGGTGGTCTCTTCATGATGTCATTCACCACAGCTTTCTCAGGTCTGATCAGCAATAACAGCAGATATTTACTATGCCGAACTTCGTACAATGATGGCAAAACTGGCAGTGAAACAGCCACGACTCTATCTTTGCTCTATCTCTTTTTTAACTTATATTATTATTATGGTTTAAGTAGGCGTTTATTTACATAAGTCTCTCGTTTCAATTTGACTTAAAAAATCAGCCATAATTACGGCAAGTTAAACACCCGCCTTTTTGGAGGAAGAACCCTGTTGCTACTTTCAATCTTGGATTGACAGGGTGAAGCTAGTAGTTTTTAAACTTCCTTATCCCCCAGAAATAAATAGAAAGAGGCCATAGATCGGCAAAGACCCTATATTAATAGCCCAGACACAGGGAATAGTAGTAGCACATAACTCTCTACTTCCGGCGGTATAACCCAAAAAGGGCGTGTTTCAAGAAAAAATGTCGGATACACTAAAAATGGCCCAAATACCTAGAAGTATTTAAAAAAATTGTTCATAATAACACCCTTTTCTATGTAGATCTAATTAAACCCCGTCATAAAGAGCGTTGAGAAAATTTTAGAGAAAATACCAGGAAACTCAAGGTTAATAGTTATTATAAAAGTTTTATATTACACCATCGATTGTGAAGATTTTCTCACGTGCTACATTTCATTCTCAGAGATATTATGAGAAATCACGTAAAGGTGTTCGCGGTTATAGTGGTTTCAATTCTGGTGCTGATTTGATGACTCTACTAATTGGAATTCAAATGTTCCGGAATACCATGCCGGGAAATGGCGCATTGTTGTTCGTAAATACGACTAGGATCTAGGTCAGGTGGGTAATTTAATATTAAAGATCCAATATAGAAAACAGTAAATTAAAGCAAGATATTATAAAATGACAACAAGTATAACAACAAGTTTTCTCCTTGCAAGGGTGGAGTAAGCATACCGACTCCTGCGGACGTGGTCGGCCTGTTGTAAAAGGCAACAAAACATCCCTAGCTACGTCACAAGTCTATTTTTTTATTTATTGCTGTAGGACATCAGACAGACTGACGGCCCACTTAGTTTAGCAGTTAACTTCGCCTATGGGTGTTTGCAACACCAATGGCATCACGAACACGTTGCTGTCCCATAAGGGTACAGGAACTTGGATCAGTAATGCCGAAACGCAACACAAGGTTATTATGGCGGCATACTTAAGACCAAAGGTGGTCGCCATCCAGACGGGCTTGAGGCCGTACCACGTAGTTAGGACGGGTTCTTTTGTCGCCTTTTACGACAGGCCGACCCCGGCCGTAGAGGTTAGTATTCTTTCTCCGCCCCTGCACGGATAAATCTCGAGTGTAACCACCCCTGGTCTATAAGTATACCACCATATTAACCTTGTGTTGTTGGCATTCGTGACCCAAGTTTCTGTACCCCTATGGGACAGCAGCGTGTTCGCTCTACCCTTATCGTCGTAAGCTTTCATCGTCGCCGTTGGCTCGACGGTAACTTCTTAGTATTATCACAGATGCCGTCAGCCAGTCTGCTATTCCTCATAAATAAAATGGTACTGTCAATTATGGATGTTTGCGACGCCAGATGCACCGCTAACATGCTGCCGTTCACGTAGAAGAACGTGAACTTAGGTGCCTTATGCCGGAACACAAAAAAAATTTAGAGATCAAGTGCGTTTGCCATCCAGACGGTCTTGGAGCTCTACCTAGTTGGTTTTTTTGTCGGCTTTTGCAACTCGGCTCTCCTCAGCTGCGAGGGTCAGTAATACTCCGATCCGGAAAATATTATTTTGGCTACCCCTTCACTTTTCTTGAGAGTTTAAGGGTAATCAAGAACAGAATTAGGTAGTACAAGGTAAATTAAAGAAGAAATCTTTGTCATCTCTCAAATAAATAAAAAAATGGTTTGTGATATTTTCTCGCAGTTACAGTTACTTAACGATGAGGAGAAAAAGTCTGGAACAGGTTTCAGGAATAAAATTTTCATTGGAGCCCATAGAACTGAAAATTATGACAAGCTATGATTTCGAATTTTTTATCATTGGATGCTAATGTCTCTAAAGACACACATGTTACATTTTCGTTTAAATCTTCTTCCTCCTGCCCTTATCCCAAATTATACGAGGTTGACACAACATGTTACATGATTGTATGGTTAAATGTTACATGGTTTTTACAAACGACCGCCGGCCTGACGTTAACCCTTTTTGGGTAAAAATCTATCATCATACATCATCGAAACTAGGCCACGAAATTTCGTTGTCAATCATCTAATATATTCTCAAGCGACACTTTTATTGTTTTTTTCTTGAGTAAACAACATCCAAGTGTCGGTTTGGGTGTGCAGAGTGGCACCTTTGCCGGGTCGACGACTTTTACGGGGTCCGTGCATAATTCACATTCGACAACTATGTCACGAGGGCTTCTAAATAGGAAATTCGTAGTACCGAGCGTTTTCGAATGCTCTTGGTCCTGCAATCCGTTGCGCTTGAATGCAGATACAGGCAGCTTGCGCACAATCCGTCCATCTTCATATATTTTTGTGGTTGCTCACAGCAATTTTCCTCTTGGCAAGTTAGAGGGCTTGAAACTCGCGTTTCTTTTCTCAACAACCTCCGATGAAGAACATCGTGGCAAGCAGGGATAGCACGTAGGTGGATCTTCACAGCACGTTGTTAGACAAGGCGCCACTAACATCGGACATACTGCAAATTGCTCACAGTCTTCAGGGTAAAAAAAGCACGCCATTTTTATTTATATTTTACTTTTTTTCATTTGTAAATTTTGTATCATAATAAATTTCTACTAGAATTTTGATAATTTTGACGGATTTGACAGGTGTATTTTACACAAATTTCTGCTGAACATGACAGAAAAAACAAATCTGATAATTTTTTTATATTTTGACTTTATTTTAAAACAAATAAATGGACGTTCGTTATCTTTGAATAAATCATTTCTATGTATAACTATATACGGTAAAAAATATAAAACTATTTCTTGTTCTTATCCGTATTTCTAGCTATAAAAACAATAAAAATAAAGTATATTAAGTTCCATGCGCAAAAATGCTGTGGACGGGTGTACTAACTAACATCACGTCCGATAGTAGTTAAGACGAGCGAAGGATTGCTGGGCTGGTTTTAGTAGATATATTAGCGATGAAGGTCTCCTACATAAGAGATGGAGATGCATGAACGTATTGCATTGGGAGTCCAGTTCTAGCACGCTACACGTTAACAATGGGTGAGGTGTGCGAAGGACATTTAATTAATACAAAAAAATAACATTATAAAATAATATATTGATTCCAAATCGCTTTCGGCTGGAAACGTTCCCAAAATGCTGGCTGCATTACCGCGTTGGATGGCAACACTTATCCTTTAAATACAAACCAGATCTATGATTTCGTGAGACCGATATCAAACGTTTTGACAGGTCTCAAAGTAGGTTTGTGGACCCCATGACTCCAGAGCCTCAACACCGAAAGCCGCAAATATAAATCCGCTGCCAATGGATGCATATTTACGAAGTATTTCCGAGTCATAATATAATAGATAGAATAATAGAATCAACTAACAAATATTATGTAAATTGAAACACTTGCAATCATCATTAAATCATACAATAGACAATTATACACTTTATAAGCCTCGGTATTGAGTTGAATATCGATTACACAATGATACAAGTTTAAAAAATCAATATATTTACATTGATATTGTCAATGTAGTTAAAGCAATTTAGACCTTATCAGAATCGAATTAAGTTGCTAATTGTATGGGTACATAATTCTTTTATTTAGCTTTCACCAAGGAATGTAAATGCTTTCGAAATCGCGAGTAATAAATTAATTCAATTGCAAGGAAAAATGTGGAAAGTAATCGACAATCAGCTAATCGGAACGGGAGAAGAATTCTTTTAGACGATGTTTGAAATTTATTGTATGAAGTATAAAATTTAGCACGTTTCTCGGATCTGTCACAAATTTAACACCAAAAGTTAGCAGTAAGGATATTAATTAGGCCAAATAAAGCACTGTAATACAGATTTAGAAAAGTAAGTTGATAAAATAGTATAACTTGATACAAGTATTTGCTGTTTACATTTGTTTATTGTACATGTGATTTGAATGTTTACTATTTATTTTACTATTTAAATTATAGGGAGACAACCGTGAAATCATTTATTCAGAGTCCAAAAGACTATGGAAAGCGCAAACGTCAGAGTGCAAATAAAATACCGAAAACTCAACGCCAACAACAATTCCGGCAGAATCAAAAAAAGATACGATAAAGTGAAACGGTGATGAATCTATTTATTAATTTTTCGAATCTTGCCTCGGTAACATCAGTGAATCAGTAACAATTATATTTGTTTTTCTTTTTCTATTTCTCTTTTAAAATAAAGATTGAAATAAACAGATTTCATTTCGAATTACATTTGAAGTGGAAGAAAAAACGTAACTCCGTTCCAGACGGGGGTCCCCCGACCGCACAATTTTTTGTATATTTTTGATCTTTCTAAACTTATTTATTCATTTACTTTTTATTTTTAGTAAGACTTCAGGCTAATAAAAATTATACATGCATATAATCACGCCTCTTTCCCGTAGGGGTAGGCAGAGACCACTTCTTTCCACTTGCTACGATCTTTACATACTTGTTTCGCTTCGTCCACTTTCATTATTCCCTTCATGCATGCCCTTCGGTTTAGGGTACTCTTGACCTGGCCTTTTTTCAAGACGTCCCTGATCTGGTCTCGAAACGTCCGCCTAGATCTACCCCTTCCAACATTTCCATTCACACTCGCCTTATACACTTTTTTCGTCAATCGTTCTTCATTTATTCTCTCAACATGGCCAAACCATCTCAGCATTTCATATAAAAATTATAACATGTATATATTATCTAACATTCTTAACAATTAGTGCTGATTATAACTCTACCCTATTTTCCTTAACTCTCTTGTTTCTGGTCCTCTGATGATAATCAACAGTTATTGACTATACCTTATTCATCTATATTAGAGAAAAAAGTCTAGAATACAGGAAACACACTTTGACAGCTGACACTGACCTTCCTACGTAACAAAAAGGAAACTGGCTTAATGTTCTTTCTATTGCATATATTAGCTTGTGGGTCAAAATTAACATTGCTAATATTAAGTGCCACTGAATAAGCGAACGAAAGTGTAATGATTTATAATTTTGCTATACAAAATGCACGAACTTTTATTCTTTATTTTATTCTTTATCTTATTACGGGATGTATCTCATAATTATCATCCTAGCATTAAATCCCTGTTGCAATCCGCTTCGGTGCCCAGGGTCCGCTCTGATTTTCTCTTCTCCACTTCGCACGGTCTTCAGCATTTTTGGTAGTGAATCCATTGGCATATCATCGTTTACTACGTCAAGTAAATTTTTTTTGGGTCAACTTCTCCTGTCAAGGCCCGGTGGAGGTGGCATGGCTAGACATTTGCTTTCCACTTAAGTAGCCGGTTTCCACAAAATGTGGCCATACCACTGAAGGCAATTTCTACAATTTATCTGCAATGCAAATGCGGGAATTTAGAACGCTGTCTTTTGGTGTCAGTTTACACATCCACCGTAGTATATTCATCACCGTGACACGCCGTTCCTGCTTGTTTCGCTATAACACCGGCCACGTTTCACAGTATAAAAGGACAGGCCCAATGGTGGTCTTACAGACCTCTCCTTTCAACTTAACCGGCATGATGGGGTTATTACGGAATGACTAATATCGTATAATATTATAATAATAACAGCCTGTAACGAGAAATAGCGGAATGCATTAGAAGTGTGGCTAAGGAAGTGTTTAGATGGTGGAATGAAGAAGTACAGGTGATTCTTAAAGAAAATATAAATTCTTTTAAAGAATAAAACACAGAAGAAGAAGAGAGTTATGATAAAGGAAAGCCAGAAAAAATAATATTTAGAACGTAAAAAAATAGCTGTTACTGTCTCCAAATCCAGGAAAAAAATCAAGCTGTATGAGTTTTTGCGAAGTCCTGGTGATCAAAAAACATTTTTATAGAATGAATGATAAAAAATAATGCATAGAATACCCATACATAAAATATATATACATCAAACAAGTCTTAGCAACATGCATGATATTACAAATTAACCATTTATACTAATTAATTTCTAAGTCTTTACTCACTCAAAGTGCGTAGGTATGTAAACTTTTTTGTTATTGATGACATACTGGCTGGTTGTAAAAAAAAATTTCGATTATGTATTGTTTTTTTCATAATATTAAATGAATGGGAATTTGTTTGAATTTAAGTGCGTTTTTATTGCTACGTTTAGTCTAGATTTTATAATTTTACCAAGCATTTAAATAAAGTTAGCGACAAAATTGAATTGTTAGATATTATTTACGTCATGAAGCGACGTCATTTGATGGCAAATGAAATGCAAAGAGCTGTAGGGATGTTGCAAGCGGGAAGTAATCAATCTCAGGTATATCGGCATTTTGGCATTCATAGAAGTGTTATTTGTCGTCTTTGGCAGCGCTATAATAATACAAGGGAACCCGCTGAACAGCATCCAGGCCGTAAAAGGAGTACAACCACTCGGCAAGACCGGTACATACAACTGACTGCAAGACCCCAGCCGATGTTAACCGCTCGAGAGATAAGTTTGAGGCTACAAAATTCAAGTGGCAATGTAAGTCCCCAAACTGTGCGAAATGGACTGCATGAGTACGGCCTACGAGCTCGACGCCCAATTAGGTGCCCACCGATACGTCATAGGAATCGCGCTTGTCGAAATGAATGGTGTAGAGAACGCAGAACATGGACCCAGGAACAATGGGATAAAGTTATGTTTTCCGATGACTCGCGATTCGGGTTTAGGCCTGATACAAGAAAGGTGCGAGTGTACCGTCGGCCCAGAAATACTGAAAGGCTCAGGTGCATTCAGGAAGTTCATCCATACAGCGGCTCATTTACCATCCTAAAATTTAAATTAGTACATGTTGCTTAGACATTTTTGATGTGTGTATATACTAACACTAATAAAATAAAAACATCATAGTGGAAGTGTCTTAACAAACAATGAAGAAATAAACAGCAGATGGAAAAAAGATTTCTGTGAATTGATGAATGAAGGAATGTAAGGAGTGGAATACTCGTATAAAGAAGGCACCCGTAATATGGGCTTTGTGAAAGAAGTGAGTAGTACGGTTAAAGTTAGATTGGCTGCGGATAGTGTGTAAAATAGCAATGCTGTAGGACCATATGAAATACCCCTGGAAGTATGGCAGTTATTGAAAGCAGACGGACAGAAGTGGCTGACTTTGTTCTTCAATAATTTGTTGTAAGACGAAAGTACGTAGAAATTATGATATGGTATGCATCATCATCATTTCAGCCGGAAGACGCCCACTGCTGGACAAAGGCTTCCTCCAAAGATCTCCACGATGATCGGTCCTGCGCTGCCCTCATCCAACCTATTCCGGCGATCTTGACAGGATCACCGGTCCATCTTGTGGGTATGCATATTAAGCGTGAAAAACTATCAAATAGCAATAACACATTTAGTGGATTATTTAACGCTGTATAATACTAATATAGTACGTCTAAAAATAAACGAAATGTTCTATCTGTATTTAAAATTAGCCAACTAGTTGATTTATGAGATCAGGTCCAAAGTTTTTGTAGTAGTTTGAAAGTTCCGAAATACATTTAGATGAGTGCTTAAAGTTAAAATAAACATTCTTCTATAAACAGTTTTCAAACATATATTTACGAATACTATTACAATACTTAGACATCGTTGAAGTGCATCCTCAGAAAAACATTCCTAAAAATATTGAATTAGTTCATCAATAGTTCCCAAAGCTTTTAACAGACATTTTCTAATCTCTTTAAAAAGCTTGATAGGTCATTAAATATCAAACCGGTTTTCAAAAATGTTTCGAATACTAAATGTATGATACATTACCTTATATATTCTAATACCGAAACGAATTTTAGATTATTATGACAAATATAAAACAATGATTGAATATATAGTTTTTTTTTGAGCTATTATAATTTTCCTAATTTATAAAAAAAAATCAATGTCATCATGGTTCAAGAGTTACATTCCAGGAACATCCTAAGCTTTCTCTTTCTGAGTTTGCTGTTTTTTTCTATGTTCATAATATAGGTAATACACTTAGCTATTCGGAGTATGTCCAGTCAAGCGTAGAAAAATATATTTAGTAATTCATTTACCTCCCAAAACTGTGCAGTTTATCTGTGCTGAGGCGGAGAAAGAATACTAACCTCTGCGGCCGGAGTCGGCCTGTCGTAAAAGGCGACAAAACAACCTTTTTTTTTTTTTTTTTTTTTTTTTTTACGGGGTGGGGAAATCCTCATGGACTACCTCCGCCTGGGGAAAGGCGGAGGGGCATGCCGGACTCCTACCGGCTAAAACCACCACCCCGGTGTCTCCTCACACGTGCGCGCGGGGCCGCGGGAATCCAGATTCTTCCGCAGCCCCACACTAGTGCTGGCCCGGTCTGTCCGGGCCTCGTCTCCTGCACGGGGTAGTGAGGTGTTTAACTACCCCGTGCATCGCCTCAGAGGCGCGCGCCGACACCCACACGCGCCTCCGCCTCGGGTCCATCGAATAGGGAGCGGGGACTTCCCCAAGTCCCTCGCCCCTGGACCCATTCATGGGGGCCGGAAAAGGGCGTTATCCGCCCTTCCCCTGCGCCCGGTGCGCCTTCTGCGGCCGGGGAAGGGAGTCGAGATCTCCCTCTCCCGTTCCGCAGTTTCCTTCTGCGACATCACGTCCTCACAGAAGGACACCACTGCGTCCCACGACTCTGCGCTACCGACCATCCTCCGCATTACGGCCGGCAGCGACAGATCGCCTCCCACTTCATTTATGAGGACACGGCGCTGCTCCTCCCAAGCTACACACTCGGCGAGCGTGTGTTGCACCGTATCCTCCCCGCAATGGACGCAGTGGTGGCACCGAGCGTCCGGCTCCCTGTCTATGCGGCACAGGTACTTGCCGAAGCAGCCGTGCCCCGACAGCACCAGCGTCACCCTAAACGACAGGGAGCCGTGCCTTCTCCCGAGCCAGTCGTCGAGTACTGGCCGGATCGCCTCGACTGTAGCGAGGCCGGCGGTAGGGCGCAGAAGCCTTTGCCGCCATTCCGCCACCAAGACCTGACGGAGCTCCTCTCGGCGCAGCGCGATCTGCCGCTGCGCCGGCCTCGAGCCCCGTGCCCGCTCTTCCTCGCGCCATCGATATAATGACGCGAGTACTTTCGCCTCTAGGTCCCAGGGCGGGGATCCGGCCAGGACGCAAGCCGCCTCGTAGGAAATCGTGCGATACCCGCGGACGACTCTGACGGCCATCACCCTCTGCGGCTTGCGCAGAATGGCGAGAGTGCTGGCCGTCATGTCCAACGCCCAAACAGGGGCCCCGTACAGGGCCATGGACCGCACGATTCCCACGTACAACCGCCTACAGGCGGCGCTCGGGCCCCCCAAGTTGGGAAGCAACGTTGAAAGCGCGCCCGCTGCGTCCATCAGCTTGGGCGCCAGCCGCCGGAAGTGGGGCCCGAATTCCCATCGGCTGTCGAGCACCAGTCCCAGATACTTCATGGTGGACTCGACAGCTATCCGGGCCCCGCTGACCACGATGTGTGATCCCGGCGCCGGCGCACGTCGGGGGCCATGAAACACCATGGCCTCCGACTTGTTTAGGGCCACCTCCAGGCCCAGGCGCCGGATGCGGTTCACCACCTGTGACACCGCAGCCGTGGCTATCAACGTCGCCTCCCTGTGCGAGCTCCCCCGGGCAGTGACAAGCGTGTCGTCCGCGTAACACGTCAAGTCGGCGCCCGACGGGAGTTCGCCTCTCAGCACCCAGTCGTAGCCGATGTTCCACAGGAGCGGTCCCAAGACCGATCCCTGTGGAACACCGCACGACATGAGGTGCCGACCGGCACCGTCACGTCCCCGATAGGTGACGCATCTACCCTCCAGATAAGCCCCTACCGTACGGCGGAGGTAGGGAGGCACGCGATGGTATTTCAGAGCCTCCCGAATACAACTCCAGGGTGACAAAACAACCCACCCTAGCTACGTGGTAGGGCCCCAAGCCCGTCTGGATGGCGACCACCTTTGGTCTTAAGTATGCCGCCATAATAACCTTGTGTTGTGTTCCTGAATTAGTGACCCAAGTTCCTGTAACCTTATGCGACAGCAGCGTGTTCGCGATGCCACTGGCGTTGAAAACACCCATAGCAGACGGTAACTGCTAAATTCTAAGCGGGCTGTCAACAGCCTACAGATATTTGGGATGTAAGGTGCACCGGTTCACACGTTGCTGTACATATAGGAGAACTGGAAGCTAGTTAGCTTATGCCGAGACACAACACGAGGTTATTATGACGGCATATGTAGATACCAATGATTGTTGCCTTGATGGTTGGTTGGATACAAGGCGGGTTTGGAGTCCTAGCTGGGGTTGTTTTGTCACCTTTTACGACAGGCCGTCTCCGACTCATGGTGTTAGTATTCTTACTCCATCCCTAGACAAGCAGTAGTAGTATTACTAGTAATTATATAATACCTTACTAAAATAAATCTCACCTGGTTCGAAGTCATCCTTTATTTCGTTATCCTCGTCCAAATATCTCTGTTTCTCTTCTTCACTGTCTCTACTTCCATTCAGGTAAATAATATTAGCTTCTTTAGTATATTTATTAATATCCACATTATTTTTATTAAAGCACACACCACCAAATTCAATATCACCGTTTAAATCCAACTTCTCATCTATATATGAATACACATTTTTCTGCAAACAACTCACAGATGGTGAAACTGTACACTGATTCAAAATATTGTCCCACAACACGTTACCAGTTCTAAACGTACCATTTTGATACACATCACTAAAATATCTACCAGAAATTTTTTCAACTACCTTCATACTTTTATTAAAACTGTCTCCATTCACTTCATTCGCTGTAACTTCCTTAGCAATGGTTATTATAACAATCGCTTTTATAATTTTATCTATCATTTTAGCGTTGCTCTTATTTACATAGCGGTGTGTTACGGCCATTGTCGGATCATTACTAACCATCTTCCTTCTGCAAATATCTTTAATATATACTCGTGCACTCAATGTGCCCAGTGGCGTATGCCCTTATTATTTCCATTGTATCTATGTCAAAATATGAATTTTGAAAGTTACAAGTACTATGTTTGATATTTGTTGACTGGAAAATCAGCTGGGATCAGTCAGATGGAACTCACAACGTTCATCTGAAACAAATATATATTGTTAGTAAAATACACATTGTCGTCTAGTGACAGCAATTACGACGTCAAACTACGCATCACTGGCGCGCGAACTAAATAGCATGAAGTGATTGATGCCATTTGTGACCCCAAAATGCCAATTAAGTTGAAGGAACAGACCATTAGGACATCCATCATTAGGTCTGCCTTTTTTTACGCCACTGAAACGTGGTCGCTGCTAAAGCGACACAAGCAGCCTTCGCTGGTATAGGCACATTTTACGACAACCGGCTACTTATGTGGAGAACAAAAGTCTGGCATTTCGCTGGGTCCGGGCAAGAGGGGTAGACACAAAAAGTGCTGGCTTGACGTCGTGACGGGTTATACGAATCCCAATGAACTCACTATCAGTGATGCTGAAAAGCATGGAAAATGGAGAAGAAAAAGTTGGAAAGAAGAAAAAGTTGGCATTTTTTATTTGTGGAAATTTTTTGTACCCTTAAGATCTACGACAGACGAGAGCTATCCGTCTAAAAATATATAATATTAACATGTTCAACATGTTAATATTATAACAGCAATTTAAAAAAAAGTTTAATTTGCCATCAAAATTACTCTGTTCCAAAGCATAATAGACAATGTAGATAGTGAAAGAAGAAATATAATTCTTAATAGAAATTAAAAAATGAGGATACTGATGAAGGTGTGTCACATTTTTATAATTTGTTAGTTTTTATTGGTTTATTTTTTCGTTATCTTTTAACATGGTTAACAGGTAATAAATTACTAGAAAAACAGCTTCCTGTACTTTATTTTTAAATATACATATTTTTAAAACTATAAGACTTTGAACTTTAAAACGTACATTTTGTTTTCCTTTACAAAACTACAATGCTTTACTCAAGCGATAAAATTATGTTTAAAACGCTATTTGATAATATAATACAAAATGAGAATTTCACAGATCTGAATAAATTTTAAACAAGTTTTTCATAACGTTCCATTTTGCTGGAAATAATTTTGGAAAAATAAATATTATATCCAGACTTTAACAGACTGATGGTAATGAGAAAATACATTTTGTTTAATTTGGGTTGGTTTATTTTATTCGTCTTATTTTCAGATTTTCGATTTTCTTTATTAGTAGAAAATAATACCCGAAAATAATATGTTATATATTATTTACTATTCAATCTTATAATAATATTTTTATTACAATTAAAAACTGAATATACATTCATATATGGTTAGTCGTAGATTGAAAGAAACTTAATTCCAATTTCTAATCTCAAAATTATTATTTACTCGTACATACTCGTAGTGTCCATTTTTTTACATTTTTTATCAACGCGAATCCACTGTCGACTCCTTTCAAATTTGTAATTAATGGTACAATGATTTTCAAAATTATTATACCTCTACTTATTTTATAATAAATGGTATTTTATATGACCTACTTGTTATTTTGAATTGAAAAAAAAATACTTTCTCTAATTTAAATTGAAATTATTAAGCTTGATGCTGTTTTGGTTGCTTTTTGAAGGTTTGATGAACCCAAAATTTACGTGACTTGCCTATAAATGGACGATGAAAGAACGTGATAGAACTAACTAATGTAAAACTCTTTATAAGGTAGGGAAAGTTTAATAGTGTTGTGGGCGAATAATAGGATAGTATGAAATCAAATAAACCTCCTTAGATGCCAAATATTTCCGGCCTCATATTACAGATTATCTGATTGTGAAATATTTGGAGCAGAATACAATATAAAGCTAAATACACCTATAAAGCTAAAAGGTCCTTTAAGAAAAGAGCGAAGAATTTTATTGTTACTTCAACTAGTTAAAATGCAAAGATAGAACACTTTTTGAGGTTCAAGCTGCCTGTCAATGTTAATAATTAATTATTTTTTTTTACAATTGAGATTAATGTAAAAGAGTTACATGAATACAACTAAAGTAAAAAGATACGTCGAGGTGTCTCATGATTGATATACACTCCTGCGTATTATTAGAAAAAAAAAACGATATTCAGAAGTACATATCAAGTTTCGAAGGAAAAGCTTAATATTATAAAAAAAAACTTCATATGTATGTAACGTGCGTCTACTGTTACATACATACATACTATTCATTTGGGGGTTTAATTCAACGTAAACTTTCCTGTCTTGATATGTTTTTTTTTATGCTGCAGGACAGCAGACAGGCTGACGGCCCGCTTAGAGTTTAGCAGTTACCGTCGCTTATGGGTGTTTGCAACGCCAGTGGCATCGCAAACACACTGTTGTCGCATAAGGGTACAGGAACTTGGGTCACTAATGCCCGAACACAACACAAGGTTATTATGGCGGCATACTTAAGACCAAAGGTGGTCGCCATCCAGACGGGCTTGGGGCCCTGCCACGTAGCTAGGGTGGGTTGTTTTGTCGCCTTTTACGACAGGCTGACCCCGGCTGCATAGGTTAGTATTATTTCTCCGCCTTTGTATAAATCAATAGCTATGTTATTCATAGCTTCATATCAGTATAATATACATTTACAAATTTGTGATTTAATTAAAAAAATAGAGATATAAGTTAAATTAATTACTGTATAATAATTCCCAGTCTGTGCACGAATATAACATTTAATGGTGTATTATTAGTCATATTTTAATGTTGTAGTAAATATTCTTTCCCACATAGACCTTATATTAAATAAGGTCTGTGTGGGAAAGCTTTTCTAAATTTATTTATAGAAAGTGCATGATTTTTTTCGGAAATTTTATTAAAAAAGTGTACTTTGTCCAATAAAACTATTACTACTTTATGGAGTCTACAAAAATATGTACTTTATCCTTTTTTCGTTTTTATGCTATGAGCATAATTGAATTTGGTGAAATAATTATAATTCTTAACAAATTCCAATATCTATAGTGAAGCGACAGTCAAAATTTTAATTTCTTTACATTTATCTCCTAAGGAAATCCGCGGCCTAAGGTTATAGATTGCGCGAATAGCTCGTTTCTTCAAAACAAAGATCACATGAATGTCGACAACCTTAAAAGTAAACCATGTGTTGATGCTGTGAAAATAATAATAAACTTGACGATTAGAATAATTTATTATTATTTGAATTAAAAAGGTACGATTTTTAAATACAAAATTACAGTAAGATATCTAGCAACTTAATATGATGAATATAAGTGGGAAAAAATTCTTTAGTAGAAATAGTAGGAAAGCGGACCCCGGGAACCGAAACGGAAGTTTAGGTTGCAATCAGGATACAATGCTTAGATGATGATGATAATGATGATGAAGTGGGAAAAAGTACTTTATATCCTGCCTGCTAATAAAAAAATAAAAAAGTAAAAGAACTTAAAAATGATGACGAAGTATTTCTAGCTCTAAATAATACGAGTGACATAGATATAAGAGCTTTAGTAGAGTATTATTCAGACGAAGCTATTGTATTTAATTGGTACAATGGTAAATATGACCTATAATATACTGTTATTATCAATTCAAAAACCATATATGAAAGTAAACTTGAAACAAAAATTGGTGAAAGTATCACTTGTAATGTTTTCATTACAAGTGATAACTTACTTTTGTATATACTTCAGTTATTAGGGCTAGTTAACATTGAAAATCTCAAACAAATTTTATCTGAAGATACGATAATTGAAAGCTACTTTTAGACTCTCTAATCTCACAATAAAACAGTAAAAATCTGGATATTAGCGACATGTATTTATTTGTTAAACGTTTTCTAATTAAGAGATAACCTTTCTAATGAAGTGAAAATGGGCTTTAAAGTAATTAATTTATATAACGTGATTTAGAGCTTCTTTAGAAGTCAGTGTGTTTCGTATTTCACTAGTAGTTTTCTTCTTTGCAAACATCAAAAACAGACATGTAGATTGTTTTTATTAGAAGGATATAGCTTCGACATAATTTGTCTTAATCTTTAATTATAGTTAAGCTCACTTCTTGTCAAACTTCACGATTATTCATATCCACCATTCATCTTCCATTTTCATCATCATCATCTTAGCGTTAAATTCCGGTTGCAACCCAAACTTCCGCTTCAGTGCTCGGAGTCCTCTTTCCGATATTCTTCTTCACTTCGTACGGTCTTCAGCTTCCCTGTAAGAGTCCATTGGCTCGCATATCACTCTTTAAGTTGTCAAGTCAACACTTTTTGGGTCTACCCTTCTTACCGGGTCGTGGCGGGGACGGCTTTGCTAGACATTTGTTCCCCAGTAAATAGCCGGTTGTCGTAAAATGTATCCTCCATTAAAATAAGCTCAAACATCCTCATTAAAATTATTTTGATTTATTTATAAAAGTTTTTGTAGTGGTTGTATAAGTGAACTGGTAAGATATTAACAATGATACAAATTACTAATTGTTTGTACAATTTTTATTAAAGCAATCAGAAAGATGTTTAATAATTACATATATTATAATGTCACATAGATATAATAACAGATTTGTACGAATCACAAGGACTTGTAAACAAACTCAATAACCTAAATGCAACCACCACGACCAAGTGCTGGATATTATCAAAACGACTACCAGATAATGATTGACAATAATTATTACAATGACACCAACGACCTCTCAAAATATTACTAAAACGACACGACACTAAGCTTGTTGAAAAAGTAACGATATATCGATATTTTTAGTCGATATATTTTGATCCTATATATCGATACAAAATATCCACTATCGAAAATTGTATCAAAACCGATATATTTTTTGTAGTGAAGTTTAGCATTGTTGTGATCTGAAACTGGATGAAACGGAAAATTCAGAGTAAAAAGAGGCACCTATATACATCTTTATATATATATATATATATATATATATATATATATATATATATATATATATATATATATATATATATATATATATATATATATATATATATATATATATATATATATATATATATATATATATATATGTGTGTGTGTGTGTGTCTTTAGAATATAACGTGGAGAGAATGAGATAAAAGACATTATAAAGTGTTTCCTATATTTGTGGTTCCTTCTTTGTGCGGATTATATTGAAGTTTACATTTTTCAAGGATTCACTTCCATCACGTCTTTAATTTATCTAACTAAAATCAATAGAATCCAAACCCGTAAAGGATAGAAACGAACGGAAAAAAAGTAACTGTATTGGGAACTGACCAATCGGGTCATGACATCTGGAGGTTGAAATTTTAACTATTAATAGCTTACAAATCTATCGTCTTTACATTAGTATTTGTGATCACTATCTCATATGTGTACATACATAAAAATGTCAGCAATTTTCCGCCAGTTTTTTCTAAGCCACTCCTATGTGTTGGTTACCAATTGTCTATGGTCTAAGACTATTGACTAGTATGATTGCATTGCGGGTATGTGTGTCTGCGGCCATCCGTCATTCATCAATCGTCACGTCACTTTCACTCGTGAGTTATTTTGTTATGTATTGTGTTTTAGCACTTAAATACTTGATACCTACGGCTTCCTCTGTACCTTCAGAGAGAGTGGCTTCTGCCGTTAATTTGGCGGTTCTTAACAATAGGAGCCGGCTGACAGCGGTGCATCTAAAGACCAGAGTTTTTTTACTTTCGCTACTGGACAAATACTAGTTTGCCTAATACACTAAGATAATAGTTAGAAGATAGTTTTTTTTTTATATTTTCGTAATTATTGCTTAATAAAAAGGAATACTAATAAAAATACTTCCGTTTTTATTGAGATTTTTGTAAATTTTGTCTAAAAATTACTATTGATATTTAAGCTAAATTAAATTAAAACACTATTATTTTTTAAAACGCAAAATCTTTTGAAAATGATCGATATATCGACAGTTTTTCCTCGATATATCACCGTCGATATTTTAATAAATATCGATATATCGATATTTTTTCACTTCTGACATCCACATACATGACACACGTCACACGACGTACTAGTAATACGTCGCGTCGTTGGGAAAAGTTAGAGTGAGCTAATATTGCCACAGGTGCCATCTAGTGGTAGCGGATTTGATTCCTACACTTACATTTTGAATCAATGTCTTAAAAAGTTTACATCTGAAATTATTAAACTTACATAATATATTCGTACTTATCATCGGAAATGTAATTTAATAATAATAATAATAATAATTTATATTATTATTACCACTATGATTTGTTCCATCTCTGGAATAAGTTCACACTTCTGTTCAACAGCCCTTTTCCATTCGTTCTCAGTGTGACTTGTGACGGAACAGACCAGATGCCACGCCAGAATTCCAGCGTTGCATCGTTATAAAGTTCGAGCCTTTAATAGTTGGGTCGTACCATCATTGGCATACTCCTTTGGCATATTAAGATGGACTCAAACTGAGTTAGATGCCATAGATAGGCGAGTCCGTTGTTTGCTGACAGCATATCGTATGCATCACCCACGCTCGTCGGTTATGAGATTGTACATTCCACGGAAATGTGGAGGTAGAGGGTTCTTAAATGTCAAAGACCTCCATAACCGCGAGGTGTACAATCTCAGAGAATGTTTTCTAAATGCCGATGGGGCTCGGAGTATGCACTGTGATGTGGTGTCAGTTGACAAGGGACTAACTCCGTTATCCTTAGCGAAACAGAACTGGCAAAGTCCAGTGGTGATGAGTGCTTCCGACCGAGCAGTTATATGGAAAAGTAAAGAGTTGCATGGTAGGTTCTATAAGGCCTTGAATGGGCCCGATGTAGACCTACTAGCGTCGGTAAACTGGTTACGCTCCGGAGACCTATTTGGGGAAACCGAAGGTTTTGTTTGTGCAATTATGGACGAGGTTATCAAGACGAACAACTACAGGAAGTACATTCTGAAGGACGGTACGCTTGACATTTGTCGAGCGTGTCACCTCCCTGGTGAATCCATCAGACATGTTACTTCCTGTTGTTCTCGTCTTGCTAACAGCGAGTACTTGCACAGGCACAACCTAGTAGCCAGGATTATCCACCAACAACTAGCTTTGAAATATAATCTTGTAACCTTGGAGGTGCCCTATTACCAATATAGGCCTGAGCCAGTTCTCGATAATGGTTCATATTTGCTCTACTGGGATCGGTCGATTATCACGGACAGGTGTATTGTTGCTAATAAACCCGACATCGTGATAGTGGACCGATCTACGAGACGTGCTATGATTGTAGATATCGCGGTTCCACATGATGGTAATCTCGTTGGTGCTGAAAAAGAAAAACAATTGAAATATATTGATCTCGCACACGAGATTACTGCTATGTGGAAATTGGATAGTACAATCATAGTTCCGATAGTAGTGTCAGTGAATGGTCTGATAGCGAAGAGTCTTGATCGACACCTTGAAAGGCTCTCGCTTGGTCCCTGGCTGAAGGGTCGAATACAGAAGGCAGCTCTCCTGGATACGGCACGAATTGTGAGGAGGTTCCTTACTCTGTAGCCTGACCACCGGTAGTTTGGAACTGCAAGGACCCGCTGCTGTTGGAAGACGATTTTTTATATTTTTTAGGATATTTTATTATTGATTTTTGTATAAAAGTAATACTATTATGGTACTGTTTTTATAAAAAAAATATGTAAGATATTGTAAAAAATATAAAAAATTTGTGAAATAAAGAAATATAATAATAATAAAAGCCTTTTTTCAGACAACAGAATTAACTTACATTGATTTAACTTAAACTTAGAGTTATTAGTCTAGTGAGTTTATGACACAAACAACCTGGTTTGTTAGCCCCTGTTGACAAAGGCCTCCTCCATGTCTTTCCACTCAGTTCTATTTAGCGCTCTACTAGAAATATCATTTATGTAAGGATAACTGCGAAAGGGAAATAATAAATGATATTTGCTTATGAGTAAATGCTATTAAAGAGTGTAAAGAAAGAAGAAGATAGAAGAATAGTTCATACAAGGACTCATAATATGAAAAATATTTATTTCCCCAAATATGAGTTAGCTGCTGAGTTATACTAGAAGCGCTGGTTTTCCGTTTGACCTAGTTACCCTGGGAACGGTAGAGCCTCATTTATGACAATTCAAACAGAACCATTTAGCGCTTATAATATTATTATTTTCCCCCGTGCAGGGGCGGAGTAAGAATACCAACCCCTGCGACCGGGGTCAGCCTGTCGTAAAAGGCGACAAAACAACCCTAACTACGTGGAAAGGCCCCGAGCCCGTCTGAATGGCGACCACTTTTAGTCTTAGGTATGTCGCTATAATAACTTTGTGTTGTGTTCGGTGTTCGTGAACCATGTTCCTGTACCCTTATGGGACAGCAGCGTATTCGCGGTGCTCCTAGCATTGCAAACATTCATAGGCGACAGTAACTGCTTACTATTAAGTAAGCCGTCAGCCTGTCTGCTGCTGTTCAGTAATAAAAAAAAAAAACATGCGGGGCAGTCTTTGGGGACTGTCGATAGAAGTGAAAACTAAGTAAATTCTGAATTGTATCGTCGAGCTATTAGATTATTATTTACGGTTTATAAAGAAGCGTTTATGATCAAAGATTAAAGTTTAAATTGGTCATTAACACTTTTTTACAAACCAAAAATTGTTCACCCAAAAAGTGCTCAACGCGCCTAAAGAAGTTTTCACTTCAAAAACTCAATTGTATTTCATTGTAATAAAGTCGCAATTCGAATAGATATGTATA
Source organism: Malacosoma neustria (assembly GCA_963693495.1). Classification (NCBI taxonomy): domain Eukaryota; kingdom Metazoa; phylum Arthropoda; class Insecta; order Lepidoptera; family Lasiocampidae; genus Malacosoma; species Malacosoma neustria. The sequence goes on from OY856393.1 coordinate 8,881,429, forward strand.
AGTAATACAATGCAATCATTAATTAAAAGTTACATTATAAAATAAACCTTAAGTTATTATTAATAAGGTTGGTAGGTATTACTGGAGCAAAACTCCGTCTTAAGTCTTACGAATTTTTACGATCAGGACACGTGACCTGACGCGAGTTTAACATTTTTTACCCATCATAAAAAAGTGCACAACGCCGCTAAAGAAGTTTTTATTTCAAAAATATATTAGGGATATTAAACAACTGATATGCTAATCAAACACTTTTTATCTGTAAATACTTATTATATGAAACCGGTCAACCCAATTACACGGTGTGTAAAGAAAGTAGTTTGTAAGTAGTAATATTTTTGTGAAGGGCGTATATCGGTTCATAACTAGATCAGACGACGTATCCGGAATGTGATTCAACAAGACAATTTACAAGTAGCCCTTCGAATGAAACAAAACCAGTTACAAACAGGTGTTTATGAAGGTTAATCCAAGTCCATTAAAAGTTCAGTGCACGCTGTCGTATGAACAATGTGGTAGATAATGAATAATAATTTTCATAAGATGTTGAGTAGACGAGTAAATTATGTTAAATTATTATTGTGAATTTAATTGTCCAGTCGTTTAACACTCGGACAATACCATCCGAATGTCCGACTGTTGGGCCTCCCTAGAGGGAACGGTCAGCATACCCACCACGCTTACGCAAAGCGAATTGGTAAGTTAGACATACGGGTCGTCTCGGTATCCAGGTTTCACTCATGATGTTTTCCTTCGTCCTTTTTCTTTTTTTATTGCTGTAGGCCAGTAGACAGGCTGACGGCCTGCTTAGAATTTAGCAATTACCATCGCCTATATGTGTTTGTAACGCCAGTGGCATCGCGAACACGCTGCTGTCCCATAAGGGTACAGGAACTTGGTTCACTAATGCCGGAAAACAACACAAGGTTATTATATCGATATATTTAAGAGGTTGGTCACCATCCAGACTGGCTTGGGGCCCTACCACATAGCTAGGGTTGTTTTGTCGCCTTTTACGACAGGCCGACCCCGGTTGCAGAGGTCAGTATTCTTTCTCCGCCCCTGGACGGATAAAAATCCTTGGTAAGAGGCAATTTTTTTATAAAATGCACATTAATTAAATACTCATTAAAATATTAATTATACACATAAAATCCATGCAGGATCCGGAGAAAGATCACTGACCTCTGCGGTCGTGGTCGGCCTGTAGTAAAATGCGACTAAACAACCCACCCTAGCTACGTGGTAGGGCCCCAAGCCCGTCTAGATGGCGACCGTATAACCTTTGGTCTTAAGTATGCCGCCATAATATTGTATTGTGTTCCGGCATGAGTGGCCCAAGTTCCTGTACCTTTATGGGACAGCAGCGTGTTCGCGATGTCATTGGCATTGTAAACACCCACAGGCGACGGTAACTGCTAAATTCTAAGTGGACCATCAGCCTGTCTGCTATCTTATAGCAATAAAAAAATTAAGCAAGAAAAACTACCTTATCGGTGCATACCATCGTGGAAATTGAACCCAGGACGTCCAGTTAGTTACTCCGAGTGTTAAAACTTGAATACTTCTTATGTATGAGGTTATTCGTACATAATATACCCAATTTTCCATGCTCAGGTGCAGTAGCATCATGTTACTGGGATGAAAAACATATTACAACACATTTTTGAACAATCTTACAGGCATAATGTCAGCTGTGAAAGTAAAAAGAACATTTTAGAAAATCTCTTACTCTATCCAGACATTCTAGAAAACCCTTTCATCTCTCTTCAGACACGAACCAGACTCGGCATATATTCAATTTGACGACCTCGGTGGCGTAACGGATAACGCACTTCGGTACGCTTGCGGAGGTCACGGGTTCGATTCCCGTCTCGCGTCTGGTTGTTTATGTATAATATGTATTTATTTACAAAAAAAAAGTATATAAGTAGTATATCAGTTGTCTAGTACCCATAACACAAGTGCTATGCTACTTAGTTTGGGACTAGATGGCGCTGTGTGAATTGTCAAAAAAAAAAATATTGACTGAGGTAGATTTTTCCAGTACTCACGTTGCTCACACTATAGCGTGTTATAAATAACACAATGTAATTAACAATTAACTTTATCAGTGCCTTACATATAATTTTATCTTCATAAATTACATCAAAGTAGATTACATTCTGTATATTTTTAGATATATCAATATGTTTACGGAAAAATAATTAATTAATGTAACGGCAAACTTATTTCTTTGTTGCTAATTAGGTGTAATTCTACGTTGAACGGATGTTATCAACTTATTTCGTCCTATTAAACACATCTTTTATCAAGATTAATAACATATTAAGCTAATATACAAATTGAGGTAGAAAGGAGCATTTTAATGTAAAATATTACCATGATATGAATATATTATTATTATATATTTATTTATATCAAACCTGTCCATAATAGTAATAGTGAAACTACATACGTTATCCTTGATAACAAGGAGTGATTTAGTCCTCTGTGTTAGTGCCCACAGTAGAAGACTATCGATTGTAATGAATATGATATTTGGGATGGTGTTGCTGCTCCCACGCATTCTGGTCAGCAAAGAGGCTATCCTTTTACACCAGATGGCGTCAAAGCCATCTGTTCACGCGTTCGTGAATACTCCAAAGGCACACTTAAAACACGGCTGCCGCAACATTTTAACAATCCTAATTGTTATATTGAATTCTGAATATTGATGTGACGGTTAACAAGGGAGAGTAGAAGGAGAACATATGTCGACATATAATGTAGAATAAGGGCAAGAACAAAATTATCACCATCACCAAATTTTCAATCCTGTCATCCATAGTGCTTGCTTTGCATTCACGCAGCACGCCTATATTAAAATTCAAAGGGAAAACCATTTATAAAAATAATTAATAGTATGCTTTCTAAAGTAGAAATATACGAATATGCTTGTTAAGAATGAATTAGTATGATTCACTGGCGACAAACCGGTCGGATGCAATCCTAATGGCCAACAAACACACTTTCCTGGTCCATAAGTATGCCGCCATAACAACTTTGTGTTATGTTCCAGCATCAGTGACACAAGTTCTAGTACCCCTATGAGGACAACAGCGTTCGCAGGTCCTCTAGGGTCACAAACACCCACAGGTGTCAGGAATTGTTCACTATTATGTGGGCCGTCTGCTATCTGCTGTTCCTTAACATCAAAAAAAACTACATTAATATCACCGTTCAAATTCCAATTTTAAGCTTGAAATCTTTTTCTCTAAGTTGTAAGGATGATTTTTGGTTTTTTGTACCATTGACGCTCGATGGGTCATATTAGAAGAGAACGTACTTAACACTGTTTTAGCTGTTGTCCATTAGATAGCTACGTGACTTGGGGTCTAAAAGGTCCTACTAAGACCTATCTTGCAACCATATGATCAAAACTGTGCAATCTACTAATAATAGTTGAGGCTCAAAAGTTTAGTTTCGAAGTAGAAAGAAAAATGGTTTATTTTTGACTGTACTCAACTAGGTGGTGGGAATCAAAAAAAAAGTTTTAGATAAACCCGAAATCGTTTACATACTCGTAGATTACAGATCTCGAAAATTTGAGAATGATGGTATTGTTTTTCAGTAATTGAAATTAACCCTCTGGTAGTGTAGAACTTTCTATACAGAGCTCTCCCATTTTTTGGTATTTTTTTTTTTCTTACAGCTAAGGCTGTCATCGTCTCAGACGACTAACGACAGCAACACCGGGCGGAAAAGGCATTCCGACCCCGTGGGAGCGGGGTCGATCAGCCGTGGCAGCGTGCTCGGGGCGCGTCTCCTGTGAGGCGCGCTCCCGGCTCGAACGCTGCATGGGGATAATTGATAGCAGCCACGAATGGCAAGAATACTATTAATTGGGGACTATCGGCTCCACCGGTGAAGCCGATCCTATACTAATCTACTACCGTTTCGGAGTGCTTATAGCTGGGGGAGAAGAAACGGCGGAAGAAACTCCCCCGCAACATTTTTTGGTAAGGGAACGCTCGTCGTTGATATACCACCTTGAGCACTGGCGCCGCGGAACTTTATGTTTGTCTGGCTGCGGCCTAAACTAGCATCGGTACGCCTCACAGGCCTGGTGGGCCAGATCGGGGAAATTCTGGTTGGCTAGTAAGGAGTGATACATGGTGGTGGATGTCATTTTCTTCGTAGTAGAAATTGGGGGTGCCATACTAATTTAAAGCTGTTGGTGATAAAATTTGCCGCTCACAGAGAAATAATAAAAATAAAGTTATACAATAATATGTTACTTATTTACTTTGTCATTGTGATATCTAAGACTTGTTAGCCAGTAGACACTGACAGCAGAAAAATCATGCCAAAAATTATAACACACGTCAAGATTTGTTCCGCTTTCGGAACCCAAGGCATGAGCGTGCGTATCTTGTTAAAAACACCTTTGTACGTGAGCAATTTATTTTGCTATTGCATCATTTTAGGTAACATTATATTATAATCTACAATTATCTTAAATAGTTTACTGTAATCACGGCAGTTCGAAGGAAGTATTAAATCAGAGCTTTCAGTAGCATCATCGACTTGAAAAATAGAAGACGCCACGCTTTTTAGAACAGTCACATTGATTTTCTCGTCAGTAATTTTATTCTTATGTTATGAATTATTTTTTCTTCTTAGTTTGATTAATTATAAAAAGCGTGTCTTTTGGTTTTTTAACTATAATTTATTTTTAATTTTTTAGTTTGATTAACTATAAACGGAAGTTTGCGTTGCAACCGGGATGCAACGATTAGATGATGATGAGTTTGATTAACTATAAAATATAATTTATTTGTGGTCAATCCCAATCAGTAATTATTAATTTAACGCCATCTTCTGACAGTGTTATGAATTAAAAGTCAGATAGATGGTTTTCGGCAGAATTATGAATTTTTTTGATTGTTCAAAGTGGGTAAAAATTAAGTTCGTATATTCCGTTACATACAGGTCAAGTTAATATGAAGCGTATAAAAAGAGCAAAAAGCCAACTCTACGCGCTGTTCCCAGGCGGTCACCCATCCAAGCACTGACTGCACCCAACGCTGCTATTAAGCAGCGTTGGGTGCAGTGCACCGAAGTTATTCGGTGATCGGACGCGAACCAGTCCGAAAATTCATTAAATTAGGATTTTCGTAAGGATAATGGTACAAACTATATATTATTGCATTATCATCGGTCATTGATAAGTGTGCCAAATTGAGTTATATATACATATTATATATGAAGCTTATGTTAGCATGCAAAAGCATGTTAAAAACAAAAGTTATTCTCAAGACTTATAGATAGGCTTGTATATAGTAACAGAATTGTTTAAATTATTTAATAATTTACCTTAATGACATTGCACTACAAATATATTTATTTCACCGACATTGATGACTAAATATTTCACGTTACTATTATTTGAATCTTTGAATTGACATAATTTCTAAATATTAATTACGTGTTTGATATAAATGATTTGAATATGATGTATCTATAGTATTTAAATTTCTCATCACACATTTTACAGATAAGCTTCAAGCAAAAATCGCGGCCACCTAGTTAAATATAATGATGAGAAATTTCAATTAATTTATTTTCTCTTAATTATTTCAATATTCAATCATATTTATAGCATTTTTATCTATAAATCTATTTGTGAATTCTAAAGCCGTAATAGGTTTACTGCGTTTACGTCATCAATACAAAATAGAATGCTAACGGGTCAGTAATTCTCACTTTCACTATGAAAGTTCGACAAACAAAGAACCTATTTGTACATTTACACATCCTTGTCAACGCATTGACCATTCACAAAGAGTTAATTAGGAGCAGACAGGCTACCGATTCTCATCGATTTAGCGTAATATGCGATTATAAGATTGCTATTTATAATATCATACTTAATTTCAAGAATTATACTATAATGTTATTTGATGACCTTCGTGGCGGCTTTCATGGCTTTCCGCGGCCTACGGGATTACGAGTTCCATCCTTGTCCATAGTTTAAGTGTTTATCTATAATATGTATTTATTTAGAACCTGAATCTATTATGCTAGACCCACAAGGTTATTATGGCGACATATTTGAGACCAGAGGTGGTTGTATCAAGGTGGACATAGAGCCTTACCAATTAGTTAGAGTTCTTTTATAGGTTTTTAAGATATGTTGCCTCCGGTGTTGGAGGTTTTATTCTTACTCCACTCCAGCATGTAAAATTCGTCTATATTCGTCTGTAATAAAGAGATTGCTCTATAACTATCATCGGCACTCTACACTAAGCACTGATTTATTTATGTAAGTAGATTGGAATATAATGACCTTGACCTCAAAATATAATACAAAAACAAGTTTCTCTGCTAAAAAGAACATTTTGAATATGTTCACCAACCGGTGCAAGAGAAATTTTAACCAATGTTTGAAAACCACTTTTTCACTTGATGTGAAAGCACAAATGTACTTTATACACAGTCATGTCTGCTTGGAACAAGTCATGACCTCATCGGCACCACTTGACAACATAAGGTAATTGTAGCAAAGATTGAGAGGAGCACTGGTCGAAAGCACTGGATAGGACATTATCACTTCTCCTTGCGAGATAGTTCATACAGGAGGTCACTCACGACAATGGAAGAAAAATGTCACCGAATGCACATAAGTAGAAAATATTTCACTTCTCCGAGCTAGGGCGGAGCAAGAATAACCCCTGCAGTCAGCCAGTCGTAAAAGGCGAAAACACAACCCACTCTAGCTACGCGATAGGGCTTCAAGTCAGTCTCAATGTCAACCACTCTTGGTCTTAAGTATGCCCCCATAATAACCTTGTATTGTGTTCTGGAATTAGTGACTCAGATTCATGTGCCCCTATGGCAGTGGTTGGCAAACTTATTCGCCAAAGAGTTAAGAAATATGCACATTACAACAATAAAAAAAAAATGGGAGCCAAATCTGCTTGTTTACTAAATTTTTATTCCACTTTTGGAGGATTAACCGGACCTCCTATGGGGTAGATTCTCTAAGCGAGAGATTTAATTAAACACGTATATTTCACTGCCCCACTATTTTTAATGATGGTGTGTATCATGTTATTGTGTGATAACTAATTAAAAATTACAAAACTTATCTAATATATTATAAAATAATTTAGTGACAGACTCCAATATTATCACATTTGTATTGACATATCATAACTTCTCGAAAATATCTAAAAAGTATATATATATATATATATATATATATATATATATATATATATATATATATATATAATGTAGGATAAGGGCAGGAGGAAGAAGATTTTCATAAATGGAGATCAGCAGATCTTATCTTTATGCTATATATAAAAAACTAGCGCATCGTTTACTACTTATTTTAATAATTATGTGTGATTGAACGTTTGAAATCTGAAAATATAACCCATTTCAAGACTATACTACAATTTAGATAAGTTATTATAAAACATACTCCATTAATAATAGTGTTTATAAAGATAATACAAATCAAACTGTCATTATCATGTATTATAATGGATCATTATCGTTTATTTTAGTTTATTGGAATTTTTTATTGGTGTCGCTCATATATATGTGTAGAGTTTAAAAATAGTTGTGTGAAATTGGAATACTTTGTAAACTATGTTGTAGTTGCCCATTAATTACTACCTTTTATTGTCACTGTTGTAGTGTGTGGTGTCGCACCAGAATAGCACCACCCCATCTCCTCCCGTGGGTGTCGTAAGAGACGACTAAGGGATAGAAAGAACGGAGGATGGGCAGCAGCATCTTTCCGTGAGAGCATCACCAACTGCGAATACTGCGATCGCCAACCCGCCTGCCAAGCGTGGCGATTATGGCAAAACCCCCCCCCTAAAATGACAGATACACACAGGCCCCGGCCCCTAGTCCCCGGCGGCCCCGTTCGTGGTGGTCACGGTAGCAGCCACATAAGCGACGGGGCAGGGGGTGCGAAGAATCCCCGGGTTCGGATTCGCTACCAAGAACGACGACCTTTGGCCCTGGCAACATACAATGTCAAGACACTGCGGACCAACGAGAAGTTGGAGGAACTGGAGGAAGTTTTGAGCAGACTGCGATGGGATGTTGTGGGGTTATCTGAAGTCCGAAGACAGGGAGAGGACTCAATAATCCTAAATTCCGGAAATCTGCTCTACTTCCGGGAGGGCGACCAACTGTCCCAAGGTGGTGTCGGGTTTCTCGTTCACAAGTCTCTTGTGAACAACGTTACTGAGGTGGGGAGTGTTTCGACTAGGGTAGCGTACCTAATACTCAAAATTACCAAACGGTATTCGTTGAAGGTCATTCAGGTTTACGCTCCGACTTCGACACATCCTGACGAGGAGGTGGAAGCCATGTATGAGGACATCTCAACAGCCATCCACACTTCTAAAACCCACTTTAACGTTGTCATGGGAGACTTCAACGCAAAATTGGGGAAACGTAGCGGCGATGAGTTGAGAGTGGGGCAATTTGGGTTCGGAAATCGGAACACCCGAGGCCAGATGCTGGCCGACTTCATGGAGAAGGAGGACCTGTATATGATGAACTCCTTCTTCATGAAGCCAGAACAACGCAAATGGACTTGGATTAGTCCCGATGGTGCCACCAAAAATGAGATTGACTTCATTATGTCGACCAAAAGACAGATATTCAATGATGTCTCTATGATCAATTCGGTGAAAACTGGGAGTGATCACCGCTTAGTAAGAGGCACATTGAATATCAATCCAAAATTGGAGAGGTCTCGACTGGTGAAGTCTACGCTCCGACCTGCACCCATACAGATCCAAAACCCGGTAAACTTTCAACTCGAATTGCAAAACCGCTTCGAATGCCTCGGTGACTGCGTTGACGTGGACGAGTATAATAACAGGTTCGTGGAAGCTGTTCAAACGGCCGGGTCTAAATTCTTCAAGGCCAGCCGTTCAAAAAGAACCGGAAAAATCTCAGATTCTACTCTCAAATTGATGGATGTGAGACGTCAAATGACCCTTCAGTCCCCGGACGATGCTTCCCAGTATAGGCAGCTAAATAGACAGATCTCCAAGTCCTTGACTCGCGATATCCGCCGCCATAACACAGACTGTGTAAAGGCGGCTATAGAGCGTAACAAGGGCTCTAAAGTATTCGCACGAGACTTGTCTATTGGGCAGAGCCAACTGACGAAGCTGAAGACCGACGACGGCAGGGTCGTTTCGTCTAAACCCGAACTTTTGAGGGAAGTCGAGAAGTTCTACGGACAGCTATACACGACCACACGGGCACCTGTTAACAACAAGGCTAAAGACCCAAGAGCCAAATTAACCCGACACTACACCGTAGATATCCCAGACGTCAGTCTGTACGAGATTAGTGTGGCCCTTAAACAGCTTAAAAACAACAAGGCGCCGGGTGATGATGGAATTACAGCCGAGCTTCTGAGAGCTGGTGGTACTCCTGTGCTTAAAATCCTCCAGAAGCTATTTAATTCCGTCATCCTCGATGGCAAAACGCCGCAGGCCTGGCACGGAAGTATAGTGGTGCTGTTCTTCAAAAAGGGCGACAAAACCCTTTTGAAGAACTTTAGACCGATATCACTTCTGAGCCATGTTTACAAGCTGTTTTCAAGGGTCATCACGAATCGTCTCGCGCGCAGATTTGACGACTTCCAGCCTCCCGAACAAGCCGGATTCCGAAAAGGTTTTAGCACCATAGACCACATACATACGCTGCGGCAGGTTATACAGAAGACGGAGGAGTATAACCAGCCACTATGCTTGGCGTTCGTGGACTATGAGAAAGCCTTTGATTCGATCGAGACCTGGGCGGTGCTTCAGTCTCTCCAGAGGTGCCACATTGATTATCGATACATCAAAGCGTTGAAGTGTTTGTATGAAAACGCCACCATGTCAGTCCGTCTCCAGGATCAGAACTCGAAGCCTATCCGACTGCAGCGGGGAGTCAGACAAGGCGATGTCATATCGCCGATGCTGTTCACTGCTGCGTTGGAAGATGTCTTCAAGCTTCTGGACTGGAACGGACTGGGCATCAACATTAACGGTGAGTACATCACTCACCTTAGATTCGCAGATGATATCGTAATCATGGCTGAAACCATGGAAGACTTAAGCCATATGCTTGATGGCCTCAATACAGCTTCCCAAGGAGTAGGTCTCAAAATGAACATGGACAAGACGAAGATCATGTCTAATGTCCATGTCGCACCTACCCCCGTAACAGTTGGGAACTGTACTTTCGAAATTGTTGACGAATACGTCTACTTGGGTCAAACGATCCAGTTAGGCAGGTCCAATTTCGCGAAAGAGGTCACTCGTCGAATCCAACTCGGATGGGCAGCGTTCGGGAAGCTCCGTAAAATCTTTTCGTCCCAAATACCGCAGTGTCTCAAGACGAAGGTTTTTAACCAATGTGTGTTGCCAGTGATGACATACGGAACGCAGACGTGGTCGCTAACTATGGGCCTTATGAGAAAGCTCATGGTCGCTCAGAGAGCAATGGAGAGGGCTATGCTCGGAGTTTCCCTGCGAGATCGAATCAGAAATGAGGAGATTCGCAGGAGAACCAAAGTAACCGACATAGCCCGGATGATTGCAAAACTGAAGTGGCAGTGGGCTGGGCACATAGCTCGAAGGACTGATGGCCGTTGGGGCAGAAAAGTCCTCGAATGGCGACCGCGTACCGGAAGACGCAGTGTTGGTAGGCCCCCCACAAGATGGACCGATGATCTGGTCAAGATCGCCGGGATAGGTTGGATGAGGGCAGCGCAGGACCGATCATCGTGGAGATCTTTGGGGGAGGCCTTTGTCCAGCAGTGGGCGTCTTCCGGCTGAAATGATGATGATGATATATATATATATATATATATATATATATATATATATATATATATATATATATATATAAATATCTAGAAAGAAGAATATATAAGAAAATATACAATTCTTAGATTTTATCAGTATTACAAATCAGGTGGCGAGTGAGGCGCCACACACTAAATAAAACTAAATTTCATAATCAAGTGCTTGAATCTCCTTGGAAAGTTTGAGTAAGTCAGGTTCTTATGTTGTTGTTTTGAATTTAGGCATGATTCCAAATTCTCATCAATAGGATGATTTCTCAATTTAATCTTGATAATATTCATGATAAACAATATAAAATTTTAATTACCTATCTATCTTTTAACTTAAACAAAAATTATACAAATTTTTTTCTTACCAAGTTTTCTTTAAATGGAAATATTATTGCGCCTTCGTTGATATTTGTGCTAGAGCCGCACTTAAGGAACCAAAGAGCCACATGCGGCTCTGGAGCCGCACTTTGCCGACCACTGCCCTATGGGATAGCAGCGTGTTCACGGTGTCCCTAGCGCCGTAAACATCCATAAGCGATGGTAACTGCTTACTGTTTATTGGGCCTTCAGCCTGCCTGCTAATCCTCAGCAATAAAAAATACGTTACGCTCTGCTCACTTTCCGTTACAAAGAGATACCGTAAGCATCACAACTCTGGTTACCCGATGTACACCATACATAAGAGGCGGCAGACTTTAGTCCAAGCTTCAGAGACATTAATAATACCATTATGGGTTAATGAGTAGATCAGTGAAGCGAAGTGTGCATACATCTTAGAACAAACTTTACACACAGTGAACAGTTAATGACGGAGATAACAACATACAGCGTATTTTACAAACGATATAAATCCATCAACATTATTTATATTTTATGTAGGTACATTAGTTACACCTCTTAGTTTTGTGTCACAGCAGTATTAAATAGAACGCGCGAGAACATGCTTTAAAACATTCAAGAATATTAGATATGTGTTAGACATGAGTTTTATGTCATTCCGAATATATGTTTTCAATATATATAATTTCATATTTTTACAAAATGAATACTCGTATAATTAGGGCATTAGAAGTAGCGTCTATAACTGTTAAATGTTGAGGACGAATAATGATGAAGAGATGAAGAAGTTATAAGTAGGAATGAGCACCAAGTTACGAAAAGATCGATGAATTTGAGTGTAGGTAGACACACCGCGGCATACTGTGACGTCACAGTAGAAACATGGCTTTTTTTTTTTTTTTGGTCTCGGGGAAAAACCTCTTTTGACGGGTTCCCCCGGCCCGGGGGGACCGAGGGATATGTGGGACTCCGGGAAAGATGATTGGCCATCCGACTACCCACTAAAAAACCCCGCTGTTCTCCTATCGCCTACGCCCGGGCCCACGGATATATGGCCTGCCGATCTCGTGGCCCAGGCCGGCGCCGGCCCGCCCTTTGTCTTGAGGCGGGCCCCTTCTAAAGTGTTGGCGCCAGGGGGTCAGGGTTTCGTCCCCCCGGCGCTCTCCTAACAACTCTAGGAGTTGAGGGGGCCGCGGAACAGCACGCAGCCCTCACCCTCGCGGCAATAGTGCGGGCGGCGGGTCCTCCCCCGAGGGGCCGCCCGCGGCCGCTTCAGAACATGGCTCATATACCGCAAATAACTAGCTAATAGAAGATGGTACCGCGAGAAAGATATAAAACAAATTTAAATTTATTTTCTTTATTTATTGCTGACGAACAGCAGACAGGCTGACGGCCCATTTAAAAATAGGCAGTTACCTTAACATATGGATGTTTGTGATTGATTTGTGACAGCAACAAGTTGCTGTCCGCATAGGAGAATTGGAACCTGGGCCACTTATACAATGGTTATTATGGCAGCATGCTTATAGACCAAGCGTGGTTGCTATGCAGACGGGCTTGGGGCTCTATCACATATCGTCGCCTTTTACCACAGGCTGACCTCGGCCGTGGGGGTTAGATTAGAAGTTGGTAGTTATATTATATCTAAGCATAAAATTCAGAACTAGAGATATACTGCTGATTATTTCAACAGATCTCTTTCATAACCCATACTGAAAGAGATTAAAGTATTTAGTTGTAGTCGAGCAGTTCGTCTTACCAGTATTAGTACGTGTTCGTCAAACCTAGAAAGCCGAGACGTGGACACAGACAGCGAGACTAGTTCATAAATTTCAAGTCACTCAGGTGCCTATGGAGTGATTTATGTTGGGTTTCTCTTATGGACAAAATATGAAATGAAAAAATCAGTAAGAGAACGTAAGTGATCAATATAGCACGCAAAATATGTAAACTGAAGTAGCAGTGGGGCAGGATCGATAGGGGTGGAGTAAATGAGTCTTAGAGTGGAGACTGCGTCTCGGCAAATGTCGTGTAGGGCGGTTCCAAGTCCTATGGACCAATAACTTGCACAAGGTTGAAATCCGGACTTATGGCGCAAACGCAAATAGAAGGCCTTAAATCCAGCAGTGAACAATAACTGGCTGACGATATTATTTAGTTATTACACAAATTACTGCCGCCTGACACTAGACTCTTAAAAGAAAATAGAATAACACTATTATTTTGCTGTCTGTGAACTAGCAAAATTATTGATTGATAAATCACTTTCGCGACTTCTTTAGTTTACAAATAACAAAAAGAAAAACCGCCTTCAAAGAAAAAAAAAACTGTTCCAAAATAAACTAATATGCACTAAAAAGTAAAAAAATAATTGCATATTCTTCTATAATTTTCAACTTACTTTTTCTACTCATCAATATGTAGTTACGATCTATATTACGATAAAATAATGTAGTTACAATTATTGTTATTTTTGGAGTCGGTGTCGACGACGAAACGAAATTATAACGTAAAATATCGTATTTATAATAACAGACAATTTATTAACGAAAATATTAAAATGTGTATATGAATAGTAAACTTTCGTTAGAGCAAATTCCACCAAACATAACAGTTAAAACGTCAGTAACAAAGTAACGCCACAGTGAAAGTGATGAAATGTATATTTGAAGCGAAAATAAAAGTGTACGGAGATTTTTGATTTGACCTACAAGTTGAACGTTCAAGTTATGAGTAACAATTGAACGAATCTAAGGCGATTTAAAGAGCCCCACCAAAGTCAAAAATACTTAAATCTAGATCTTCCTGCCCTTATCCCAAACTATGTGAGGTTAACACATGTATTTAGCCCGTCTGGATGGCGACCACCTTTGGTCAGTATGCCGCCATAATAACCTTGTGTTGTGTTCCGGCATTAGTGACCGAGGTTCCTGTACCCTTATGGGACAGCAGCGTGTTCGCGATGCCACTAGCGTTGCAAACACCCATAGGCGACGGTAACTGCTAAATTCTAAGCGGGCCGTCAGCCTGTCTGCTGTTCTACAGCAATAAAAAAACATGTTTTTTCCTTCCACTCTCCTCAATTAGCCGTCACCTGAACATTCATACCTTTTTTAACCATTTCATCTTTTACACAATCCATTCATCTTTTCATTGGTCTACCTTTCCTCTTGTATTTATCCAATCTCATTTCTAGCATCCTCCTTGTTACATGACGTCTCTCTCTACGCATTATATGGCCATACCAGGCTAACCTATTACTTTTCAACTTCTCAATCACCAGCGCTACATTTAAATCTATAAATAATTCAAAAATATACATCATAACTATACTAAACTATTATATAATTTCACTATCTAAATAGATTTAGGGACCTCCTAATATGAAAAAGATTATCAATTTATAGTTTTAAAAATTTTAACCACATATTCATTGATATTGTGATTTTCTGAACACTTTTTAGAAAGAAAATATACGTACTCGAATTTACAATGAGCTGAGGCTTTCTTATCACAGTACGATATGAAATTTTCCAAAAAAGACGTCATAAAATTTCGTCAAGGTGGGCAGCAGGTTAACTATGCCTCTGGTGTTGCAAACGTTCAAAGACGGCGGTGACCACCTGCTATTGCTTGGCCATTTGCCTGTCTGCTACACTCCTGTTATAGTAAAAATATATATCCATACGAAAATTAATTAAGGTATTAAAATTTTAGTTGTTATACTAAAATTTAATTCCATGCTTTTCGATGACCATTGCCATTCTACATGGCCACTGAAAAGTGATACGTCACAGTTAGAAGGACACACAACAAACCGAGCTTAAAATTCGTTCAACTTACTTTGAAATAATTACTATGATAAAGAAATTATACGAACATACTAAATGTTAAAGACAACACAAAATATCAACATTTTATCTACTCATTATTATCAACATCTTATAAATAAATTTCATATACCATCATTCTTACATCAAAACTTTCCGTCAATTCGTCGTTTAGTACTTTCCTGACATACAAACCTACACACGCATTCATTAATATGTAAAGTCAAATGAATTTACAAACTAAAATAGACTATATACATTACACATAACGTTGAATATTATAAAAGTGTTTAAAGACAATGCGATCATAAATAACTTATTTTAATACGTTGACGGATTGTCATAAACTTTAGTCGTAAACATATTGTAGAGAATGGGGTGTTAGCAAGTCAAACATCCGTAGGAAGACGTGAGATTTTCGCTGTACGAAGTCTATTACATATTTGAGGTAGGTGTAGAACAAAAGACTAAAAAGCACAGCGTTAGAGTGTATTGTAGAGTGTACTGAATTACACCTTCATATTATTTTCAGAATCTCTATAAGTTAATCCGATGGCACAAATTTAGATGCGATTCTACTAATGTATGGTAATTTATTCCTAGATAAATATGTGTTTTCTACGTGTAACGTTTATCTCTTTACAAATTACTTTAACTGTTAAACATAGTGTCAGTTTTAAGTCAAACTAATATTTTTAAATAAACAAAAGGCATTTGAATATTTAAAATATTCAAATGCCTTTATGCCTTATGCCTTTAAACGTTACTTGTATCATTAGATATTTGAGGAGAACATTCCAAGCAGGGGCGTCCAGAAATATCAACGACTTGCACGCGATCCTATGCTCTTATTATACAAACACATTTAAAAAATTAATTTATATTTAGAATTTATCAAATCAGTCTAATGGGTTTTCTATGCATATACTCATTATATAATTAAATTTAATATATAATGCAAGCATAACACAGTGAGAGGCCATTTCAAATTAGGAAACAACTGTAATGCATGCATGTGTTGTCTATAGCAGTCTCATAAGTCACAAATGTGCCTGCAAATGTTCAACGTTTAACAAATCTCCCTTCCGCGAAGTGGTAAATCAAATAGAAAATATAGTAAGTTGTGTATATAGCAAGATAGAGCTATAATTAATCAAATAAGCTAAGCAGTAAATATACAAAATATCTGAATGACATGCTCAAATAAGCCGGACTTTAAAACCGAAAGTTCATACATGAACGAGTTTTCCTCATTCCATATACAGTTTGTCACTCCAATCCTGTTTTGCATCATTCGGTGATATTGTGAAAGCGTATTTTCGGCGCATATAAGAGAAATTATGTACACCTTTTGAGGGAAATGATGCCAATATCGTGTACTTTAAAGGTCAGTTAATGGAAGAATTTGTATGGTTTCTATTTGTGTACAATTGTGGTTAAGTGAAGAAAAAGCCATCGAACAGTTTCTACCAATGACGACACCACCAGGTCATACAATCTGAAATAAATATTTTAGTTTAGCTAATATGACAAACTAATATTTGGTCATATGTCAAGGTCAATTAGCGATGGTGCAAACGAGTTTTATAGAGTAAGAATACTAACCTCTGCAGTCGGGGTCAGCTTGTCGTAAAAGGCGACAAAACAACGCTAGCTGTATTATAGGGCTCCAAATCCATCTGGACGGCAACGACCTTTGGTCTATAAGTATGTTACGGCATTAGTGACCCAGGTTCCTGTACCCCTATGAAAAATCAGCGTATTCGCGCTGCTCCTAGCGTCGCAAACCTCATAGGCGACTGTAACTGCCTACTATTGAGTGGGCCGTCAGCTGCAATTATGTCAGGAATAAGATGGCGTTCAGCTGATTATATTTATATAGCTATCTCATTATTAAATTACGATTATAAATAGCTCTGCTTTCTGCTATAGTTGGAAAGATTTAATTGAATTGGATAGATTAGAGATTCGACTGATTGAAATGAGCTAAAAATTGAAATTATTAACATTTGGCATCATTTCATTATGTCCTACTCATACATACTTGACCTACATAACGGTGCAGCATTAACAATAATTAAAAATACGAGGGGCGTTCAATAAATAGTGATCATGTGATACATTTTCTTTGAAAAATAATAATACTGGCAGGCATAACCCAGACATTAGATATAACGATAATAAAAAAGAAAACAATCAATTCTCTTATGTTTATTAAAAATAGAAGTCATATGTTTGCGTCGTGTCGGAACGTGTTCATAAAAATGGATAAAATTGAAGTTCGCGCGGTAATAATATCTCTGCTTGAAAATTTTTATTACGGAGCTGGTAAATCAAGATTTGAGAGCAATGTTTAGGGGTTCATGCTCATTCTTATTCTACGGTTGCACGTTGGTGTACTGAGTTCAAGCGAGGAATAACTCCCATTAACGATGACCCCCGCATGGGATGCCCTACAGCGGTAGTGACTGAACAAATGATTAAAAAATTGAAAACATTGTTTTGGCGGATCGTCTTGTTACTGTTTGTTTTATAGCAGAAAAAAATAAGATTTTTATAAGAAATGTCCATAATATTATACACAACCATTTGGGTATGAAAAAAGTGCCCAGAATATTTTCTGACGCGCAAAAACAAACGAGACTGAAAATTTCACAAAGCTGTTTGGGTTTGTTACAATAAGAACTTGACCGATTTCCAGCTCGATTCAAAACTATTGACGAAATATGGCTTCACCATTATGACCTGGAAATGAAAAAACAGTCCATGACTTGAAGGAGACCGTCTTCTCCAACTCCGAAGAAATTTAAGGCGATTCCATTCTCCGGTAAGATCACGGGCTGTTTTTTCTGGGACAGCCAAGGGGTGGTAATGATCGAATACCTTAGTCATGGAGCTACTATTACGGGAACTTTCTACGCAGGACTAATAACAAAGTTGCGTGAGGAAATACGCAAGCAACGGCGTGGCAAACCTGCTAAAGTTGATTTGTTTCATCAAGACAACACCCCCACGCATATGTCCAGAGTTGCGATGGCTGGCTCGGAATTGATGGAATATCCTCCATATTCACTGGACGTTGCTACTAGTGATTGTTACCTATTTTCACGGTTAAAGAAACATCTCAGGCGCCATAAATTTGAAGATGATGACGCAGTAGCGTCACGGTACAAAGAATCAGAAAGAATATTTTTTTAAAGGGAATTTTAGCTTTAAAAATAAGATATACAAAGTGTATAAACCTGAAAGGTAACTACGTCGAAAAATAAAATAACATTTAATAAAAGATAATTGCGTCATACTCATCATCACTTTGTATGGAACATCCTAGTATAATGTATTAATAATAAATATATCGCGCTCTAGTGATATATTAGGGAAAGTCAGATCAATTTAAGTATACTCAATAAATGTACCTACATTGCGTGGTATTCTGATCGTGTTAGACAAGGTTTGTTAAGTAATAAAAGATGATTGAAAATTACTGGTAAAAGTAGTTTTTTACTATGATAAATCATTGTTAGTATCGCCAGAATCGCTGTCTCAATTTGATTGACTCACACGATTCAGATCGTTAAATGAAATGGGAAGAATTATGGGATGTAGATATATATATATGTATGTGATCTTATTTATATTAAGTATGTAGTCTTCACATATTCGATATGAATCTTTATTTCATGAGATCGATGATTGAATTCCAACTTTCGCATTTTGGCCTCGATTCCCGCTAAAAATATGGACTTCAATTTTTTTTCCTGAAAATGATCTACCTTTTGGTAACTTATTTGAAATTACAATCTAGCCTTATACGTAGACTAATTAATAATATAAATTTAACTTAATTTGCCAAGTAAAGTTTACTAAGAATGTGTCCATTAATACTTTTCTTAATGTCTCTATTAAGGGGAAGTCACTTTGTTCTTGTGTTCTTTGTTGACTACAATAAGTAGATATTTTTACACTGTCTAATAAATTAATACATAAAATATTGACGCCTCGACGACCATCTGGCGTAACTGTTATCGCAAGTCGGTATGCTTGCGGAGGTCATGCATTCGATTTTCGTCCAACGTCTGGGTGTTTATGTATAATAAGTATTTATTTACAAAAAAAAGTATTTATGTAGCATATTAGTTGTTAGTACCCATATCACAAGTGCTATGCTACTTAGTTTGGGATTAGAGATGTGTGAAATGTCCAAATATATTTGTTTATATTTATTAATATCGACGCTTGAAAGGCAACCTTAACTTTACTGATATTGAGTGAATTTTCCATGAAATTTTATCCAATATTTAGAAAAATATTGGAAGAAAAATATTCCAATATTTAGAAAAAAATATTTTAACTCATCTAATTTTTGGATGGAAATTATTATTTATTTTCTGTTAGTTCATTTCAATCCAACAATTAGGTGAGTTATAATTTTTAATCTTCAAATTTTTGAACTTCAAATCACTTTCCTGCAAAGTTCACTCAATGTCGCTCGGTCAAGGTTACCTTTCAACCGTCAATATATGTTTTATTAAGTGTCGATCGATTGAATTTATATTTTAGGTGATTATAAAAGGAAATGCGATCTTATTGAGTTACAAAAAAAAGTTTTTAAGTGTTCAAAATACTAGAAAGAAAATATTTTTTTAAAGTCAAATACATATATATTTAATTATGATTTAAATATTTTCAAAACGTGTATGACTGTTACAAGAAGAAGAAGCGGCAAGCAGCTACCCAGCAACACGTTTATCTATTTTTTTTTTAAATTTTGTTTTTTTTAATTAGATTTATGTTGTAAATTAATAAGAAAAAAATGGATTCCTTAACAAGAAATCAAGATGGTTTAGATAAAATGAAATGAAAATGAAAAAATATTTATTTACAACATGTACAATTGTACGAGATAACAGATATTGCAAATGCAGACAAAATGTGTTACATACATGAAGAACTAATCAATTCAAAACAGATTAACCGTGGCCCCCACGCTAGATCAGAGTCTGTGTTGTGGGGACCCAATACGATCAACAGAAGTAGCAGGCTCGGTTATTTTCTAAGTTAAAATATTAGTAGTTAAAATTTGTTTTGGGAAACATTAAGATGTAATGTTGTATATTGTATAGATTTAATTTTGGTTAATAACGTCAATTTTTATTTAAATAATAAAATTATAATATAAGTACACAAATGAAAAAAATTATTCCTGTAAATATATAAAAGTAAGTTTTAAAAATATATACATATTAAGTTACATAAATTATACCAGTAGATTTTAAGTTTCTTGATACGAAATTGTTTTTAGGCAATTCGTAAATACATTTCTTACCTTAGTTTCTTACTTTCTCCCGAATGGGAGATGTTTTATGTCACATTTTTTAACAACTTTGTTATAAATATAAATCGATAAGAAAGAGACAAACCGTTTGGCAAAGTAGGTATTTGTACACGAATACTGTAGTTTGAATATTCGGCGATTTAATAATAATAAAATTTAATCATAAAACTTGCTGTTAATAATAAATTTATGAGTATCGAGGCAAACATTTAGTATGAAGAGCTGTCGAACGGTCAAAACACCGCTTTCTTTGTATGCCTCTGCTGTGAGATGGCGACGTGGTTTGGATGGCGACGTAAAGTAGCAATAACAAGTATGAAACTAAGGAAATTAATTAAAATGCCTACAGCTATGTCAAATCAGCTGTATCTTAAATAAATTCGTTAATCGAGCAATTCAATTAAATATTATTCAATTTGCGTATCAATTCATAAGTTACAATCTATTACGATTCGAAACCAATTTAAATTAAATTAAAAACCTAAAAGTTTCAATGATCTGTAAAAATTAATATTATAATGCTTAGAATTAGAACTCCTGTCAGGTGTAAATGTATTATTTGATACTTGGTAATAGGACTTCGTACGACGTCTAGATCTTCTGCTCTTATACCACATTATGGGATTGGCATAACGTCTTCTTTCCTTCCACTCTCCTTGGTTAGCCGTTTTTTAACATTCACACCATTTTTTGACCATTTTCATTTGTCTACTCCTCCTTTTGTAGCCATCTACTAGCATTTCTAGTATTTTCCATGTTACACGACATTTTGCTCTTTGCATTATAATAATAGGCTAGTCTTTTAAGTTTTTTTAATAACTGGAGTTACTTTCACGTTTCCTCTAATATACTAATTTCTTATTTTATCCTTAAGGCAACTCAGCGCACACAATCGCATCTTAGCATTCGCATCTCTGCAGCCTGTAACGTTTCATTCTTCCCTTTTGTGGCCCTTCATTACTATCCATATAATGCGACGGGCCTTATTACGGACTTAATATTTTACCTTTGAGTTTAAGTGGCACTCTTGAGTTGTAAATTGCTCCTGAGATGTTTCCATTTCATCCATTCTGCATCCAATCATTTTTTTACATCTCGGCCTATCGTCATCATCATTGCTCTGGATCATAGGTACCCGAAGTTGGAGCAAGTTGGCAGACACGTTACATACATATCATACAAATTTTTGTAATAGATAATTTAAGAAAATTATTAGTAATATAAATGAGTATATTAGATGCATATCCGTTGGACGGATGATGAAGGTCGTATATAATACAAAATTAAGCGCGGAAGTAATCTATATATGTTCAGATTCCATGTTAAAATAATTATAGCGTGAATTTTTACTAGTAATTTACTATTGGTAAACAGTTATATTTCAATTTTTTTATTGCTGTAGAACAACAGATAGGCTGATGGTCCGCTTAGAAATTAGCAGTTACCGTCGCCTATGGGTGTGTGCAACGCCGTGGCATCGCAATCACGCTGCTGTCCTATAAGGGTCTTATCTGTGCAGGGGTGGAGAAAGAATACTAACCTCTGCGGCCGGGGTCGGCCTGTCGTAAAAGGCGACCAAACAACCCACCCTAACTACGTGGTAGGGCCTCAAGCCCGTCTGGATGGCGGCCACCTTTGGTCTTAAGTATGCCGACATAATAACCTTGTGTTGTGTGCCGGCATTAGTGAACCAAGTTCCTGTACCGTTATGGGACAACAGCGTGTTCGCGATGCCACTGGCGTTCCAAACACTCATAGGCGACGGTAACTGCTAAATTCTAAGCGGGCCGTAAGCCATCTGTTGTCCTACAGCAATAAAAAAAATCATCTATTCCTTTTAGTTAACTCCACCTAGTTTCCAAGTAAGCAGCAGAGTTTGTGGTATGCAGGCTAGATTATTTTTTTATTGCTGTAGGACAACAAACAGGCCGACGGCCCACTTAGTATTTAGCAGTTACCGTCGCCTATGGGTGTTTGCAATGCCAAGGGCATTGCTAATAATGTCATCTGCGTACTGGTAATGAAAGCTAGTCGCTTATACCGAAACACAATGCAAGTTAGGCGGCATATTTAATAACTAGAGGTGGTTGCCATCCAAACGGATTTCGAGCCCTGCCACATAGCTTGGGTGGTCTAGTCGCCTTTTATGACAGGTCGACCACGGTCACAGAGGTCAGTATTGTTACTTGGCCCCTGCATGGATAAAAACAACTAATATACTATAAACTCTAAGGACTTCTAAAATATCAAGAATTATCGAGAGTTTGAACTGTCAAATGGTCCGAAATGTTTGAGAGAAAAAACACGTAATATTACTCGTATCTTAGATTATTCTAAAACATCAATTTTCTTACCACCTCCTTCCATTTTTGCGATCTCATAACTAACACAAACTTTTTATCTGTAAAAAATATAACCAACGAAAGAGTAATAGAAATGAAACTAACTAAACAAATTAGTGCGGAAGTGAGTGTCAAACTAATCATTACAATAAGAAATGCTCGTGCAACGATGGTCTTTGAACTTGTTTCAAAATGCAACTCAATGAAATCTGATAACGTTTAATATTGAGTGTTTGACGCTTATGAGTTCGAATTAACGCGTCGTTTTCTTATGTCGCGATGTTTTATTGATCGAATTACCAAGTGCTTAAAAATGTATAGATTTATTTTGATATATATATATATATATATACCTAGTCAGGTCATAAATTCTGTCACATGTTTAATGTAAAATAATTGTAACAAGTTTATTAATTATGTAACCATTCATATACCAAAATGAACTTAACAAAACATAGATTCTTATGACATTAAAGTTTATTCAAAATGACCTCCGTGATTTTGAATACAAGCCTTCAATCTGCGCGGCCAGTTGTCTATCGCAGCACGAACGAGGTCCATGTCAATATCGGCGGCTGCCTTAATCAAGGATGTCTTAAGTGACTCCAAATTGGGATGAGACTTTGAGCACGCCTTTTCCTCCAAGTGTTGCCATATCTTGTAATCTAACGGATTCAAATCTGGACTGGAGGAGGGCCAGTCTTCGTGCCGGATGAAGTCGATTTCACGCGCCGCCAGCCAGTCTTGTGTGCTCTTGGCTCTATGAGCTGGCGCCGAATCTTGTTGGAATACCCAGTGCCTGTTATTGAACATGGTATGAGAAACAGGTTCCACAAGGTTCGTCAGGACTGTATTTTGATACACAACAGCATTCGTTTTTACACCTTTCTCACAAAAATGTACCTCTGTTAAGCCCCAATAAGAAACTCCCAACCATACCATGAGCGAGGATGGAAAATGACCTCGTTGGACACGCGGAATACGGTTGCTCGCTTCTTAACTACTGTGTGCGTACACCTTATCATTTTGTTTGTTGTAGCTCTCTTCTACGGTAAACATTTTTTCATCCGAAAAAAGAATTTCCCGATATTTTTTTCCCGCGTACCGCTTCAACAAAGCGCGGCATCTCTTCAGTCTCAGGTCCATTAGACGAGCATTCAAACGATGTCCTGTTTTTCTTCGATATGCCCGAAGCCCTAAGTCTTCATTTAACACCCTTTTCACCGTGGTTCTGCTTAACCCCATCTGAAAGGGCCAACAGTTTCTGCTTACGTTTGGGATTTCTTTGAATTCGTGCCTTCACAGTTTTTATCACTGCTGGAGTCCTAACAGACCGAGGGCGACCACTTCTTGACCTGTCATCTACACTAGAGTCTTCATTGTATCGTTTGATGGTACGATAAACGAATCTTTTGGTAATATTCAAATTTTTCAGTATGTTAAAAATTTGAATTGGCGCGTAACCGCAACGATGCAACGCAATAACTGCAACACGGTCTTCTTTAAGCGTCCACTCCATATTTAAAAATGAGTAAAATTCTAAAAGTTATACATTTTTATTTTCATGAACAATTCGAAATTCGAATTCAATAAACTTTTTTGTGGCCAGCATTCTAAAAGAAAAGTTTTTACTGTGTGACAATACTTATGACCTGACTAGGTATATATATATATATATATATATATATATATATATATATATATATATATATATATATATATATATATATATATATATATATATATATATATATATATATATATATATATATATATATATATATATATATATATATATATATATATATATATATATATATATATATATATATATATATACCTAGTCAGGTCATAAGTATTGTCACACAGTAAAATCTTTTCTTTTAGAATGCTGGCCACAAAAAAGTTTATTGAATTCGAATTTCGAATTGTTCATGAAAATAAAAATGTATAACTTTTAGAATTTTACTCATTTTTAAATATGGAGTGGACGCTTAAAGAAGACCGTGTTGCAGTTATTGCGTTGCATCGTTGCGGTTACGCGCCAATTCAAATTTTTAACATACTGAAAAATTTGAATATTACCAAAAGATTCGTTTATCGTACCATCAAACGATACAATGAAGACTCTAGTGTAGATGACAGGTCAAGAAGTGGTCGCCCTCGGTCTGTTAGGACTCCAGCAGTGATAAAAACTGTGAAGGCACGAATTCAAAGAAATCCCAAACGTAAGCAGAAACTGTTGGCCCTTTCAGATGGGGTTAAGCAGAACCACGGTGAAAAGGGTGTTAAATGAAGACTTAGGGCTTCGGGCATATCGAAGAAAAACAGGACATCGTTTGAATGCTCGTCTAATGGACCTGAGACTGAAGAGATGCCGCGCTTTGTTGAAGCGGTACGCGGGAAAAAAATATCGGGAAATTCTTTTTTCGGATGAAAAAATGTTTACCGTAGAAGAGAGCTACAACAAACAAAATGATAAGGTGTACGCACACAGTAGTGAAGAAGCGAGCAACCGTATTCCGCGTGTCCAACGAGGTCATTTTCCATCCTCGCTCATGGTATGGTTGGGAGTTTCTTATTGGGGCTTAACAGAGGTACATTTTTGTGAGAAAGGTGTAAAAACGAATGCTGTTGTGTATCAAAATACAGTCCTTATGAACCTTGTGGAACCTGTTTCTCATACCATGTTCAATAACAGGCACTGGGTATTCCAACAAGCTTCGGCGCCAGCTCATAGAGCGAAGAGCACACAAGACTGGCTGGCGGCGCGTGAAATCGACTTCATCCGGCACGAAGACTGGCCCTCCTCCAGTCCAGATTTGAATCCGTTAGATTACAAGATATGGCAACACTTGGAGGAAAAGGCGTGCGTGAGGCTCAAAGCCTCATCCCAATTTGGAGTCACTCAAGACATCCTTGATTAAGGCAGCCGCCGATATTGACATGGACCTCGTTCGTGCTGCGATAGACGACTGGCCGCGCAGATTGAAGGCCTGTATTCAAAATCACGGAGGTCATTTTGAATAAACTTTAATGTCATAAGAATCTATGTTTTGTTAAGTTGTAAGGTATATATACCTAGTCAGGTCATAAATTCTGTCACATGTTTAATGTAAAATAATTGTAACAAGTTTATTAATTATGTAACCATTCATATACCAAAATGATTTTAACAAAACATAGATTCTTATGACATTAAAGTTTATTCAAAATGACCTCCGTGATTTTGAATACAAGCCTTCAATCTGCGCGGCCAGTTGTCTATCGCAGCACGAACGAGGTCCATGTCAATATCGGCGGCTGCCTTAATCAAGGATGTCTTGAGTGACTCCAAATTGGGATGAGGCTTTGAGCACGCCTTTTCCTACAAGTGTTGCCATATCTTGTAATCTAACGGATTCAAATCTGGACTGGAGGAGGGCCAGTCTTCGTGCCGGATGAAGTCGATTTCACGCGCCGCCAGCCAGTCTTGTGTGCTCTTCGCTCTATGAGCTGGCGCCGAATCTTGTTGGAATACCCAGTGCCTGTTATTGAACATGGTATGAGAAACAGGTTCCACAAGGTTCGTCAGGACTGTATTTTGATACACAACAGCATTCGTTTTTACACCTTTCTCACAAAAATGTACCTCTGTTAAGTCCCAATAAGAAACTCCCAACCATACCATGAGCGAGGATGGAAAATGACCTCGTTGGACACGCGGAATACGGTTGCTCGCTTCTTCACTACTGTGTGGGTACACCTTATCATTTTGTTTGTTGTAGCTCTCTTCTACGGTAAACATTTTTTCATCCGAAAAAAGAATTTCCCGATATTTTTTTCCCGCGTACCGCTTCGACAAAGCGCGGCATCTCTTCAGTCTCAGGTCCATTAGACGAGCATTCAAACGATGTCCTGTTTTTCTTCGATATGCCCGAAGCCCTAAGTCTTCATTTAACACCCTTTTCACCGTGGTTCTGCTTAACCCCATCTGAAGGGCCAACAGTTTCTGCTTACGTTTGGGATTTCTTTGAATTCGTGCCTTCACAGCTTTTATCACTGCTGGAGTCCTAACTGACCGAGGGCGACCACTTCTTGACCTGTCATCTACACTAGAGTCTTCATTGTATCGTTTGATGGTACGATAAAACGAATCTTTTGGTAATATTCAAATTTTTCAGTATGTTAAAAATTTGAATTGGCGCGTAACCGCAACGATGCAACGCAATAACTGCAACACGGTCTTCTTTAAGCGTCCACTCCATATTTAAAAATGAGTAAAATTCTAAAAGTTATACATTTTTATTTTCATGAACAATTCGAAATTCTAATTCAATAAACTTTTTTGTGGCCAGCATTCTAAAAGAAAAGTTTTTACTGTGTGACAATACTTATGACCTGACTAGGTATATATATATATATATATATATATAAATAATTGGAATCTCGGAATCAGCTCCAACAATTTTCATGAAATTTAGTATAGGGGGGGTTTCGGGGGCGATAAATCGATCTAGCTAGGAATCATTTCTAGAAAATGTCAAAAGGTGGCGTTTGAGTAGTCCCAATTTAAACTGAAAAATGACTCTTCCTGACATCTATCGGCGGATAATAATACTATTTTTTTTAAATTGCTTTAACGACACAACAACAATAAAGCTATTCCAGCAGATGGCGTTATTAAGTAACACGAAGTCAATGAGTGTTTGCTTTGAGGTTAGACTAAGAAAATCAATTGTTAATTTCCGAAAAATACAATTTATAAAAAAATACCGAGCAATACTCGGTCATCCGGATATATATATATATATATATATATATATATATATATATATATATATATATATATATATATATATATATATATATCAAGATGGACCAATGATCTGGTCAAGATCGCCGGGATAGGTTGGATGAGGGCAGCGCAGGACCGATCATCGTGGAGATCTTTGGGGGAGGCCTTTGTCCAGCAGTGGGCGTCTTTCGGCTGAAATGATGATGATGATGATATATATATATATATATATATATATATATATATATATATATATATATATATATATATATATATATATATATATATATATATATATATATATATATATATATATATATATATATATATATATATATATATAAGAGATTTCCTAGGGATCTCTTGACAACTTGGAGTTAGAGAATTATCGCAGGTTGGGACCAGCAAGAGTCAACTTTATTTATATACCTTATTTGTAAAGCAATATGTACTTCACATAAACGTATCGCAATTCCACACCAGAATGTCTCCAACCCTTAATGACTACTAGTCCACCGATTTAGTCACTCAGCGTTCTATAGAAAGAGCCAAGCTCGGATCTCTCAGGGATCACATTCGCAATAAGGTGATCCGTTCGACCGTTCGATAAGCAAACTGAATTGGCATTAGTCAATTCAAATATATCGGAGAACCGACAATCGTTGGAGTTAACGTATTCTAAAGTGGAGACCCCATCTTGGCATACGTAGTATAAGACGTCCCCTAACAACATGGGAAGATGACCTGTGGCTGGCAGGAAAAGTGGATGCAAGCCAAAAGACCAAGCGTATCAGTAGCAATCTATAAAATAGTTATAAAAATAGGTCACATAGTACGTGTACATTCCCTTGTACGGAGGCAAGTGGTTTCACACTCGAAGGTCAACCTAGACGTCTTAGGTTTGATTCCCACAATGACATGAAGTACTAAAGCATTTTTACTGCCTAATATGCATAATATTATAACGTAACTGCAACGTACCAATGGCTTGGAAAAATATCACGAAGAGACCTGCATACCGGTATGTGTGACCTGGCAATTCACCTTGGGCAAGCGTGGTATACCGTTTCAGGAGGAGTCACAATCCCAGTAGTAGTTTGGGTTGTTATTATATTTATTATATAATAAAAGCTACAGACATTTGATACAAAAATTCATTAGTAAAATACTACATTATAAAACCAAAAGTCTAGATTCATTAATCAAATAATTTTTATATAATTTAACGAAACTTTCTACGTTCTTAATCTCCCGTCAGCTGTCACTTTTCAGCTAAAACAGTGAAATAAGAATATATTTTATATAATTATTTATTAAGTAAAAATACCTGTATTCCTCAATAATCCAGGCTCGCCTATCCAGCACTCACATTAAAAAAATGTTTGTTTACATTAAACCAGATCATATGGTCCAAATGTCCACACATTCGCTTCGCGCGGTTTCGGTTCGCTCACTAAAGTTTATCTGTGAGTTACAAGTGGGAGGAGAGTGGTGCCAACCTCTCTTTCGCAAATAGTGATGTCTACATTAGGATATCGATACATTTCTCGAAAGTAACCGTTTAACGCTAATAAATAAATAAATATATTGGAACGTTTCACACACCGCCAACTAGTCCCATACTAAATTGCATATCACTTGCGTTAAGCAATTTAATTTGAGTATTAGACAACTGATATACTGACTACATATTTATCTGACTATGACTGGACCTTTAGTAAATAAATACATAGATAAACACCCAGACACTGGACGGGAATCGAACCCGTGACCTACTGACGTGCGTTTGTCGTTACGTCAGGAGGTCATCAAATGAAGAGGTCGTATTAGAATGAATGTATGTGTTTAGTAGTTCGTATCCAATATATCGGCTGAGGTTTCTGTCGGCTGAGGTTTTCCGTTTGATTTTCCTTATTTATGTTACTAATACTTTTCTTTATTTTTATTTTATTGTTATATTTATAAAAAGGCGTCACATAATTTCTTCATGGCCGATAGCGCATTGGCATTGCCTCAGGTGTTGCAAACGTCCATAGGCAATGGCCATCTGCTATCAAGTGGGCCAGATAGTGAAGTCCAGATATAAAAAATGTTAATTACGTAAGTCAAGAAAAATAGCAAAAAAAAATAAAAATTTAACTTCTTAAAAGTAACATACATAGTTTTAAAAATATCACTCTATTTTGTCAAATCCTTGAAAATCTTGATTAACGCCAACAAAGGCTTGACAAATGTTTATTTATGAAAATTCACCTATTATATTACTAATTTATAGATAAATTCCTAAATAATTATGATTGAACCATACATCCTAATAACTGTACACTGGATTTATGTATATTTCTAGAAATAATAATACACATAATCACGCATCTTTCCCGTAGGGGTAGGTAGAGACCACTTCTTTCCACTTGCTACAATCCTTACATACTTATTTCGCTTCGTCCACTTTCATTATTCCTTTCATAGATGCTTCTCAACGGCTGTATTTTAGTGTTTTTTTGTATATATTCAAGTGGATTCGAGAATAGTTTAGATTCACAATTCGGTCCTCTACAATTTATATATATATATATATATATATATATATATATATATATATATATATATATATATATATATATATATATATATATATATATATATATATATATATATATATATATATATATATATATATATATTATAATAACGTATATCGGGTCAGCTTATTTCATATATATACATTGAATGTAATTTCCGGTTACAGAATAAAATAAAGCATAACTTATATTATGAAAATCCAGTAGATAACATAAAGTTATCGACTATGAATATATTTATATTTCCCATCACTATTTTGCTACAGACTATGTTCAAGAGCAAGGTGAAGATCTGGGTCTTTGACCGCATATACTGTCCACTGTAAAACGGCTGGTTATACCGTATAATTTTGCAATTATTAACTAATTGTTAAATTTAAGTCCGGGTTAACGAATAATATAATCTAATATTATTTACATGTATTTTATACGAATAACTTTAAAATCATTTAAAGTAGTTTTATGATTGAAAAAAATTTAATTTTAGTGGAATTTTTAAAATAAAATTATTGATTTTGCTGGTCTTGAAAATACTAAGTGGTAAAATTGTGAAATTAATTTAATAATTATTAAAACATCTACTTAATGAAAATCAAATTAAATGAAGCCTGATTAATATATTTCTTCTTTAATTTTTGTTAGTGTAGCGAATAGAAGTCGTGGCACTTGCAAAATTAGCAAAAATTTATCTGTCTTGCCTTTGGAAATGATAATAAAAATTTGTTTTAGAAAAAAATAGTATAAACTGAGTTCTTGGAAGGAAAGATATAGATGATGATGCAGGTGCAGCCATCTTAGACTATAAGAAGACTTCAGAAGTAGATTTCGCTGCCCATTTCTGATATTATAATCAAGTTTTATATACTTAGAAGACAGGTTCTGTTTATATGTATATATTTATATATAGACGGCAGTTTTATTCAAAATTTGGCTATTGTTTTTGAATGACTCAACTAGTGAAGAAGAAGGCGAAAATGTTCTATAAATCATTGATTTAACTAATTCCAATTGTGGATGGTCACTGTGTAGACTACACATCATCTCATCCAGTATAATGTTTAAATGTTTATTAGTTAAAAGAAACAAAAATTACAATTTTATAGGTTAGCTTCGGCAATAATAATAATTGAAAATTAACCACAGCAATTTGAGCATTTAATAATTAATATTTATTTTATTACCTTATTCAGAACAAATATTTTAAATTTATTACCTTAAATAACGTACTAATCCGAGACTGGCTATAAACAACTGATGATACTGATATAATATGATCCATCAATACTGTAGTTTAAACATTTTAGTCCAACTCACCACATCCTTTCGAAAGTGACAGCCCGTGCGCATGAGGCCAGCTTAATCGACTGTTGAATGTTAAGCGATACTATTTACACTGGTACTCTTTACAAATTATGGAGTAGCACCTATTTTATTTGATATCCTCATTGATATTTATCTGAAGAAAAATATTTCAGAGGCCGAAACAGAAACTGACGTCATGACCGGAAATGACGCCGGAATGTTGACGGTGAAAGTGAAATACTCGTCTAAATGGTATGTTGAACAAAATAGTAGACTACATATTATGATGCCACCTATATTCATTTGTTCGGTAACGCTTGATTTGAATTGTTATATTTCAGAAACCGTTTTATCCGTGCAGGTGCGGAGAACGAATACTGACCTCTGCGGACGGGGTCGGCCTTTCCTAACAGGCGACTAAACAACCTAAGCTAGGTGGTAGCGCTCCAAGCCCGTCTGAATGACAACTACCCCTGGTTCTCAAATATGCCACCATAACCTTGTGTTGTGTTCTGACATAAGTGACCAGGTTCCAGTACAACTACGCGAAAGGCAGCGTATTAGCGATGCCTCTACTACTACTAAGTGGGCCGTCAGCTTCAGCGTCGGACTGGCTATGGCTAGTTGAGGTGGCATTTCCCAGCCGGGCCCCAGCTATCGTGGGCCCCCCACGGGCCTGGCTTGCGGCTCTTGCGGCTACCGTAGGATAGGAGGTCTGCGCAGGCTAGGTCCCAGCTCTTGCGGCCTAAATGTAAAACTAGATCAGATAGTTCATTCATACAATTAGAGAGAAATGAAGTAGAAATATTCGAAAAATGGTTGAACCTGAGCAAGCCACCCCTCAAACTAGTTCTGACTTTTTTCTGAACGGCAATAACTTTCAATCGAAACAACTTATTTAGACATGTATTATTATAGCGTAATGCATTACATTTTACATTGTTTCATAGATATTAAAGAAATTAAATTAAATTTTTAGATGTTCCTAAAAACTCGATAGATTCGGTACTGCAACATTTATAAATAATAATTAACGAACGTAACGTACTTCCGATGAAACGGAACCCATAAAACATTACCTAAAACATTGATCTCGACATACAAACAAATACAAGTTGCTGTTACGAAGAATTTCTAAAAAACCGAAGAATCATGATGAGTTATGCCAAGATGAAGCAACATTATTGGCTACAGACCCAAAGAGCTTCTATTCTATTTCTGTCTACAAAGTCATTATTAATAAAGCTTTAGTTCAAATGATTGAAAAATTCATCTGCAACGTAGATTTAATGAAAGATGCCGCTTGTTTGGACCCGAAAAACTTCAATAAAATCAACGAAAATGGGATTCCTAATGACGCACTAAAGTCTCTCGCATCAATTGCAAATGTCGATTGGGAGTTGCTGTCAAAAGAACAAATCTTTTGCAAATAATTTTAATGAACTCTCAAAAACTCTTTGGGATGAGCACATTTCACCTAGGCAACTTATACAAGACTCAGATTTACAAAGTGAAGAAGAAGACGACGAAGATGTCTTAAATCATACAGCAAAGGACGCCATGTTTTTCCAGAAATGGTTTGGACGTCTGTCAAAGTTGCATACTATGTGGATGTAAACTTTTACTGTGAGTATAACATGCATATCAGCACGTACACCACAAATGTTGCATATTGTTTAATTCTCACAATGATTTCATTCACGCAAGTGACTTGTGAGAGACGATAATCAGCGTTGAAGCGTATTAAAACGAGACTTCACTCTCTACTGGGACAAGAACTGTTGAATTCATTGATTATATTAAACACAGAATCGGATTTAATCCTTTTACGATCGAGTCATTAACTGCTTAGCTGAAAGTTCTCCTCTTTTAAAAAATGTTTTTGTTTGGCTAGCTTAATGCATTATTTGTTATATATTTACTAATTATTTTATTTTATTATTGATTGACATATCCAACAGCTTATATTTAGTATACATGTTTGAATTGTGTTATACATAATACAAAAGCCAATAAATACGACATCATTGCCGAAGTAACCAAGCACTCAATGGTTGCTAAGCCCATTAATGTTAGAGGAGAGACTATTTAAATAATATCAGTATCTTATGTCAAACTATTTTAATAATTATTGGATCAATAATTATTGAAATATCTGTCGAGTCAATCGTATCTAAGCAAATTCATTGCCACCCCTATTCTACGACGACGCTGCCATCTCGCGATTCTTCGCATTCATGATTCGCATTGAAAATATACGCTGCGCACGCGCCGCTTAGATTTCCTCGATTTCCGTTGTTCTATTCCACTATTTCAAGAAACTAGTTCGAAAGTAGTTCGTGCTAGTGTCTCCTACAGCTATAATACGACTACGAATAATACGAAGAGTCCCAGTAGTACGAAGACCGAGGTAAGTGGTGGTATGCATCTGTATTGACGAAATTCGTTTTCTTTCGTTCGTTGTATCCACGCAGAGGCTGAGAAAGAATACCGACCTCTGCGGCCAGGGTCAAGCTGGCGTAAAAGGCGACCAAACAACCCACTCTAGCTACGTGGTAGGGTCCCAAGCCCGTCTGGAGGGCAACCACCTTTGGTCTTAGATATGCCGTTATAATGACTTTGTGGTATATTCCGTTATTAGTGACCCAAGTTCCTGTATCCCTATGGGACAGCAGCGTGTTCGCGAAGCCACTAGCGTTGCAAAAAACCATAGGCAGCTATAATTGCTAAGCTATAAGTGACCCGTCAGCCTGTTTGCTGTCTCACATCAATAAAAAATATCCATTCCCGATATCGAGCTCCTCCCTATCTTATTACATGTCTAACATAGACAGTTGTCAAGATGTCACTGTCAAGACATTATATCAACAGGCCAGTGTGAGCACAACATAGTAATGTACTTTCGTGAGTGATATACGTGGATAATTCGCGAGTCAGTGAGGTTGCAGTGAGATAGGAACACTAAGCCACCTGCGCTCAATGTCAAGAGTTGGGACACGTACGCATTGCACCGGCGTTTGCCATAGTGCATACACTACCAACGTTAGTAAGTCGCAAAACTGATCCCTTGAACAAGTATTGAAGTCGTCTGGTGGTGCAGGTGCACCCAGGGGCAGAGTTTTAAGAGATGCACGTAAGCCGAGCGCTAGAAATGACTCATTAAAATTACATTGCGTTTTTTGGTTGACAAGAGTGCGGGCTGGTCACGCCGCACCCCGGCGCTGAATATGCCTAAGGCGGAGCTGGTTAAAGACTCTGTAAATATTTTAGAGAACTCTGGCAAGTTGAGTTTCGTCACCTATTATATACCTATATACCACTAGGCTTAGGTCCAAGACCCTAGTCTTCACTCGGGATATTTGTATAAGTCATTTGCTTATTCAAAATTTTTAAATCTATGGAAGTTCATAATATTTTATAGTACGCGGTGAGTGTAGTAAATATAAGATAATGCTGTTAATTCTTAGAAAGAGTTGAACATAGACTAATTTAACTATTTCAATAACTGAAATGTCTAATAAAAAGTATTCCGATACTGGA
This sequence comes from Malacosoma neustria, assembly GCA_963693495.1. Classification (NCBI taxonomy): domain Eukaryota; kingdom Metazoa; phylum Arthropoda; class Insecta; order Lepidoptera; family Lasiocampidae; genus Malacosoma; species Malacosoma neustria. The sequence goes on from OY856393.1 coordinate 8,916,355, forward strand.
AATCGAACTTGAGTCTCCAGGGTGAGAGCCAGGTATCCTAGCCACTAGACCCTTAGTTCCTGAAGTGGTCCAGGTGGACCCCCGGGGGTCTACGTTGGCGTGACAAAAAATGGGTGTTCACAAAGATTTATTTGCTTTCGATAGTGAAGAATTAAAATGTATACATTATTTTTTAAGGAAAAATTTATTCCATTCACTAACGTTATTTCGGTGGTAACAGATGGAGCTACTGCCATGGCCGGCCGATATCCTGGGTTTATAAGCCATCTTAAAAAAATTATACTAAAGAGGTAACTGCAATTCAATCTGTTATCCACCGACCACACCTAGTACGAAAAATTTGAGTGATAGATCGCACCAATCGCTGCAATTTATGATTAAATGCAGTTAAGAAAAAAAAAGCAATGCGTTGAATACGCGTTTATATGCACAGTTGTGCGATGAAATTGATGAAGACTTCCAAAGATTGCTCTTACATACTGAAGATAATACGCTGATTTTCAGAAAGTGCATGTGTAATAAGATTTTACTCACTTTTTGAATCAATTTTAGAGTTTCTGGAAAGTAAAATTTCCAGATTTAAAAGAAAACCTGATCAATTTGAAAGCACACATCGCGTATTTGACAGATTTTTACAATTACAGGGGGACAGTTTAAATTTAATAAAAACAAAGAGTGTAATTTCAGCGTTTCTTGAAATATCGAAATTAATGAAGCAAAATATTAGTCGGCACGAATTTTCCCAGTTTTCAAACTTGTCACAGGTAGAATGCCTTGATGAGGATATTCAGACATACGTTCAATATTTAATTGCCCTGCATGTTCACTTCAAAATCAGATTCGAAGATTTTCTCACGATGGAAATACCACCGGAAATACAACGGAAGTAGAGAATGTGATATATACAAGAGGAGCTACTCGAGCTTAGCACTAATGAGGAGCTAAATGTGAAATTTAAAAGAGGGTATCAAACTTTTGGCTGCAGGCGGAAACACCCGAAAAATATCCTGGACTGTGGGGAATTGCAAGAAAGCTTTTGATAGCGTTTCTCTCGTTATATTTTCGAAAAAAGTTTTAGTGTCGTTATAAACCTTTTAACAAAAAAAAGGAGCGGATTGAATATCATGGAACGAGGAGATTTGCGGTTACAAAACTGAAGCCCAATATTAACTAGTTGCTAACAATCCATCAAGTACATCCTTCTCATTAAAATTATGACTATTTTGTGATTGTTATTGTAGAAGTTACGTTACGTTATTATTGTTTAATTTTAATTAGACTGTTATCATATTACAATGTAATATGATAACAATAATAATTAATAGTGTAATAATTACATATTTTAATAAAAACAACAAAAAAAATATACTGTTTTTATCACTCCGAATCGGGAGTTTTCTAAATGAATTAAGTGAGAATTAATTGGTTCCTTGTGCTGTGAGTAAATGTCAAAAAAGTAAAGTTGGATGGGATCACTTTTTTGATTGGTCAACTATATTTTTTTGACAACCACTCACAGCACAATCAATTAATTAATTAACCAATAAATTCTCATCATTTTTCGAAACCTATTAACTCGTGGTTGGAACTCAGTTGCAACGCAAATTTCCATAATAAGATCTCTTCATAATTTTTAACAAGTTTTGGGAATATGGTAGAAATGTAGCTGCAGGGGGTCCACCGGAATCAGCAAAATTTTGAAAGTGTTCTATGAGAAAAAAAAGTCTGAGAACATCTGCACTAGACCATATCGGAGATAGTTACAAAGTTAAAAATATATTAAATTATCTGTAGGAGTAATGTAATCTATACAAACAAAATTATAAGAGGTCTGCAGTAGTGCGCGCATCACGGCAGAACTACTGGATTTCAATTAAATTGTCTACGTCTTATTTCATAGACATTTGGCTCTTATCTAAAAAAGTTATTACGATATCTTTATTTAATAATTACTAAAGTTTAAAGAAACAACGATTTTTATAGATGTGGGATAAGCTTGCGAATGCGTAAACTTGCTTGCGAAAACTTCTCATATTTTTTCGATTTATTTGTGTTATTTGACCAGCGAAGCGGGCGGAAACGGCTAGTTGTAATATTAATATAAGATACTAGATGTCACTGTAAACAGTTAAAATGTTAAAACCAGCAGAAAGTGAAATATAATAAATTTGGAACTTTTTGTTTAAATTAATAACTATTAAAATTCGTTAAATTTTCGCAACGGACTGCTTTATATTTTTTAATAAAAGAACAATAGTCGCATGACTATGTATATACTTGAGATAATTATATGTTTACCCACTAGATGGCGTTAGTTTTATTCTGATAGTATACATTCTAAAAATAACTTATTTGTTGTGAAAAATCAATTGATGACCTCCGTAGTGTAACGGTTAACGTACGTACGCTTTCAGAGGTCACGGTTTCACAGGTAGAAAACTATAATATCAGTTGTATAGTACACAAATGATAAGCAACTTACTAGGTCTAGATAGCGTAGTATGAAATGTCCCAATATATTTATTTATTACTTTATTCTATTAGATGATACAATAATATGTATTAATTACCTTTAAGTGGATACTTTACTGATTTATTATATTTTATGTTATCTTTATAGTGTGATTTATTGTATGTTTACCAAATAAATAAATTAATGTGTATCGTATGATTGGTATTCAACCAATCTAGATTAACCAGCTAGCGGATTTTGTAGTTTAGTATTTAAAAACTAGATGGCGCTTAAACATGTAACAGTGAAAGAGTTTTAATTTTTACTTGATATTAAATATACGGGTATTGTTCCCCTTTACTGGAGTACAGGTTGGGGTTTCGGGATTAATTCTTTTACACCGTGTAGCAATCCTTAAACAATTTAAACATTTAAAAATAAGTTAAAAAAATTCTATGTCCGGCTCGGACATTTTTGAGCACTATCGTCAGAACTAGTTTTACTTAATAGGAGAACTTCAAAAAATTTAATTGGTTATAATACTGATGCTCACGCTACACATTACTTCATGGACAATTTTCTCTGCCTCAAATCGACTAGTCAATTTTAGGTCAATAACCTCGACTATAACATGGACAAGTAATTTAGAATTAAAATATTTTTTTCACTTACCTCTTGACTTTAGACCCTTAAATATTACTTACGCAACCGAAGTTCTTATAGATATTATTTATCAATTGCATCTTAACATACTTAATATTATAAATGTGAAAGTAAATTTGTTTGTTACGCATTCATGCGAAAACTACTTAACCGATCATCATGAAATTTGTACACATATTCTTGGAGGTACTAGAAGTAACATAGGGATACTTTTTATTGAAAAAAAAAATAGATTTTTTACGAAGATATTAATTACCCTTTCTCATTTTTTTCGATTTAATATTGTCTGTTAATCACGGAGCGGGCGTGATCGGCTAGTTTTAAATAATTTTTGTCAAAACATTATTGTGAAAAGAAAGAACGATATTTGTTTTTAATTATTTATAGAAGAACTTAAACTATATTAATATTTTATAACCAGTCTGCGGTCACGTATAGTTTAGCTGAGATATTGTAATCACTGGAGGACGTCTATCATAATATATGTAGTTAGGCATGAAGTGTGATGCTGATCCGGCATACTAGCAAGGTTTTACTGCCATAAAAATATTTAAAATCGCGTCCATGCCATATTAACGTCTTACTAAATTAAATAGCAAATTATTATATTCTATTATTCAATTCTATTATTAAATTCATAAAGATTATTTATTATTAATATATTTTTACTCTAAATAGAAATTAAAGTGATAAAGCTTTATTTACTTCTAAATACTCGATTCCATTTTAAATATATTTTTATAATTACATACCGATGAACTATTAATAACCTTCTTCAATACATTCAACACTAATGTGGATCTTGAAATATTAGTCTAAATTTACCACAAAATTAGTAAAATAAACAATTAATATTAACTTCATTTTATAATTACTTATTTTTTAAATATATTATGAACGGTGGCACCTAAAGCTTTAGGTGCCACTATATGCCACATTAACTAACGTGCCTTGCTTTTTAAACTGTGGACTTCATGATGTGTCTAAAAAGTATATTTGACAGAAACACACCTTGAAGAATTTGCCAAACATTTGTATCAGTCACAAACGCTCTCCGAAGAATCTGCTATGTGTTTGCATCAGCCACTTTCTTTAAATATTGAATGAATATAACATCTGGCCCTTTTCGCTCTGCACCACACAAACGGCACAAATAAATAAATTATTTAGGAGTGAAAATTAGTTTAATTTACCTTTAACTGAACCAAACAGCACTAATATATAAATAGGTTAGAGTTTTTGTTAAACTTAATATAAAAGCTATTGTTATCTCTTAAAGAACAGGAAAAGTAGTGATGTTTCGCCTTTTATACGACTTCCAAGGAAGCGGAGGAATTCAAGTAGCCACATTTATTTATATAATAATAACGAATAAATTCAAACATAACTATAACATTATACATTAAAATTTATGAACTTCATTTTCAGAATTTGGAATGCTTGTGATCTTAATTAGCAACAACAATATTCCAACATTCTAATTAAAAAAATATAACATACACACTACGACTATTGTCTACAAAAATATAAACGATTTAAAATCGGGCACTACAATATTGTCCAAAACATATAACTTCATCAAATAATATAGTCATTCCCACGGATTATCATCCATAGTATCGTTCACTGTACTCTTCATTTTATTAAACTTCTTTCTATTCATTCTGCTTTCAGAAACTTCTAGAATTTCACCTTTATTAAAATCTTCTGCTGCTATAATAGGTTTGAAACCTTCATCAACTGTCTTTAATTTGTTACTTGTTTGGATTTCTTTCGGCGTTTTTTGTTGAAACACAGGTCTCATCGGATAGTAAACATATTTTAAGCCGTTAATAATTTTATATTTTGGATTGACGTACGTTCTTCGGTTGTTACCAAGTCCAAGTAGTTTAGTCATCCAATACGTGTATGAATTTTGTATTATGTCTAATAGACTTCGTTTTGTTCTATTTTTCTTTTCATTACTGCCTTTAGACTTTTCATTTTTAATTAATGTACCTAAACCTCTTGACTCTGTTTTCATTTTATCCATATTTATTGAATCATTCTTACTTGTTAAATTTCTATCAGCGATTTGTGGTTCTTCGTAAATATTTAAATATTTCTTTATTATTTCGGATAGTATAGATAACATTCCATATTCTTCGCTGCCTTTTACGTTTAATTTTGACATAAGATACATTTTTTTATTATTTGTAAAATTGTTTACATTATTACTGAAGTCATTATTTTTTATTTTATCAACAACGCCCCTTTTTCTCCGTTTAAGCTTACCGTAATCATTACCTCTCTTTACTTCATCTATAGTGAGCTTCTTATCTTTATTTGCATATGTGACAGCTGGTATAACATACGTAATGATTGGTTCTTTAGCTTTTGATTCAAGTTTTTCCAATATCGACCGACTTTGCCATTGAGCGTTGGCATCGTAGCCTCCACCACCAAAATCTTGACCACCTGTATTTTAAAATGTATTTTTAGTTCTCTTATGCAGAAAATAATTGACTTAGTTTATTATACTGATATAATACCTGCTGGCATCCACGCTCCACCACTCCCGCCTGCTGCTGCCCAACCCTAAAATTGTTGATATTAAGTTGTTTATTCGTTATTGAACGAAAAATATCAGAACTCATTACATGTAAAAGGGTTTTTCCCGCTTCTTCCATGAAACTAAGTACTAATACATTTTTATGGAAGCACTTTTTCGGGGAAACTAGTGAATATTTTATTTTCTAAATATACCTAGACATATATTTTTCTAAGCATGTTTACTTAAATTTTACGTTTAAGACCTTTGAAATTCAACAAATAAACAACGGATAAGGCTCGGATGTGCGCAAGATTTTCCTATTATGCTAATGATCTCAGTTCAAGATGGTCATGGATGTAAAGAGGACACTAGCAACGCCCACAAATTTTGTCCAGACTCAAGAGTGGATTGAAAAGTTAGGTCTGTCAAATTTGTGATATATATATATATATATATATATATATATATATATATATATATATATATATATATATATATATATATATATATATATATATATATATATATATATATATATATATATATATATATATATATATATATATATATATATATATATATATATCAGTACTCAGAAAGTAAAATTGATCGGTTGGATGCTATTACTATTACCATTTGATATAAATTTCACAAAGGCTTACCCCATCAGCGCCTGTACCACCGCCTCCAAAACTACCGCCTCCTTTCTTTTCTAATAATTTCATTAGCAGCATCATCTGGAACATTAGTTATTTACTAATTAATAATTATTTTAAATTGACTAAATAATGAAGATGTATTTTGAATCATTATTTGAATAAAAATTATTGCAATCCAGTTCGTATTTTTTAAATTGATAATATGTTAGTTATTTTAACTATGTAAATATTATGTTTTTTCGTATTATTTGAAAGATTATGTGATATAGTTAAATGAATAAAACAGACCTTTGAAATCATGAAAGACATCATACTAAACATCATTCCTTTGAACGACATCATGCCCATCATTCCCATCATTGCTGGGACCATCTACAAAAAAAGAAATATAATAAAAATATCCGATCATAAAAATCTACTATTATTTTTTTGTATTTGTTTTGTATTATTTTGTTATTATTGTTAAAAATATAGCAAACGTTAAATGTTGCCCATTTGTTTCATCTGTGATATTTTAAGTTCGTTTTATTATTCTAATAATATACTAATAATACATTCCGCTAATACTTTGTGAGTTTTTTTTGAGCACTATTTTATAATAAAAATGCAAAAGAAGTTTTATCGTAAAAAAGTACCATCATCAGTTTCATTTTCATGCACATCATGGCCATCATCATCATTTTCTTCTTGCCCCCGTCATCACCGCCATGTCCACCTCCTCCACCTTTTCTTTTCTTTCTTCCGACAAATTCCTCAACTGAAATATATTTCGTATTAAGAATTATGCCCGCAATATCTCTCTTCAGATTAAAGAGTGTGCATAAAATTTCTATATCTATCTTTCTCTATGGAACTAATAATTTTTGCTAAGTGGTTCAAAGTCCGTTTGAATGGCAACTATGGTTTCTATGTATGCCATCAAAATAATCTTGTGTTGTGTATTGGTATAAGTGATCCAGATTTCAGTACCCCTGTGCGAACAACAGCGTGTTTGCGGTGTCCCTAGAATCGCAAATATCCATAGGCGATGGTAATTGCTTACTATTAAGTGGGTCGTCAGCTTGTCTGTCGTTCCTCATCAATAAAACAAGTATATCTATCAAGATTTGAGACATTCGTACAAAAATGTGATAATGAATTCAAATGTTTATTATTGTTTCCTTAAATTTAGTGGTTATTTTTATAGCTAGAGTTCAGCAGACAGGCAGACAGCCCACCAAGGCAAGTGGTCACCGTCGCCTATGGACGTTTGCAGCACCAGAGGCAATACCAACGTGCTGCCGGCCTCCAAGAAATTTTATAACGCCTTTTTTGAAGAACTCCATATCGTACCGCGCTGAGAAAACCTCAGCCGGAAGCTCATTCCAGGTCCTGAGAGTACGCAGCATGAACGTTCTAGAGAAACGTGTCGTACAAGAAAGAAGAGGCTCCAAGAAATGGGGATGAACACCCAGCCGATGGAGGGCAGTGCAGTGGTAGAAAGACGACGAAGGCACCATTCTGAATGGTTCTTCCGAACACTCCCCGTTGTACAGACGGTAGAATACGCAAAGAGACGCAAAGTCTCTCCGAAGTCCAAGCGTATCTAGACCGTCTGTGAGTATGGGATCGCCGACAACACGAACTGCACGCCGTTGGGTCGAGTCTAAGGGACTGAGCTGACAGGCGGATGCTCCAGCATGGGCTGGAGCATCCGCCGATCCGAGTACTGCTCACATTTATGGAAATGTGAGCAGTACTCCATATGCGGTCTGACCTGTGCTTTGTATAGCACAAGCCGGGTATTACAATCTAGTTACTCACCATTATTTGGTATAGTGATATCTCTTCCTAGTGCATTGAATTTGATAATGTGACTATTGAAGAATTTATCAATAGCTTTATCAATAAGAAATCCCAGTTCGTTAGTATCATCAACAGGTGTTAAATCAAGTGATTCTTCCAGTTCAGTCGTATTCAGTTTTACTGTCAAATTTAAAAAATAATTCTATAAAGAGGCTCTTAAAATCGACAAAATTTTTTAGTATTTCGCTTGGTTTAATTTGATGTTTGTAATTAATATTTCAAGTAAAATACCATACTTGTAGAAGTATACTTCTTCAAGTATCTTTGTAATAAGTACAGATTTTCTTCATGCATGGGCGGAATAAGGATACTAACCTCTGCATCCGGGGTCGGCTTGTCGTAAAAGGCGACAAAACAATCCACCCTACCTACGTGGTAGGGCCTCAAGTCCGTCTGGATGGCGACCACCCCTGATCTTAAGTATGCCACCATAATAACCTTGTGTTGTGTTCCGGCATTAGTAAACCGGGTTCCTGTACCTATGGGACAACAGCGTGTTTGCGGTGCATCTTGCGTCGCAAACATCCATGGGCGACGGTAACTGCTTACTATTAGCCTTTCTGCTGATCCTCGGCAATAAAAAAGATATGTTTAATCTTAATATTAATCGGCGTAATATAGTAAGAGAAATTGTTCAAAGAGGCAATTGTAAGCGTAATTAATTAAAACGGAGATTAAACAGTGTCTAATATACTTTTATGAAATTCTGTTCAAGTTGTCATGAATGAATATTTGCTATTAATTTTATTACAGGCGTTTTATAGTGAAAATTGTTAGGCTTTTTTAGACTTTTGTTGTTTACAATGTCTTTCTTCTGTTGAGTTCTTATAAGGTGAAGTATTGTGTGCCTTGGTTTGAGGATGGGTAAATATGGCAACATTTATTTCCATATTTACTCTAGCATGATGCGCATATGATTGTGTCTAGGTATAATAACAGTGAAACATTTACTTACCAAACTTTATGAAATCACCAACGATAGAAACTTCACTCATATTATTAAGCTCATCTAAATAAATTAAAGTTCTCTTTTGGAGGCATGAATATGATAAATTAAGCACACAATCTATGTAAACACCTCGAAAAACTTGATCCAATTTATTATTATCAGTTCCATTATTATCAAATATCTTATCATTAACAGATTCTTTATTAATTTTTGTATGTTTAATAGTTAAGGTTTTAACTGTTGTAAATATGGTAATAATAAAAACTATTTTCAGATACATCTTTGGAGGTTAAGTTAGAAATGAAGTTACGAGATGTTGTGAATGTTTATTTATTTTCTCTGTGTTTATGGAATTTCAGGTCAAAGGTATGGTAACATATAATCTTAATGAAGATTGTTTATCATTGTGGTTATAAAGATCCGGTGTGGTGGTGAATTTACTTAAAGACGTTAATCATTGGCAAGAGCTTATTCTTAGAGTAGTTTAATCCGGTTTCATTTCGAAATTTTTGAATCTGTTATATTGAGAAACGTCTGTGAAGGTCACGAGTTCGATTTTCATCTGGAGTCTAATTGTGTATGTATAATAAATATTTTATTTTTCTGACTGTAGGACAGCAAACAGGCTGACGGCCTACTTGGAATTTAGAAGTTACCGTTGCCTATGTGTGTCTGCAATGCCAGTGGCATCACGAAAACGCTGCTGTCCCATAAGGGTACAGGAACTTGAGTTACTAATGCCGGAACACAACACAAAGTTATTATGGCGGCATACTTAAGACCAAAGGTGATCGCCATCCAGGCGGGCTTGGGGCCCTATCATGTAGCTAGGGTGGGTTGTTTTGTCGCGTTTTACGACAGGCCGATCCCGGCCGCAGAGGTCAGTATTCATTCTCCGCCCATGCATTTACTTATTTTTATTTATTTACCCTGTAAAAGTATTTATTATTCGGGAAGACACGCAAAACAAATCGAGTGTCTGTTTGTAATATTAAAATAACCACTTTTTACTAAGTGAATTTGGATGTATACACGGTATATATACTAAAACAACATTTTTTACATTTTTGGTCTGTCTGTCTGTTTGTTTCACCTAATATCTGAAATCACTTTTATTGGCAGATAGCGATGTAACAAGGAGTAACTTAGGCTACTTTTATTATAGAAAAAAAAATAGTTTTAGAAAAAAAATAGGATCTCACGAATTTCTTTTTACTGATATTCGACCAGTGAAGCGGGTGGCAACGGCTAGTTTATTCTTTATCTACCTACAATTGGTTAATATTAAGTACCAACATTTACAACCCCCATCCTTCATCCTCATCCCTCCCCGCAACTCTACCCAAAAAACCTGTTAGCTAGTTGGATGACGTCTGTGAGCCTGCTAACTGGAGTAAATTACTAGCATTTATCGCCATTTATGAACCATTTATTTAACCACGTTAAGAATGCCTACTTAGTTAAATAATATTTGTTAACTGTAGAACTCTTCTTCAAATATAGCTGTGTCCATTCGGCCATACGTGGTATTTAAGTTTTGTGATCTGTGGGATTAATTTCAATTGCATTCAAAGCTTTTTAATTATTTATTCAAGATTTTTTGTTGAGAACTCACAGATTTAAGAACAATTGGGACAAAACGCCAAGAAAAAAACAGAACTTACATTTATACACCAATGTAACAAGTACTTTGAGTTTTTAATGATTAATAATAAAAATGCATGAAATGAAATGAAATAAAATATTCAAAAGATAATTAATATACTACATAATTATTTTTCATAAATCATAATATGATAGAATAGGTGATTTTAAGTGTTAAAATAATTTATTATTTAAATTGTTTTGAATATAATAAAATATAATATATACATATTGTAGAGTTTTCAATATTTGATCAAACTTTCCTTTTAAGACACTTAACAGTTTTATATCACAGCTATGCATACTGCGTATCAAACGCTATTTTTAAACAATAAAAATAGCAATAAATAAGTATAATAAAACTACGGTGGGGAAACCTTATATATAATACAATATATAAATATTATCAAAATATATAAATATAAAAACTTTAACACACCTTCCATTTGGCTGCAATAAAAAATTTACATAACAACAATAAAATGAATTAATAAATTAAGTTTTAATAAATAATAATAAATTACATTTTCTTAACTAAGTACAAATGCGAAATAATGTTACTACAATAATTTTTACATAAATGAAACTTTGTATTCACAATCTTCGAAAATATGTATCATCATTTGATGCTTGCTTATGAATGACTCAGTGGAAACTGAATCAAGGATTTATTATAATGCCTTTAGAGATATAATTGTCAGTTAGTAATAAAATTAAAATAAATCTATATGTACTCTTTGATTTCTTGCATTAGATAAAATCTGCTTCAATCATTCAAAAACTAAGTCGTATAAATATTATTAAACGATTTCCACAGATCCTATATAATATTAGTTGCTAATTAGAGAAATTATATATTATTTTGGCCTAATGGTGAAACTTTTATATACGCGTAAACAATCCCTTACTAAGTTAGAAATATGTTCTAAATTCATGTATTAACTACTAGTTGTATCATAAGGCATATAATCATTATAATTCACATCATATGCTCTTCTGTAACCACCATGATGGCCGTGCTCGTGTTCGTGGTGTTCCTCATGACTGTGGGAATGATGGTGGGATACTTCAGGTTTTGTTATAATTTCGTATGTAGTTGATTTATGACCTCCATGACCCTTGAGGCCTACGAGAGCTGATAGCAGGAGAGACATTAAGGCCGTCATCAGTGCTTTACCAGCTAATAGTGCTAATGCTCCTAAAGCGGCTGCTGCAAGAGTACCTGGAAATAAAACGCATTCCATATTTATAAACTCTTTTGATGTTAATAAGATTGATGACGATGATGAGCCAAGTGGGTTCATATTTATTACCAAAACAAAATTTTAAGAGATATTTCGGCACTAGCCGCAACGCAAGTTTTATATTTGTTAACCGTATGCTTTTAACCATAAATGACAATTTAAAACTAATTTTTGTTTTTTATTAATTTTAAATTAATGAAGAATTTTAAATTAATGAAAATTTAAAATTCTAGTTACATCAAATTCTATTCCAAACAAACATTTGTACACATTTAAAAATGGTTGCAACTATAAAAATTAAATGCTTAAATTAAATATTACTTTATGTTATAGAACGATCTTTTAAAGTGTGAGATTTGATAAAAGCAAAATTTTAAATACCTTTCATCATTAAAGCAGCAGCTAAAAGAGCACCACCTCCACCTTTTCCACCTCCAAGACCTCCTCCACCACCTCCAGATTTCCTTCCAAGAGACTCTTTATCTCCTTTAGCCATATTCATCGCTTCTTGTGTGGTCTGAGGATCTAACAGTCTATACTTTAAAGAATGTCCATCTAAATAGTCTTGCAATCGAAATAAAAGAAATCTATTTAGCTTCTCTTCTGGTTTTCCTGGAAACTGTCTTGATAATTCCGCCGCCAATTCATCTGCACTTGGACTAGACGTGAGATTCTCTTTAACAATGCTCAATCCAGGTAGTAGATGGAGTTCATCGCGAGAGCTCAGATCTTCAATAATAGAGAGCATGTGGATTTTCAAACATTTAGAACTCAGTAAACTACTGCATTCTTTATTCAACATTCGTCCTGTTCGTTCTGTTGTAGAATTTTTTACTTCTTGTATGAGATTAGCATTAGTTCCATCGATAGAAGGTTCCGAAGTCACAAAACACAACACTGTCGCAGCCAAAACTGGTATGTATTTCTCGAACATTATCACTAGTTCACTTAGCACGTCACTATGTTTAATTACAGTACATTTCGTTGTACGTTCAGTGTTGTACTGATATCGTAGATAAATTTTCAATTTATTTTATACCGTTGAAAATCAAAAAAGTATACGATAATAGTAACAAAAAGACCCATTGGGCTGTTCGTAGACCGTTTATTGTTAGCGCAGAAAATAGCTTTCGAAATAAAACAAACAAGATTGGAAAAGTTGAAAGTGGAACCAGTGGTTTTTGTACCTTTTTCTCATAAGTTTTTTGATTACAATGTTTTGAATTGAATAATATGTTACAGCATTTATATTGTAATTCTCATAGATATTATGTTAACATTTTATGTCAGGGTTGAAATCTGGTGGTGTCTTACTCGTATCCGTGCAGAGGCGGAGAAAGAAAGAAACTGACTTTTGGCCGGGGTCGGCCTGTCGTAAAAGGCTTCAAAACATCCCACCCTAGCTACGTGGTAGGGTCCAAGCCCGTCTGGATGGTGACCACCTTTGGTCTTTTGTGTTATATTCCGGCATTAATGACCCAAGTTCCTGTACCCATATGGGACAGCAGCGTGTTCGTGATACCACTGGCGTCGCAAACACCCATAGGCGACGGTAACTGCTAAATTCTAAGTGGGCTGTCAGCCTGTCTGCTGTCTTAAAGCAGTAATTTTTTTTATTAAAAACTTCATTATTAAACGTTATTAAATAATTGTTTATGCCTAATTAAATATTGTTTGTAAATAATTTTATCTACAGATGATAATATATATATTTTTAAATAGTTCACAAATTCTGCTGATATTTGCCAAATATGTTCAAGGCAAATTGGCTGGTAACACTGGTGATTTTTATGTGCACAGTTTACTGATTTTCTTCCACTATCACTACGTACATGTCAATAGTTCCTGTAATTATATTATAAGTGGGGTTAAATTTATTCCAGATTTTTATTGGCCGTTGTAGATCATCATGAGTTGTTGAAAGGCATCGATTTAAAAACGTAGCCTAAAGATGATGCAGATGTTTGAACGAGGGTGGTAATTTTGACGTCAATACTCGTACGTTAGATGACATGGCTGGTTCAGAGGATACATACGTATGTCGTTTCTGTGTGTTTGATACCCACAGATGACAATATATTTGATACAAATAGTTTGTTATGGTCTGTGTGTCTATTTTATTTTTGTGAAAATGTCTTTGATATAGATTTTCAATAAGTACAAATAAGTTCTTCATAAAAATTAATAAAATAAGAAAAATATTATTATATGAAAAAAATAGTTTTTTTCCTATAAATAGATTATTTTCAGAATTATATGAGATGATAAGCTAGTTTTAACACAAAACTAGATCAATACAAGCAAATAACCTTTCTCTTTCACTATTGTCAAAAAATAAGACTAAAACAATTGCGGTGAAGTCAATTATTGAATGAAAGTGGGCACGGTACAAAGGTTCCGAGTACTTAAAAAAAGGCATTACACAAAGAAAAAGTTTCAATTGTAAGAAGTTTCTTTGTCTTGTTATTCACATATTATTTTATATTTTGTTGTTTTTATTTCAGATTATGAAAATTCAACATTTCAACATTTGTTTTCGTTTACACTGAATATTCCTATCAATAAAAAATATATAAATAAAATTAGCTGCTAACAGTTGAAACAGGTAAATAAGCAATCTCTCAAATTTTTTTGCCTAATAATATTTTATCATATTTGAAATGATTACAAACTTTAAAATTTAAAATTACTTAAAATAACTGATATTAAAAATATACAATAGTAAGAAATTTTACTCTTGTTTACTTGGGAACTTTAAGGATATTTTTTCTTCTTTGGTAAAAAAAAACCATATGAACCCAAAAATAAAAAACATCAATGGTTGCTATTTTGAATAAAATTAATTATTTTCTTGAATCAAAATCAATTTCGAACCTCGTATTGGACACGGAATGCATCTAAACCTCTATCCGCTCAACTTGAGGTGAGTTTAAAATTCATCTATATTCATCATCATGCATCTATACGTCATATTATGCATATATTTAAAAAATTGTATGAAGCCAATCCCATTGTAAAGTTAATTTATATTAAGCTTACATCATTTTTTTGTCTAGGGAAAACTGCACCTTAACCAGTTTTGTGACGGGTTCTTCACCCTGCTACGGTGACTAGCAAAGGATAACCCGGGTGGTCGCGTTGGCATATCAAATAAAAACCCCAGTTGTCACCTAGAACTTATGTATAGGATCGCAGGATCGACTTTTGGTCATTGCTCTGCGATTTACATTAAGCTTTCATCTTTTATGACAATTTAGTGTAACCTTAGTATAATAAATACAAAACATCACCAGTCCAAAGTAAGCTGTAGAGCGCCTGCTTTGGTACTAGATATCTGTTATATATTTTTCTTTGGTAAATAAACAAATATTATCTGGATGACCGAGCTTTGCTCGGTATTTTTTTTTATAAATTGTGTTTTTTGGAAATTAACAATTGATTTTCTTAGTCTAACCTCAAAGCAAATACTCATTGACTTCGTGTTACTTAACAACGCCATCTGCTGGAATAGCTTTAGTGTTGTTGTGTCGTTAAAGCAATTAAAAAAAAATAGTATTATTATTCGCCGATAGATGTCAGGAAGAGTCATGTTTCAGTTTAAATTGGGACTACTCAAACGCCACCGTTTGACATTTTCTAGAAATGATTCCTAGCTAGATCGATTTATCGCCCCCGAAACCCCCGTATACTAAATTTCATGAAAATTGTTGGAGCCGATTCCGAGATTCCAATTATATATATATATATAATATATATATATAATATATATATATATATATATATATATATATATATATATATATATATATATATATATATATATATATATATATATATATATATATATATATATATATATATATATATCAACAACATTAACGGTGAGTACATCACTCACCTTAGATTCGCAGATGATATCGTAATCATGGCTGAAACCATGGAAGACTTAAGCCATATGCTTGATGGCCTCAATACAGCTTCCCAAGGAGTAGGTCTCAAAATGAACATGAACAAGACGAAGATCATGTCTAATGTCCATGTCGCACCTACCCCCGTAACAGTTGGGAACTGTACTTTCGAAATTGTTGACGAATACGTCTACTTGGGTCAAACGATCCAGTTAGGCAGGTCCAATTTCGCGAAAGAGGTCACTCGTCGAATCCAACTCGGATGGGCAGCGTTCGGGAAGCTCCGTAAAATCTTTTCGTCCCAAATACCGCAGTGTCTCAAGACGAAGGTTTTTAACCAATGTGTGTTGCCAGTGATGACATACGGAACGCAGACGTGGTCGCTAACTATGGGCCTTATGAGAAAGCTCATGGTCGCTCAGAGAGCAATGGAGAGGGCTATGCTCGGAGTTTCCCTGCGAGATCGAATCAGAAATGAGGAGATTCGCAGGAGAACCAAAGTAACCGACATAGCCCGGATGATTGCAAAACTGAAGTGGCAGTGGGCTGGGCACATAGCTCGAAGGACTGATGGCCGTTGGGGCAGAAAAGTCCTCGAATGGCGACCGCGTACCGGAAGACGCAGTGTTGGTAGGCCCCCCACAAGATGGACCGATGATCTGGTCAAGATCGCCGGGATAGGTTGGATGAGGGCAGCGCAGGACCGATCATCGTGGAGATCTTTGGGGGAGGCCTTTGTCCAGCAGTGGGCGTCTTCCGGCTGAAATGATGATGATGATGATGATATATATATATATATATACCTAGTCAGGTCATAAGTATTGTCACACAGTAAAAACTTTTCTTTAAGAATGCTGGCCACAAAAAAGTTTATTGAATTCGAATTTCGATTTGTTCTAGAAAATAAAAATGTATAACTTTTAGAATTTTACTCATTTTTAAATATGGAGTGGACGCTTAAAGAAGACCGTGTTGCAGTTATTGCGTTGCATCGTTGCGGTTACGCGCCAATTCAAATTTTTAACATACTGAAAAATTTGAATATTACCAAAAGATTCGTTTATCGTACCATCAAACGATACAATGAAGACTTTAGTGTAGATGACAGGTCAAGAAGTGGTCGCCCTCGGTCTGTTAGGACTCCAGCAGTGATAAAAGCTGTGAAGGCACGAATTCAAAGAAATCCCAAACGTAAGTAGAAACTGTTGGCCCTTCAGATGGGGTTAAGCAGAACCACGGTGAAAAGGGTGTTAAATGAAGACTTAGGGCTTCGGGCATATCGAAGAAAAACAGGACATCGTTTGAATGCTCGTCTAATGGACCTGAGACTGAAGAGATGCCGCGCTTTGTTGAAGCGGTACGCGGGAAAAAAATATCGGGAAATTCTTTTTTCGGATGAAAAAATGTTTACCGTAGAAGAGAGCTACAACAAACAAAATGATAAGGTGTACCCACACAGTAGTGAAGAAGCGAGCAACCGTATTCCGCGTGTCCAACGAGGTCATTTTCCATCCTCGCTCATGGTATGGTTGGGAGTTTCTTATTGGGACTTAACAGAGGTACATTTTTGTGAGAAAGGTGTAAAAACGAATGCTGTTGTGTATCAAAATACAGTCCTGACGAACCTTGTGGAACCTGTTTCTCATACCATGTTCAATAACAGGCACTGGGTATTCCAACAAGATTCGGCGCCAGCTCATAGAGCGAAGAGCACACAAGACTGGCTGGCGGCGCGTGAAATCGACTTCATCCGGCACGAAGACTGGCCCTCCTCCAGTCCAGATTTGAATCCGTTAGATTACAAGATATGGCAACACTTGGAGGAAAAGGCGTGCTCAAAGCCTCATCCCAATTTGGAGTCACTCAAGACAGCCTTGATTAAGGCAGCCGCCGATATTGACATGGACCTCGTTCGTGCTGCGATAGACAACTGGCCGCGCAGATTGAAGGCTTGTATTCAAAATCACGGAGGTCATTTTGAATAAACTTTAATGTCATAAGAATCTATGTTTTGTTAAGTTCATTTTGGTATATGAATGGTTACATAATTAATAAACTTGTTACAATTATTTTACATTAAACATGTGACAGAATTTATGACCTGACTAGGTATAACTAATTATTTTTATCTGATAAATTTACCAAACAATAAGAAATAAAAATCTATTACTTTTCTAATAATTTATTTCTTTGGGTGCAGTTAGTGAACAAAATCATAATAAAACAAGAAACACAATAAAAATATACATAACATTGTAAAATGTAAATATCAATTTTATATAAATTTTATTAATAAACTCATATATACTTGATATCATAATAATAATATAATTTATAAATTACATAAAAACTAAGAGAAGAAATATATTATAAATACCCTAAAATAAAATAGAAATAAAAGCGAAATATAACATACTTAATTCACATATAATTAACAAATACAGTTGAAAGTATTATAAATACAATAAACATATTATTACATTATAATAAATATATAATTCAACAAATAATTTTAAAAATAAATATCACATTGTTAATATATAAAGTAAATGTATTGTAAAACATAATTAAGGGCATCATCATATTATATATAAAAATAAAATTTATTTGTACTTTGAGATTAATTTATAACAACATATCACAAAAATAAAATATAATTATATCTTATTATAAACTTGATTTACAAGAGTTAAAATACAATATTAATAAACAGAAAGTAAATAGATATTTGAAATAAAATTATATTTGTACTACACTTATAAATATAATAAATAAATAAATATATTAAAATGGTAATTACAGTTGCTCCCTTAAAAAATAAATGCATCATCACACCCTGTTATTTGGAAATAATTTAAATAAATAATCAATTAAATAAATAACCACTATATGTTTTCCTTTGTGAAACAAATATTAAACCTTACTACACAGCATTTAAATTTGTAATCTATAAAAGGGAATAAATAATGCGTCTTAAAGAGGGCGCTAGGTTGACATTACTGCCTAAATAATAAATATGTCAATAAAAAAATTTGGGGCAGTTAACCCAGGTTTTGCAATGCACTAGAAAATCATATGCTGTAACAAAAATCTTCTAGCTTTCGCAGGTTATGTCTGGGAGCTTTAATTTTGCGCGATAATTACAATACTTCATCATACCATAGTGATACTGTGAACCTAAATTTAAAACTTATTTCCTCCCTCTGTGATTTTAATATAATGTTTTAGATTAGTTAATTTAAAAATCAAATATTGGTTTCATAGAGGAAAAATATTACACACTTTAAATAATTTCTTTCAACTTAGGTTTTGTCAATTAAATTTTTCGATACATCTCTTTTGACGTATCGTACGTAGTAAGGATCTTTCATTACCTCAC
Source organism: Malacosoma neustria (assembly GCA_963693495.1). Lineage (NCBI taxonomy): Eukaryota > Metazoa > Arthropoda > Insecta > Lepidoptera > Lasiocampidae > Malacosoma > Malacosoma neustria. The sequence goes on from OY856393.1 coordinate 8,935,631, forward strand.
TGCTGAATGATGTTTAAAAGCTATAGATTGAAAGACCTTAATTTAAGTGTGTACAGACTATGATGCTCCTAACGCCGTCTAGTATTCAGGTTTCTGCCATAACCCGAATGTCCGTACCCGCCGACGTCTTCATGGGCTGTTGAGTGGGAGTGAGAATGCGAGTAGACTGGTTTAGAGACTATCTCATATGTTGTTGATTTTTGACCTCCCGAGAGCGACTTCAGACCGATGACGGCTGATAGAACGAGTGACATCATTGCTGTCATGAGAGCTTTTCCAGCGAGCAATGCAAGAGCACCCAGGCCGATTGACATCATTGTACCTGAGGAGAAAAAAGTTATAATATTATTCCAGGTTTCAAATAATTATTCATAATTAAAATTACGTTTCAGTGATTTTCAGAATTTATTGTATGAAATTCTTTATATATATATATATATATATATATATATATATATATATATATATATATATATATATATATATATATATATATATATATATATATATATATATATATATATATATATGTGTATATAGATAGCGTACGAATAAGCATTATATTAATAATTTGCTAGGAATGTGTACCAAATAAGTGTCACGCCGGGGGTCGATTATTGTTATTAACTTTGCAATTACCTAATTTTTTGTTTTATCTGTGCAGGGGCGGAAAAAGAATACTGATCTTTGCGGCCGGGGTCGGCCTGTCGTAAAAGGCGACAAAAAAACCCACCCTAGCAACGTGGTAGGGCTCCAAACCTGTCTGCATGGCGACCACTTTTGTTATGTATATGTAATATATGTAACCTTGTGTTATGTTCCGGCATTAGTGACCCAAGTTCCTTTACCTTTATGGAACAGCAGCGGGTTCGCAATGCTACTGGCGTTGCAAACACCCCTAGGCGACGATAGCTGCTAAATTCTAAGTAGGCCGTCTGCCTGTCTGCTGTCCTACAGCAATAAAAAAATCACGAGATTAAGATTTATGGAATGGATGTGATTGAATATGGTTTATACGAGGATAGCGGCTGATTGTTCATTGTCTAGCAAGATGCACTAGCAGGTAGCTCGCTTGAGCCACCAAACTGTTTAGTAAGACTTAAATTTGGAGAAACATAATTAGATGAACTGTGATTGTCACGGTGGTCACAGCGTGTGACAGTCACAGCGGTGTGTAGTTGTCACACACCGCTATCTGATCCCAAAGAAAGCAACAGAGCACTCGTTTTAAGCATTTAGACAGAGTTTGGTAAATAAATAGGTATTATGCATAAACATCTAGATTTGAACAGTAATCAAACATGTGACCCCGCTGTGAAGCCGTTGCACGACTTATATCGTAAACATATGTACATATAATGTAATAAAATAAACTTTCTTTCACCAACAGTATTTTTCATCAAAATTTCCTGACTACAAAATTTATGAAGGAAAAAAGAACCAACTAACAAACATATCTTTATGTCTATTTTTTTGTTTTGTATTTGTATAAATTTTTTCATATGTAATAAAAAAATAATAATTATTAATTAATACTTTTTCAAATAACCAATATAATTGTTGTAAGCATCCTGTTTGTATAAATACACATAGTTGTTTTTATTCGTCCAACTTAATACAATTTACGAGTAAAAGTAAAAACTACCAATACAGGTGACATTTTTTCTATCCGCTCTAATAAATAGATATCTTGATATGTTATGCTTGTTAAAAAAGAAAACTTTTGCGCTTTCTTTTAACAGCTACTCAATTATTTTCAACAACATTGTAGTTATCAGAAATTCTTTTTCAACAAAGTATTTAGTACAATATTTTATTGTTTTATAATCTAAGATTTTTTACTTTATAAAACAATGTTAAGCATTTTAACTAAGCATCTAGTAACATAGTAGGATCAAGCTCGGAAACCAATTTAGAAGCCACGGTTTCGAATCCCACGATGGTATGCACCAATTAGGCAGTTTTGCCTGTTTAATGTGCATATTACAAAATAATTGACACATATCGACGGTGAAGAATAACATTGTGATACATCCGCCTTGGACAAGTGTAGCAAGCATACTGTCGATTCCCTCTAGGGGGAGATTGGGCCCAGCAGTGGGACGTTGTTATGAGCTGTGATGTCTGTCAATTTTCTAAGGTTGATACAAACGTGACGTGAGTCTGTAAATACTGATATTTGAAATTGGCTGAAACATCTGATGTATTTAACTTAATACATGCTTAAAATCCGCAAAACATAATTTTATTGATGACGAAAATGCAATATTTACTTTAATTAAGTAGACGATCCGGCCGGAAACTACATAAGAAGACTTCTCGCTACCTTAATCCACGCATCACCAAATATTTGTATGATCAGTATATAATTTAGTTATTTTGACTTCTCCGAGTGTAAATCAGTTGTTTATGAAAAAGCCATGCAATAGGATTTCAAAATTTTCAATTAATTTGACTGTTTCTTTAAAAAGCCGTGGTGGTTAATTAAGATACTTATTACAGTCATTTTGACAAGCATGGCTTCTATTAACATTAACATTTCTTTTTTATTCTCTCCTCCTGTTTATTTAAACCATAGTTTTGAAATTCAGTTGCAAACCAGTCTTCGATGGGCGACTAATGCCTTTAATATTTAATTACTTGCATTTTATAAAGCTGTTTGCTTATTTTTAACTTAATACCAACATTTTTGTATGTTATACGGCAACTTTTTTTAATTTATGTTTCAGTATATCGTCGTGGTACATGCAATAGGTCGTATGTCAAAAAAATTCCATTTTTACTTTTTTGCATGTAGGTATCAAAAACATGCTTCCGTAACATTTACAAAAACTCATATGTCTTTCTACCTTATAATTATATACCCAATTTTAGTACAAAATTAATTAATACATCTCTTATATAGCTAACATAACAAAAAATAAACAGTTTTTAGTCCTTCCTGTAAAGTGTTACCTGGCTGTCATTCGACCTATTGCTTGTACCGCGACGATATATTCTAATGTAATAATAAATTATTACTATAAGAAACAAAAATGACCATTAATCCGTGTATGAAAAACCAGAAGAGAAAAATAGGATTGCGGTATTTTGTAAATCAAACTTGCACGCAAAGCAATTTTCTTCGTACTTACCTTTCATTAGCATTCCAGCTGCTAGAAGCCCCCCCATTCCTCCTTTTTTCCCACCACCAAATCCACCCTTAGCCCTTGCTTCATTTACTAACGTCCTTGCTTCTTCAATAGCGGTATCATCAAGTAATCTCAATTTCACTGTATGAGATTCTAAATATTTTCCAAGCTTGTATAATAAATATTTATCTAATCTCTCATCAGGTTTTGTTGCTAATGATCTTGCTAACTCTGCAGCAAAATCGTCAGATTTGCTTCCATTATCTTTCTCAGGCTCTTGTACTATACTAACACCTGGTAGAAGCTGCAATTCTTCTTTTGCATTCAACTTTTCCAGCATTGAGATAGCTTCAATCTTCAGGCACGTAGGACTAAAAAGCCCTCCAGAACAGTCTCTTCCAATAGATCTCGGTGTATCCATAACATCTGCAGCTTTTGTGGTTATTTCAGGACTTGGCAAAGCATTAGTCAGGGCTAATATGGCAAAAAATAGCGTTGTAAACATTTTCACTGATACGTCTGATGTCAAAGACAAACTGCTACACATTGATAATATATTTCCTTTTACTTGCTTTTATATGTCTCACATGGTGTTATTAGTACTGAGTACTCATATGTACATTATATTTTCATAGAAGACTGGTTGCGAATCTAAATATGTGATATTCAATTTTTTACCTTAACTACATCACTTTAGGTTGATATCAGATTGATGGTAGCATCTAAAAAAGTTTTCGGCTTATTATCTCATTCAGTCATTTGGAGAGCCGCCAATATAAATGAAAAGTTATTTACCGATATTATACATTTATTCTTACTATGCACCGAGTGGTAAGATATCAATTTCCACATTTAATAATCAATTTGATATTATAAAAATCTGTTTAATACATTTTACATGAATTGGAGAAAAATAATTGAATTGTAAAAATATTTAAATATATAAAGAATTTCAAGAAGTATTGCTGCCGTTATCAAATTTCAAGCAGTTGCTAACCAAATATTTTGGTTTAGGGAGATCGCTGAATGTGACAAAATGGCATTTGGTTTCCAATTCAAAATGGCCTCCATGATGATGGTTTTTTTTGGTCTCGGGGAAAAACCTCTCTTGACGGGTTCCCCCGGCCCGAGGGGACCGAGGGATATGTGGGACTCACTACCCACTAAAAACCCCCGCTGTTCTCCTATCGCCTACGCCCGGGCCTACGGATATATGGCCTACCGATCTCGTGGCCCGGGCCGGCGCCGGCCCGCCCTTTGTCTTAAGGCGGGCCCCTTCATAAGCGTTGGCGCCCAAGATGATGGTCACGCTACTAAAACTAGCGTGTGTAAGAATCATACAACTGTAACGGTTGTATCATGAAATATTTATTTTTATTTTATATTTATTTTTATTTTATCATGAAATATTTATATTTATTTTAACAATTAGAACTTAAAAAAATTGTTTTGGATCGCATGAATTTAGATTAAAGCGTATGATTTTTGAATATGCTAGATGTCAATTGTATACGTAACTCCTGTGAGCATCTCAATAGTGATTCGAATCTTGTACTTCAAAGTCCGAGTTATTGAGTAATGTCGCATGCGGTAGTTTGTTTCTTGTTGATTTCATTGTAAATAATGAAAGACATTATTCGATTTTCAATACATAGAAAAATCAGATGATATTTATTTTTCGGATGCCTCTGAAAAATTCGAAATTGGCCGCAACTATTTTCTATATTTTCTTTTGACACTACATGAAAACAATATTTTTCGAAAGCGAACAATACAAAAAGACACAAACGTTTTGAACCGAAATAACATGTCACTCAACAGGCTGCGATGGATTTAATGAAAAGTTTATAAGCACTATTATCGTCAATGTTTTTATAAAGAGTCATTTAATTTTCTAAAGTTTCAGACTACTTTTTTTGGTTTTTCAATCGGAACTATTCATTATGAAGAATGAGTATTAATTATCACCTGTATAATAGATAATATTCATGTAAAACTAAGTATTGCTATCGATACGTGTCGATTTATATGAAATGAAAGCCCCTTAGTCATTCAAGCATTGAATTTAGAGCATAGGTTGTAAGGTTTATCTTTAAGTTCGATTTTTATTGCTATTTACTTAGATCATTTTGTAAGATAAATTTATCAAAGGTTTTTTTTTTATTTTAGAGATGGAAAATATTCGTATTATGTACCGCGTGGAGCCGCATGTTCATTTGAGATTTTGATCGACTTTGATTTCGACGTGCTCAGTTTTTTAAAGAGCGTAAATGGTACTTGAATATCATTCGCAGACTCTCTGGCGTGTTCCGGGGTCACTCCAATATATTTCGGTTGTAATTCATCAAAGTCTTATTTTTAGCTTGAAACCAATTACTTTGTAGAGTTAATAACGTTTGGTTACTTTTTTACAATAAACAAAGTAACTTTTCTTTGGTGTTATCATACCTTTCTATCTTCTATTTGCTGCAGGAACAATTAAGAATCCGAAACGTCAAGTCATCAAAGATAAAATTAAATCAAAGGTGTTATGCTCGTGCGACTCCGTGTAAATTTAAATGAGTCCGCAATTTTATAATGCCAAGATTTTGATCACAATTAAAATTGTGTTTTTCTTACGGCATGGGTAAGAAGAATATTAAATTATATTGTGGAGTTATTTAATAATTTTCAATCACAGTAATTTCAAAAATTTACATTCTCTGGTTGAAAGCCCTTAGACAGACAAGTCCTTAGAAACTCATCCACATTTCCTATCTCTCTTTTAAAAATTAATCATTTGAACCTTATATATTAAATTAAAAAAATAAATAGCTTAATATTAAATATATTAAATAATTAAAAAAATAAATAGCTTTTCAACTTTAAAAGGCATTCGACACAACACAAAATTATGCAGTGCTACATGTCAGACTAACCACCTTCAGCAAGAGTATTTTTGGTATGGGCATTAGAATATATAACCATCTTCCAACTTATATAAAGTCGGCTCAGTCTTTGAATGCCTTCAAAATGAAGTTAAATATATTTTTAATTAATAAGACTTATTATACAATTGATGATTATTTTAATGACAATTTTGATAATGTAACTAATGACTGACGTAGAAATGATTATATATTCAATAAATTGTATTCCGAAAAATAAGTGGTAATTGTGAAATATGTTATAAAAGTAAAAATTGACAATGTATATATGCTATACCTCAAAAGGGTCTATGTATAATGTATTGTTATATATAAGCATGAATAAATGGAATTGGAATATTTTTTAATTTATTTCAGAGATATTTCACCCGATTACTACATGTGTATGTATCGTATGACATCTAAAAGGCTCTGAAAAGTCCTTTAGAGCCCTCTTCCCGGCAACTAACGAAAGAAGCTTTGGCGAAAAGTTATTAGAATAATGCTTCTACTCAAAAGGTTGTTGTCTGTTGAAACTAAATTTAGCCGTATCCTATTTATATATTTTTTCTATGTTAACGAAAACGAAAAAGGCAATGAAAAGAAAGAGCCATTAGCACAAAAAAATATGCAGAAATTTGGCCTATACTAGTAGTCATTATAGGACCCAGTGCCTATGCAAACAGGTTCTGATATGCTGAAGGTGACAATCAGATATAATCCTTAACTGAGGCGTGTGGTTGCAAAATCCGCTAAAACATTTTTAACAAAATGACGATATATCGTTAGAAATTCGTTCAGAGGCGTTAGAAATTCGTTTTTATCCGAGCAGAGGTGGAGAAAGAAACTAACCTCTGCGGCCGGGGTCGACCTGTCGTAAAAGGCGACAAAACAACCCACTCTAGTTACGTGGTAGGGCCCCAAGCCCGTCTGGATCTTAAGTGTGCCGCCATAACAACCTTGTGTTGTTTTCCGGCACTAGTGACCCAAGTTCCTATATCCTTATGTGACAGCAGCGTATTTGCGATGCCACTGGCGTTGCAAACACCCATAGGCGACGGTAACTGCTAAATTCTAAGCAGGCTGTCAGACTATCTGCTGTTCTACAGCCATAAAAAAAGAAAACTATCTAAACTATTTACATAACTGTCAACTTTTTATCGCACAAATGCCTTTATATTCTATATAGGTATTCCAATATTATATTCTAACTTTTATTTAGCGTTTCGAATCTAATTCCACTAAATTAGCATGGGCTTAGTTTAGTTTTAGAGTTTCCCTAAAAATATAGTTATAGCGGATTTTGCTACTACAAGCCTCAACTGACAATAAATAATTTTCATATATATAGAAATACCAAACTGAACATACCTTTCATCATCATAGCCATAGCGATAAGACCTCCCATGCCACCTTTCTTTCCACCAACGCTCAAAGGATTCTTATTGCCTCTTCCCTCTTCCAACATGTTTCTAGCTTCTTCTACTGCTGAATCATCAACCAACTTCAGCTTCACTGAATGAGAGTCCAAAAATGCACCAACATTGTACACTAAGAATTTATCCAATCTTTCTTCCGGTTCCGAAGACATTGATCTTGCGATTTCAGCAGCGACTGCTTCATATTTTCCTTTTCCTTCACCATCTTTGACTAAGCTCACTCCGGGTATCAAAGCCACTTCGTCTTTTGTGTTTAGTTTTTCCAAAAGAGTTAAAGCACCAATTTTAAGACACGTTGGATTTAAAAATCCGGAAACACATTCCTTTTTTGTTAATTTCACTTTATCCAACTTTTCAGCTTCTGGGTTAGGTAATGCAAAAGCATATGATACAGATACTAAAATCACAAACTTGAACATTTTGGATCACACGTCCACACGAGTCAATCAACGTGAATACTGTGGTCTTCTAGCATCTAGTCTCCCTTTTATATTTTGTATTTTGTGGTCAGATGATTGCTCCTGTCCGAGCGTGTCTTAGTATTCAAGATTGAAATTTACAAAGATTGTATATGCTATTTTGAAAATACTATCTCCAATTACACTAACTTTATTGTTTTAGACACTGAGTTCAAAACCGTTTGCATTTACTTTTGTTATACGATATTTGGCCGCAATTATTAGTTGGTCTATTCCATTCATTTTTACAGGGTCGTTAGTAAAACGAGTGTGAAGTGTTTTTTATAATTTCAATTTACATCCATAACATTAACGCATGAAGGTTGATATTTCTTTGTCAAATTTTGCTACATTTGTTCTAAATTAGGTTTGTTTTTATTTTAAGCAGATGTACATGAGAGAGCATGCTACCAAATTCGTACATATAATGAGTAATATTAAATTCACATCTAGTTTACATTGTTTTATTATGTCTAACATGCGTAAGCCATTAGTATAAAGTATAGGCGTGTATTAAATATAGCTTTTTAATTACTGTAAAGTTAACTTTATTCATATTTATATGCTGTTATATTTCACATTTTAATATTATATACAATGGTTTAACACGTTAATATAAAATTTGTAATTTATTGGAGGAGAAATTGTGCTATATTTATTTTCGCTTATATTTTATTATTTCTTAGTAGATATAGCAATACAAATTAAACGGTCAAGGTGATATTTTAAATAATCTAATAATTTTTCAGCTTTAAATTTATATGTAATTCTTTTGTTATTTATAATTTAGCAGTAGTAGTTATTATTTTTTTATTCGAAAGGTAGTTTTGATTTTGATCAAGACCGCACTATATCGATTGTCAAAAGTAAAAAGTAAGTTGTTTTAATTAATTTTTATTTTTCTGTTCACAGTCCCAAGGAACTCTTTCTCTTTCCATCTCAAGCAGTATTGTGACCCTTGGTGTCAACATGACGAACGATGTGCAGTTTAGGGGACAATTGGACGGCAAAGTTAATTAAGCTTGCCTCCAAAAACCTGGGTGTGCTAGACCGGTCCAAGCAGTATTTCACTCTAAGATGGATTTTGCTCTACAGATTACAGGTAGCATATGGAGTACATTTTTGGGCTAGAGCACCCGCCTGTCAACTCAAGCTCCTAGAATTTTATCCGTGCAGGGGCCGAGAAAGAATACTAACCTCTGCGGCTGGGGTCTGCCTGTCGTAAAAGGCGACAAAACAACCCACCCTAGCTACGTGATACGGGCCCAAGCCCGTCTGGATGGCGACCACCTTTGGTCTTAAGTATGCCGCCATAATAACCTTGTGTTGTGTTCCGGCATTAGTGACGTTTGTATGTTTCTATCCATCCAAAGGTTGTCTGGTAGAAATCGCTTTCAGCGATAAGACCGCCCATTGTATTATTAAAGATATGTATCACTTGATTTAATGTAATGTGTGCAATAAAGTATATTTTGATTTTGATTTTGATTAGTGACCCAAGTTCCTGTACCCTTATGAAACAGCAGCGTGTTCACGATGCCACTGGCGTTGCAAAAACATATAGGCGAGGGTAACTGCTAAGTTCTAAGCGGGCCCTCAGCCTGTCTGCTGTCCTACAGCAATAATAAAAAAAAGACTACATCCAACAGCGCGCAGTTCGCGTTGTCGATGAGCCCATACTCACAGACGGTCTAGACGCGCTTGGACTTCGGAGATACTTTGAATCTCTTTGTGTATTCTACCGTCTGTACAACGGGGATTGTTCTGAGGAGCTATTTAGAATGGTGCCCTCGTCGTCTTTCTACCACCGCACTGCCCGCCATCGGCTGGGTGTTAATCTTCATTTTTTGGAGCCTCGTCTTTCTTGTACGAAATGGTTCTCAAGAACGTTCATGTTGCATGCTCTCAGAATTTGGAATTAGCTCCCGGTTGAAGTTTTCTCAGGGCGGTATGATATGCGGTTTTTCAAAAAAAGGCATCATAACATTTCTACGAGGCCGGCAGCGCGTTGGTAATAAATTCCTCTGGTATTGCAAACGTCCATAGGTGATGGTGATCACCTGCCAGGGTGGGCCGGTTGCCTGTCTTCTGAACTCTAGCAATAAAAAAAATAATATCAACAATTTCATATATATAATAAATTATGAATAAATATTTTTGTGGTTTTTAAAAACTTATGTCAAGGCTTACATTATAAAACATTTTTTTATTATAGTGTTTTTTTTATTTAGACAAAGTAGTTTTTGCAGTTAAAAGTACGTATAAGATGCTACAACCTATCATCGGATACCGTTAAAATAATAAGTAATTAAATACCCTCAATTATTTCAGCTAAATCAAAACTGTAGTGCGTGTAGTTTCGAGTGTGTATAGAAAGCGTCAAAATTAGAGATGGGACAAAACTTTTACTTGACTTTTATTTCGATTTGGTCGTTCTCCATAACCAGTAAATAATAGTTTAAAATTAAAATAAATAAAATAAAAACAAGTCCGTAAAATGAAAACATTTTAGTCATACTTTTATGAATCGAAATGGAATCACTAAAATGTTAGGAGATAATCAACAATTAAATGTATTTCTTTATTACTGTGAGACAGTAGACAGGCTGACTGCCCGCTTAGAATTTAGCAGTTTTCGCCGCCTATGGATGTTTGCAACGCCAGGGCATCGCGAATACGCTGCTGTCACTAGGGCACAGGAACTTCAGTCACTTGCTGGAACACAACACAAGGTTATTATGGCGACATACTTAAGACCAAAGGTAGTCGCCATTCAGACAAGCTTGGGGCCCTACCACGTAGCTAGGGTGGATTGTTTTGCCGCCTTTTGTGACAGGCCGATGCCGGCCGCAGAGGTCAGTATTCTTCCTCCGCCCCTGCACGGATAAAATGTATGGTCCATAATTAGTGTTTAGTACATATTGATGAATATTTTTTTAGTACATGTTGGTAACAGTAAGTTTGTTTATGAAAGAAAGAAGAAGAAAGAAAGAAAAATAATTTATTTAGAGCTTAAAACTATAACAAAAAAATATACATTAAGAAATCACTAACACATTTGTCTTAGCCCTAAAAAGGTGCCTAACTCAGCAATGCAAGGAGCTGTTTAAAGAGCATCCTGCGCTGATCTTCCGTTAGGACCCTTGAAGTGACGATATAACAATTATTTATATCACGTTTATTAACAATAAGCAATTTAATTATTAGTAATTTATTAACAAAAACCAAACATTTATATGTACTAAATATTAAGGAATACAAAAAATATTAGTATCAAATAATAAAGAAAGAAAAAATCAGACAGAAAACATCAACTGAAGTGTTAAAAGATTGTAAGAAGAAATAAACAAAAATACGAAAAAATGAGTAAACACGCTAAGAATATAAAGATATTGATAAAAACATTGACTAATTTAATTACAACAACTACTCAGTCACACAAAAGATAATTATTAAAATATTAAGACATAATTTAAAAATACTATATTACAGAGCACTTGTATCTATTGCCAGGTTTGCCTGCCTCTTTTGGTGTTCAAACATAAATGATTTTAGTTTAGTTTTAAAACCATACATGCTAGACACTTTTCTTATAGGAGGAGGAATATTATTCCAACATTTAGTAGCTGAGTACTTAAAGCTACCCCTAAAAGCTGTGGACGTTGTGTTATGATCGCTTATGCGATCATAACACAACGAAGGACAAAACATTTTTATTATTATGGTACAGCAGATAACTGACGGTCAACTTAATAGTTAGCAATTCTCGTTACCCATGGATATTTAGGATACTACACGGATCTCCAACATGTTGCTGGATCGTAGAAAACATATGACGCCCTATTTAAAAACCCCAGGAAGTAGTGCGAGGAAATATTTCAGCTGGAAGCTTATTCCACATTCTCAGTGTGTGTTCGAAACCAATCGGTAGTTTTAAGTTTTACGACGGGAATACGTCAACGTCAAGTCAGGCGTCAGCTGGACGAACGGACGGTTCCCGGCTCGTATAAGTTCTACGGTTGGACTCGGGAAAATTGTTACATTCGACTCCCTAGTTTACATTTGAGAACTCATATATGGACAATTGTGAAGTAAGTGGAGTTGTGGTACGGCTGTTTCCACGCGCCAGGAGATGGTCATCATCCCCTACATTTCCTGCCACATCCTCACCCTGAACCTCCTATCCTAAGATATGATACGACGAGGTCATCGGATTCGTGGTGAGTAATAGGCTAATTGTATAATATTACTAAGAAAATTTACATTACGGCGCCGCGCAATCGCGGCATATGTTCGGCAGGCCCCTCGTGCAGATTTCCGGAGCCCTAGGCTCAACGAGGGGGCTGGATTCGGAACGAACAGTGTGCATCAAATTAAGAAAGAGAAATCAATTGAAAATATTCGTATGATCTACATTAATTTAATGTCTATCACTATTTAGAGGCAGTATGATAAAACATTATTTACTTATTTGGTAACCAGGCCGTTGGAGCAGAAAAGTCCTCGAATGGCGAACGCGTACCGGAAGACGCAATGTTGGTAGGCCCCCCACAAGATGGACCGATGATCTGGTCAAGATCGCCGGAATAGGTTGGATGAGGGCAGCGCAGGACCGATCATCGTGGAGATCTTTGGGGGAGGCCTTTGTCCAGCAGTGGGCGTCTTCCGGCTGAAATGATGAACCAACGTAGGTAAACAACTGGTGATTAGCTTAATTATCCCCGCACTAGCGCAGTGGACTTCTCTGTAACTGTTTTTGCGAAAGGAACATCCTGTCACGGTCCCTTTTTATCACGTCTATTGCCGCAGATTATTTGTCTCTTTCACATTCATTTTCTTTTTTATGTTCCTTTCTGACTCTTATTTATTTACTGTTTTGGTAGTTAATAATTTTTTTAGAATCCATGAACGCAATTCATCGCGTACACACACGAAATTATGATAGTCTTGAGTGGGAATGCAGTAACATGACGATATGTATTTACTTGTGCTTGAAGATGCCAATAGTATTATAGAATATTATTCCTTCAAATTAATTCTCATCTAGGGCTTATAAATGACTTATTTTACTCTTTCTTATTTACTCTTACTCTTTTACTATTTCTTCTGTGTTCTTATACTTTTATTCTTTTTTCTACTTTCTCTTTTCATCTTTTCACTAAAATGTTTTGTACAATATAACATATATGTATATATAAAAGCGTCATCTATTTTTGAGTTTATTTAGTGGTAAATATCATTTACTTTATTGCAATTATTGTATACTTAACATATAAATTTATATTAAGTCATTAGATACATATGCAATTTTTTTTCAAATAATTATATTAAAAATACATAATTTGAAACACGCTGCCAGAATGCAGATCTTCATAATTTATAATATGTCATACACGGGAAATAATAAAGTCGAAACAATACCGAATTTTATCGGAGGTTAGGGTTATCTCTACGCAAAAATATTTTTTGGATATTCAACTTTATGTTCTCATATTATTAGTTATATTAATTATACAATGTGAAGAGAAGCTTTGTTCCGGATATCAGATTTACCAGTCAAGTATTCTTGAGTCAAGAAAAACTTTTGCGTGCCTTTTTGTTCCTACACTCTTTCGTAAAATTTCTTACTATAGACTAAAGAGACATAAATTATATAAAAAGATGACGCTATTATTTTTGTATCGTTTAATCTTTCAATCTATAAGAAAAATCTTTTGGGACTAAAAAATACCATATTTGAAGACCTTTGTGGCGTAACGGCTATTGCACTACGAAACTGCAGAGGTCATGGGTTCAATTCCCGTCCTGCGTCTGAACCCACTGAAAATAATGTAGAGACCATATTTTTACTCCTGTCATGGCCATTGATCATCAGAGACTATAAAATCAAATAAGGCCAAATATATTTTAATTTCTTTTGTAGCTTTACCGAACACGGTTTTTTAGGTGGAAATGCTTGATGCCCGCCCCACAGCTTGGGGGCTTGATATAAGGTAAAAGAACATACTCATATTATTTGACTTATTTATGTAAATTTTTTCCTCTCCTTCTTTCTCCTCTATATAGTAACGCAAAAGTTCAATTTTCAATAACTTTTGCAAACGGAAAGTTGAAATAAAAATAAATTTGGCGCATACCTATTTGATTATGTATATAGTAGCGCTTACTGCGTGATACCAAAAGTAATGCAAAATATGTATGCATGCACATACATATTTACAAGTAAAAAAATATTATCAAATAAAAGTTATGTAAAACCTAATTTTAAACTAATTTATAAAGTAAGTCTTTTTTATCTTTGTACATATTTTTTTAACTCAATCAACTTCAACGTCAATCATCGGCCATAGTGAGGAAGGGAGATAACTGTCTAGAAAAGCTGATTGTAGTTAGAAACACGGAAGGTAAACAAGCCCGTCCTCCAACCAGATGGTGAGATCAATTAAAGACCCTAACCTCATCCAAATTATGCTCGGTCATCAGAAACGCAACGGATAGACACCTATGGAGGTAGATTATTAAAACAAGTTGCACCACAGCACCGATCTAAACATCCAGTGATGATCACGATCCTCAGCCATGAGGTAACGACTACAGAGAGAGACATCATCTTCAACGAACATGGTCCTAACCTATTCCTATTTTCTGCGTGGTAGGGCCTCAAGCCCGTCTGGATGGCGACCACTTTTGGTCTTAAGTATGCCGCCATAATAACCTTGTGTTGTGTTCCGGCATTAGTGACCCAAGTTCCTGTACCCTTATGGGACAGCAGTGTGTTCGCGATGCCACTGGCGTTGTAAACACCCATAGGCGACGGTAGCTGCTAAATTCTAAGCGGGCCGTCAGCCTGTCTGCTGTCCTACAGCATTAGAAAAACAACCTAAGCCCCATGCTCTCCTTCCTGGGACTAAGCGTGGTATTCCGAAGACCTCCCCCCGCCCCTGAACGGTCACGAAGTATGGGTACGTTCTCTAAAGTTACAAGGGGACGAACCTCGCTGGTATCCCACCTATCCGAGTGTTACTCTACACGACGCTCGGGCGGAAGGATGTGCTTTCACATGCACCTCCGTTCAGAATAGGAAGACTGCTTTGAACTTAACACAGAAGTATCCTCTTTAAACGATTCATAATAGCAAAAATACTCGGGACACAACCAAGGCTTTACTGCGTGGGTGATGATAAGTATACTTGTAAGTAATTTATAAAGATCTAGTATCTTCTACTCTGATTCGACAAATGATGTTCTGTCATATAAATGAAAAATAAAACCTTCCTTCTCCAAGTTCCAATCTATATCTATACTGAAATCTATCAAAATTTGTTCAACGGTTTACGCGTGAAAACATAACAGAGTTACTTTTACATTTATATTATTAGTATGGATTAAAAATTTATCAACGTCACGGTGAAGGTAGAAATTTGCAATCTATAATAATCTAATATACTTTCAAAAACATACAATACAATGAAGAGAAAGAAATGATAAGTGAGTAACCATTGCAAAAGAAAAAAAATTGAATGTAATATTTTATACAAAAAAGAAAAAAAGAACACTCTCTAGCGGTTTATAATGATATCTGTTTCTTTTTTGTTTGTTGTGTAATATATTATTTGTGTTTTACATGTATAGTTAACAGATGTCGCTTAAAGCTCCGATAGCAAATGGTTCTATGTTCAAGAGATGGCGTTAGTAGTATTGAATATTACAAAAACGAATAAATAGACATAGGCAAAGAGTGATAATTCCTCTTCCTATGTTTTTATTCTAGCTGTAGGTTTTTATTTGATACTTTTGGAGTAATTAAAATTAATTGAATATTTTGAGTAACTTATGTAATAAGAATAAGCCTACGTATTCCTTACAATCAATATTTATAACCTTTTTTAATTACTGAAACTTAATTTTTTGTTCTTTTATTTTGTAAAGCCTACCCTAGCGGGGTGAACAACACTGCCCATTTATGACAAAATTCCAGTGTCGACCGTAAAACGGCAACTCAGAAACAACGCGGTCCAGCAGTGGGGTCAGAGGTATACCAATGGACACAATGCCCATGACATGAAACTCTTGCTGAATGCAGTAGTCTGACATATAGCACTGCATAGTTTTGTATTGTGTCGTATGCTTTTTTTATTGACGAGGAACAACAGACAAGCTGACTCCAGATCCCTACCCTCTTTGTACCTCCAACTGTTTCAACTGTTTTCTAATTTTGGCTACTTTCATCCAATTGAATACATTTTCAAAATAAAAATTGAATGCTTAGTAAGATTAGCGTATAGTCACAATGTTACGGTAAAACGATTATCATAAGGAATTCATAAATTCTGGCCTTTGCATCAACTTTGGTATGCCCTAGAAATATTTATGTTCACTGCCAAAGATTATTTTCTTTCTGCTATTAAACATGCATATACTTTTGTGGTTTTATAACTGCTAGGTAACAGACGGGAGCCCACTTCTTCAAACTTTTAGATCTTTGTTGAGAAGATTAACGGGATTCTTAATATTTATAGGAAACATGAAACAAGAGTTATGCCTCTTCTAAACTTCTGTTTCCGTTTTTTCTTTAAACTTGCATTTTTTATTGTATGTGTATTTTTTATTATATGTATTCACCTGTCGAATGGTTAATCATCTCTGAATATTATTACTAGGTAAGTAATGTAAGTATTACTTATTTCCATTATTACGTGCTTACTTTATACATCTACTTATTCTTTGTTGGTATCATTCTTGACAGAGTGGTCGTGGTCATCCCTCTGGTTCTCTGATGGCCGCCTTCTTCGTGCATTCATGTAGTGATGATGAGCCATTTACTTTTATCTGGTCAGTCCACCTCATAGGCGATTTCCCTCGTGGAGTGGTACCCTCAATCTTTCCCTGGACCACAAGTCGTTCAATAGCCACCTCCACTCGGCGGCATACATGACCAAAAATATATGAGACTGCAAAGATGATAAACGCTGCAAGCAGCGAGAACAGCGTGCAGCGGCATCAAGATGCCGAGTTCTCGAAGTATAGACTCGTTGGTACGGAATTCAGTCCACGATACTCCGACCATTTTCCTCCAGCACCACATCTCTAGGGCATCTATCTTCTTCTCTACTTCCCACACTTCCTCGTTTCTGCTGCGTATAAGAATATGGAGAATACAAGGGCCCGAACTAGCCGGATTTTTGTGGCTCTATATATGTTGCGATTCCTCCATATTTTCCTCAACTTGTCCATTGTAGATCTAGAAATTGCCATACGCCTTTTCATTCTTTCGGCCATTGCCAAGTGAGCCATATCTTATTGCACAGGGTGTGGAAGATTTGGACACCATGTTCGCCCGATACCTTGATCGTCTTGATCGGTATGGCATCTGCCCCTGTGGCTTTGCCGTTCTGCAGATGTTTAATAGCGGCTCGTATTTCATCTTTCAGAATATCGGGCTCAAGATCTTCGTTTCCAGGTTCCTTAGGGGCGTAACACTCTGATTGCGGGTCTTGAAAGAGGGACCGGCTGTATTGTCTCCACGTTTCAGCTATTGTCTCTATGTTCGTCACCGTCTCTCCAGTAGAGTTCGATAGCCCAGGTTTTGCAACTCAGGGTTTTTGTGATGGGGCGAATTCTTTAGTGTAGGTCCCTAGATTCATGCTTATATGTATGGACTTCCACTTCTGCACAAATGTCTCGAAGTCAGTCGTTCTGGTCCCGCCTGCAAGCTTCTTGAATTCTAGCGGACTTTTCGTTGAGGGATCTTATATCAGCTCTAGATGCTTTCATGTTTTACCTTTCCTCCACAAGACTTAAAATACTATTTAATTATAATGATGATGATGATGTCCTCCCAGACGTATCCGTCGACGGCGACACCCTTAGCTCGTACTCGCCTGGGCTCTTGCATGAGCGCGAGCATGAGTCATGCTCGTCATTTAATTATAGTATAGATATAGACGTACTATCTACATACGCTTTTTTTGCAAAAAACGGGCGTTTTTGATTTTTCTACATTATTGGTAATAATTGAGTTCTAAAAAGGTTTTAATAGCTAAACTATGTTACTGGCACATGAAAAAAACTTTTGTTTTAAAAAAAAATAACATATTGTTTTAGTTTGTAACTTTTTACTTAAATACTTTTCGCGGGTTTGCGGTTGATAGATTATCATGCAACTAAAACTAATTTCTCGTTATATTTAGTAAAATAATTTATGATTGTCGCATACTCCCGCCCTATTGTGACTTAAAACAGACATCTTTTTGTCTATTGTAATGGCAGAAAAAGCAATAATAGCTAGTAAAATTATAGCGTTCCTTGAAGAGGGGTGTAGTCAACGTTACGTCTCACACTGGTTAAACATGAGTCGTTGAATCGTCCAAAATACCTAGAATTGCTATCAAGAGACAGGTTCCGTTCAGAGAAGTTTATGACTGTAAGGTGTGCTTTTTTTTGCAAAAAAAATGTATATGGTATATTATTTTTCGAAGAAGAAGAAGAGAATTTGTGTCGGTAGTCTCGAGATATTTTGGGCCCTAGATAAACTCGCATCAATTACTTATTTATATAGTAATGCATATTAGGTAGAATTGCCAACCTCCGTGGCGTAACGCACATCGATGTGTTTGCAGAGTTCGATTTCCGTTCCTTGTCTGAGTGTTTATGTATAATATGTATCTATTTACAAAAGAAAAGTATATATGTTGTATATTTGTTGTCTCGTACCCATAATACAAGTGCTATGTTATTTAATTTGGGTCTAGATGTCGCTGTGTGAATTGTCACAATATATTATTTATTAATTTTTTATAAAGAAACCTCTTTATCACAAGTATTTAAAAGTAAACGTCTACATAGAATACTTAAAAATTGTTGAGAGTCGGGCCCTTGAATATATTTCAGAAATACTACCTCATCATTTAGTTTTACACAGATTGCGTAATAACCCTCGCGTCTCGTAAAATCAACATACTTCATTTGCCTTCACCTTGGTCACATAAGCTACAAAGTTACAAAAGTTACACCTCGTACTTTAGTTACTTGTGAGGTTTTTGGTGTAACGGTGGAAATGAGTTCCATTACGCTTATATATTTAGGATTTAATTTATTATGAATCCTGTCATATTGTTTTGTTTTGTTATACTACTTTAGTAAACTGGATAAAGTATCCTAAGATAATTATATGTTAATAATAATAAATATATTAGGTCATTTCACCCAACACCATCTAGTCCCAAACTAAGTAGCATAGCACTTGTGTTATGGGTACTAGATAATTGATATACTATAAATATACTTTCCTTTTGTAAATAAATACATATTATATATAAACACCAAGACGCGAGGCGGGAATCGAACCCATCACCTCCGCAAGCGTATCGACGTACGTTAGCCGTTACGCCAGGAGGTCGTGAAAAAGAAGAAAGGTGTATAATAGTTGTTTACTACCCATTTCATATAACAAAATAGATTTGATACTTATTTTGGGACTATTAGCTTTGTGTTTATTGCTACTTTAATTTTAACTACTTATAATAAATTATGTTCAAGGAATTTTATTTTCTCGAAATAACATAATAAAGTTGACGTACACGAGTTATTCAAGTACATTATTTATTAAAAATAAAGCATCTTGGCCCCAACTATGTAGCTCTTTGGTGAAAAAGGATGTATCATGTTAATTCAGATACAATTAGGATAAAACATTTAAAAAGGTAAAAACACAGAAACACCTGGCTTAGTAATTACCCATGTTATCTTATACGATATTTTCGGAGTTCTACTAATAATTAATAGGTTTATACATAAGTCGCAGTTGGTTTGAATCTTACCATACCACCATCAGTTATTTTCGCTTAATGTGCATATTGATGTACGTGAAGCCAAGGGAAAACATCGGGAAGAAACGTG
Organism: Malacosoma neustria; assembly: GCA_963693495.1. Taxonomy (NCBI): domain Eukaryota; kingdom Metazoa; phylum Arthropoda; class Insecta; order Lepidoptera; family Lasiocampidae; genus Malacosoma; species Malacosoma neustria. Next base: position 8,955,463 of record OY856393.1, read on the forward strand.
CATATTGAGATCACCGGTATTTGTAACCCGCTTATCAGCCTTGGACAAGTATGGCGGGTATTCTATTCGTTTCCTGTAGAGGGAGGACCGAGGCCAACGACGGGGCGCTATGGGCTGTTATTATATTTTGTCCTGGTCTGGGTGTTCAATTTGTATACCCTACGATACAGGTTTTCAACTAAGCCTATGAACTTTCTCTAAAAATATTTAAATTTGTTAGAAGCACTAGCTTCGCACCCTAAGTTTATGTCTCTAGGATTAAGAAACAAGCTCACACGCTTTCTGTACTCTTAGTCTTTTATGACCTTAGTCAGTTCAATATTACATAAGCTCGTAAATAATATTGACCATTCATCTCCACACACTCATCATTACTCAAAATATTTTTTACTCTATTCCATTAGTATTAAGGTTAGTTTTTATATGAATTATATAAAGTACTAACAAAAATGAAAGTTTTGTGAAAGTTGCACCTGCATCTTACATGACTTGTATGACTGATTCCACCTGGTTGATCTGTTGATGCCTTAAAAATAGATATTATTACGGGCTCCGATTACACTGGTTGCTTAAAGTTCATTGTACTTTCATATTTCAATATGGCTGCCGCGTTCCAGGTCTATGTTGTTAAAGGCGACAAATGGGTTACTTCAGTTAGCTCATATAGAGAAATTAGATTTTTTTTATGATTTGTTAATACCGCAAATATTAGATTAGGTTATGTGGCAACGTCTCCTGTAAAAACATTCGTAAAGCCAGCAATCCATTGTCTTGACTGTCTTTATGTATAAAGGACAATTTCTTTCCATAAAAGACTTCAACGGGTTAATTATTACAGACTGTAACAACAGAAAATTAATTGATGTCTTTGAAGTTTGTGTCTTTATAAATATCTTATCCCTGTGTCAAGATAATGAGTATAAGAAAATAGATGGAATATAGGTTAATTTCATATATGTACAGATTTGACTACCTGACCTCCCGATCTCGAAAGCAAAAGCCTTTTATTTTATCTAGCCATAAATACCAGCTTTAAAATGACTTAAAACAGACTTCTACAGTTTAAAGATAAATCTATTTGGCCCCATACAAAGACTATCGAGGTGTGCCGAGCCCGGGTTCAACGACCGACTTTCACGGCCCCGTCGAACATGATATAACGTAGGATGCTGTCATTGTGATATCACTGTTTGAAATGAAAGTTCCCCAGCATTTTGAGAAGTTACAAACTGTTTAGATGTAGTGTTCATATTAGATTACGAACCTGTTCGATTGGATTCTAGGACAAATTCACATAGGCATACTATCACACCTCATTTTATATCAAAACAAAAGCGGCTGAATTTGTTTTCATATTTACTCGGGAAGTATACCTGGTATCTCAAATTTAAGTTGATTGAAAATACTAAAAAAACTTTAGAGAAGCCAAAATCTCCACATACTTTCTCAATGAATTCACCTCATTGCGAGCTTTCGTCAATACCTCATTGACGTTATTAAAACCCTGACTAGGTTCATGTTTTGGATGTCGAAACTCCACATATATGTACTTTAAAATATGTCGACACTTTGCAATCTAAAAAGGATGTAATTTTCATTAAACCCTAATTTGATGATGGTATAAAAATAAGTAATCCATATGATTAAATAATTGTAAAATTTTTTGCACTTCATTTTCATCAACGAACTTGCAACAAAATTCAATACTGCGATGTTCAAAATCACTTAGGACAACAACTAATGTTTTAGTGATACCACCATGACTACCCTAGCTATTTTATGGAAAGCCTCTTGAGTAATCGCATTAGTAGTTGGGGTACTACATACCCGCGGCGGCTTCCAATAAATAAATTCGACACGGTGATGATAAGCTTTAATTTTTCCGGGAATTGAACTACTACATTTGTTCAACATTTAAAAGCGTTAGACGACTATACTGCAGAGACGTTGTCTGAAGAAGGCTTTTTTATTGCTGTAGGACAGCAGACAGGCTGACGGCCCGCTTAGAATTTAGCAGTTACCGTCACCTATGTATGTTTGCAACACAAGTGGCATCTTGAACACGCTGCTGTCCTATAAGGGTACAGGAACTTGGGTCACTAATGCCAGAACACATCAAAAAATTATAATGGCGGTATACTTAAGTTCAAAGGTAGTCGCCATCCAGACAGACTTGAGGCCCTACCACGTAGAGAAGCTTAGATATGTTTAGATAATAAATTTCGAAAGATCAATTTTTAACGTATAGTTACCATAAAAATATTTACAAAAAAATTATTTACATAGAAAATAAAATATAACTTCAAGCAGATGAGCTGATGTCCGAGGTTCCGTAAAGCGGAACCTAAAACTACCGCCACTCCAGTATTGGCCCGTAGTAAGGGCGGACTTTACTCATACCCGGAATTATTGATCTCCTATTGCTGAGACAGATGATACTCTTAGCTTCTCCTTACCATTACAAAGCCAAATTTAGAGAAGAAAAGTATAGTTTAAAAAAGAAGCTAGAAATTTATAACTATGCCATCAAGTAACTTATGCAGTGAAATTACAATTAAACCACTCTAATTTTATGGAAATCCAATCTACTAATAAACATTCATAAGTTGTAAATTACCAAAACTGCGACCCGTGGAGTCACTTTCACGTTGCCGAGTGCGAGCCACTTCGACCACTTTCACTACTGCCAAGACATCCGGCTTGTTGCGAAATGTACACCTGATTCGTGATCATTCAATTTCGTTTCAGTACATAACTGATGTAATATTTGCTGTGAATGAGTAATGTAGGTATTGAATAAGGCTTTATTTAGCTTTTCTTGGTTTCTATTTGGCATGTATTTTAGGATTATTTTTCATATTATCTTGCTGGCAATTATAAATACCAGTTCATGCCGTAGTTTTATAACCGTTACACCAAGGTCACTCAATTTTTTCTACATTTTGTAAGATAAACCCTTACCTAGTGACAGGAGTTTCACAGGCGTTGTGTGTATTGAGAGTTCTTAGAATTGTCATCTCCCTATTTTGAGTCTGATTGTCAGCTGCATTTCCTTATATTTTTTCTTACTGCATTAAATTTTTAGTAAAAATTATTAACTTAATTATTTTTCTTGCATTAAATGTAACGTCTAAGTTCTTAAGGAGTTAATTGAAGAACAGTGGTACTTTTTTATTTTTTTACACAAAAATGATTTCATTGTTAAACTTTTTCTGTTCATTACATGCCAATATTAAGATAATTTTCAAGCACCTAAGATGAGTTTCATAACAAAAATAAATTTAAAAGAATAGCTGTTCTAGTTCTAAATTTATCATATCACCAGTTAAGTGTAAAAGTAGTTTTCATCCAAAAATATAACATTGTCTTTTCTAACACAATCTCTTTTACTTAAGAGCTGAAATAACATATAATGATATTCAAATCAATTCTTCTGTTTTAGTTGTAATTGATGTTGGTTGTATACTTCAACCCTCGTCGATTCATATCATAATTTGAATCTCTCTTCTTCATTGATTACCAACAATACCAATACACTGCCTTGTGTTTCTTCAGTCCAGATTATACATTTTCAAAGGCCCAATAGAATAATACCCGAGACAGCAAAATAAATAATTTGTAAGTTATTACAGTCATATAAAATTAATAAATTGTACTTCTTTGATATCTATAGTTTCTGTAACCTTTAACATTTATGACAATCCCGACAATAATAATAATATGAATTAATTTCAGTAATAGAATTCCATCATTGTCGTCAGTTTTGTTGTAATTAATTAATACTATAATTACAAAATAAAATAACCATTTCTAACACGTAACCGGAAAGTACTTTGGTTACTTTCTTATGTTCAATTATTTACCACAGATACATAAAAACATAGATCATATAATGCGTTTCAAATAAGAATAGGATCGACTTTGCGCCATGTTGTGACGTCATAGCACACGTTTTTAATATTTATTTCACTAACTGTTGTTTTAAATAAAATTAGGTATGTTACCTGTATTTATAACTTCAATTTCACTCACCATTTTTGATACGCAATTAAGATTTCGTTCGAAACCGTACTTTTTTAGTGACATTTGACAGATAGAGGTCATTGACGTTCCTATTCTTATTTGAATCGCATTGTAAATACAATCGTAGATATATTATATTACAATCAATTTCCTTTATGACAACAACATATAGGCTACGTTAATTATTCATTACAAAAATTACTGTGTTAGTAGTAGGTATCAATCTAACAATACCATTAAAATATCAAATGTATCGACATCTATTATTTTCTTCAGTTTTATTGGATTGTGAACTAATTTATTACAACAGTTTTTCTATCAAGTTTTACACATTTACTAATATTAAAAATGTTATACAAACGAATGTAGGTAACAAACTAGTCCATACTACGACTACTATTATTTGATTAGAGAACTATTTAGTGGTATTAATTCATATCTCATTTGTTTCCTTAAGTTCGGTAAAAATATTAATGTATTTGAAAATCTTTAATATTTAATTTTTGAGACTTTTAAACGACTACACGAATTATGTATTGCTTTCTAGAAGTAAACTTGGGTGGGCATCTGAACATAATTCATGTAATAAGAGAAAAATAAAATATAAGTATCATTGAACACCTGTTCCTTAATCATTAAAGAACTTAAATAAGCGCCTATTATCGTACAAAAGGAACTAAACCTTAAAGTGTTAAGTTATAGTAGAATATAGTTTGTATCGGTAGGATTATATGTTGTTTTGATTGGGAAGATATATAGAGGGCACTGTTTACGGAGAAAGCGAGAGAAAGGCGTATAAGCGGACGTTGTGGGCCCCAAATTCCTCAGCCGTTGATTTTTTTACTTAATAGCCAAGTATAACAGGTGTGGGTAATTGGATTATAATGCGTCACTTAGTTATTTCCAAAATGGAAGAAAACTGTCTGTAATAGTTTAAAAATGTATTTTACAATGTGTGTGAATGTCCAATATCATCTTTAATTTATCTCAATTTCAGATTCTGCCGTATTTGGTAGTGTCAAGGGATAAGGGTAATTTATCCCAATCTATAATAACTCCATTTGTACCAACATAAACTACATAAGATTATAAATAATTTTGTAAAATTTATATAGGTGCGACAAATTTTTAAGCCTCAGTTATAAAATTCTCAACCGGAACCTTTATCATCCATTGCTAAATCGGATACAAAAGCTGGTGCTTTGGCTGAAAGCTCGAAAAATTCACGTGTGTTTCTTCAAGAATTAACAAGAAAAATCTTATAAATCGAAAAGGGCGCTAGTTTGGTTAATTTTTCAATGAATTAGTATAAAGTTTAGTATTGATTAAAATTTTTAAATAGCAGTCCCCTAAAGTAGATAGTTAACTAGATTAAATTGAATAAAAAATATATCCAGATTAAAATTAAAGTAAATCGTCACCAAAAATAGCGCTGCAAGAGACGTACTAACATTTTGCCCTATAACAATACCAATAGCGTCCCTCGGGCTCTATGAGGAAGAGGAGGAACCGTCTCTAAGTAGATTCTTCTTACAACTATGTTTTATAAAATAGAAAGCTAGAAAAGTAACGCCCAACTATATTAAAACGTTTTCTCTTTTTATATTAAGCATAGTTCCGTTTTAATTTCCTTTCACTTCTTTAGTATGTATTTAAGAAGATTTGATTTTAAGTATGTAAAAAATAAAATTAATTAACACATTTGTTAAGTATCAACTTATACTAAACTTATCGTATTTTTTTTTCTGAACAACAGCAAAAGCATCGTAAACACGCTGCTGTCCGTATAAAGTCTTTATCCGTGCAGGGGCGGAGAAAAAATACCAACCTCTGTGGCCGGGGTCGGCCTGTCGTAAAAGGCGACAAAACAACCCACCCTAGCTACGTGGTAGGGCCCCAAGCCCGTCAGGATGGCGACCACCTTTGGCCTTAAGTATGATGCCATAATAATTTTGTGTCGTGTTCCGATATCAGTAACCCAAGTTCCTGTCCCTGTCCTGTCCTGTCCCTTATGGGACAGCAGCGTATTCGCGATGCCACTGGCGTTGCAAACACCCATATGCAACGGTAACTGCTAAATCTAAGTGAGACGTCAGCCTGTCTGCTGTCCTACAAAAATAAAAAAAATCCCTCACCCCTGTTTGTTAACCAATAATGTTATAATAATAATTATTTAACGTAAATAAGGAAAACAACTTAAGCGGTACCACCAGGAGTTCATCAGGAGTTTGTTAATTATGTTACGGTGGTAAAAACTGAAGTTATAATAACGTTTACAATATATTTAGCTCAGTTGAAATTCCTAGTGACTAGATAGCGTCTACAGCTCTGTTTTCAGGATACTTTAGTTGTTTTATGGATGTAAGTAAGATGGATGAATTGTACGACGATTATGCAATATACCTATATATGATTTATTTCTTCGTATCTGTTTTCCTAGGCTGTGAGACCTGAGAAAAGAAAAAGACCAACAGGTATTTTTAAAGAGTTGTAATAGAGGAGAAATAAATTACTCCTTTTACTAACTTATAGGCAATTTCCTCTCGATGTTAGATACTTAGGCAGTAGACGTTTTACCAATGCACATTTATTTTATCCATTTTATTATCCATCGTTTTCTTATAAGAAATAATTGTTCATAATAGTTTTCTTATAAAAATATCATAGCACAGAGGTTGGTCTGTCACCATACTTAATATAGTTACATAGTAGTATACTTGAGGTTCAAGAGTCCAAAATGATAAAGAGAGTAGGATGTTGATTATCATTTTCAAACAGTTTATAGCAACAATTAAGGCTAGTTTTTTAAATAACATCATCCTTAAAGTAAAAATTCTCATAGGTAATTCAATAATTTAAACTATATGGATAACGTCTTTTGGTATTAGGCTTGTCCCTTGGATTCGATTGACAAATAGACGCCGTAGAGATGTTGTAAGACCAGTCACCATTACTGAGACAATTTTTTTATTAACACTAAATTAAAGAAAATATATTTTAAATTATTTCAAACATTTGACAATGGTTAATTTAGTTTCTTAAATAAATAAAACATGACAATTATTTTCTAGTATTTTTAGTTAAATATTTGTAATATAATACGTTAACTTTAATTAATTTAATTTTAAGTCTAAATAATAAATCATAATTAACTGATTAGATCTAGACATTGTAACTAAAGAATTTCATACATTCACATACATATGAAATTATGTAAAATAAGAAAATAAATGAAACAAAAAAAATATAGGCGTGAGTGAAAGTGGCTCCCACACCAGAACAACTTCTATGTGGTTGCGGGGAAAGTGAGCTGTCTTCGAAGCGAGCACAAAGATCTGAATGGAGTAGTTGTTATCATAATATGTACGAAAATATTAATCAAAGTTAATTATAGAAAAATTAAATCAGTAATGCCCTGTAAAAAACGAATCTCAAATAAAAAACATTTATACCATAAGATATAATAACAATAGTAAAAAAAAGTAGTTACAACAGTAACTCGACAAAGTAATTCAAAATCCTTCTATCGTGAGCTGCTTTCATGGGAGGAATAATCCGTAATAGACTTTTTTTCGTAAATAAATGTATTTATAAAATAAATTTTCAAATAACAACAAGAATAATTCGGCTTTTAAAGTAAATTATGGAACGGTTGAAGTTTATTTTGTTAGGATTTACATCAGGAATAATTGTTGCTAAGATCTGTTTAAAATCATATTTTTTACATATAAGAGCTACAATTAACAAATATTTCCATTATATATTCCAGAACTTTACTTTTCATAATTGTTCAGGCGATTTGAGTGTACTAACTCTTCTTTGTGCCCTTATCCCAAAGTATGTGGGGTCCACACAATATGTCCTGTCCTTCCAATCTCCTTTATTAGCAGTCATCTGAACATTCACGCCTTTTTTAACTATATCATCTTTTACACAATCCATCCATCTTTTCTTTGGTCTACTTCTCCTCTTGTATCCTTCATCATATCTAGCATCCTTCTTGATACATGACGCTCCTCTCTTCGCATTATTATTGCCATACCAGGTCAACCTTTTACTTTTCAGCTTCTCAATTACTGACGCTACTTTCAAAGTATCCTTAATATACTCATTTCATATTTTATACATTTTGGGTGTGCTGACTATAAAATACTTAATTTTCGCTGCTTCATTATTTTGCTAAGATGGTCACCAAAGAGGCGACCTGTAGTTGCTAAATGTTATAAAAATCGACCAATTATGTTATACGTGAACTAGCTAAAGGTTTATACCTATAAAGTTCTAGAATATATACAAATAAATATTAAAAATTATATAATAAATTACATTATTAAAAATAATTTGCTACCAGAATATTCCAGTAAAGTAGCAGAAATAAAAAATATTTTCAGACTTTTTTATACTCAATATTGACTCAATGATACTTCTTATTCCAAGTATCGTAGCGTTGTAGTAGTAAGTGAAAGGCAGTATTTCCGTATACATACAGTATACCGACACGACACCTACAATGTACTGGTGAAGATTCCGTGTTGTTTTTTAAACAACATAATTGAAATCTAGTATAAAAGTGGGTTGGACCGTTTGTGCCGTTTAGTTTCTAATCAGAGAGCAACGGAGTATGTCCATTTCCCCATATTTCCTTATATGGATGCATTAATGCGTTGGTTTTGCTGAAATTCCTAAACGCTTCTCATGTTTAAACAATTAATGATCTTGATCTCATTTTCATCATTACTTTTGTTTCGTTTCACGGAATGATGATTTATTTATACGATAATTAAGAATAATTTTAAATTGCTAATTGCCTAATAATTCATTTATTAGTTCAGAGAGCAGAAATTATATTTCGACACAAAAAAAATCAATGCCTTCATTATAAATTTTAGTGTTAAATTATAATTACAAGAATATTAATATTATTTATTAGCTTGGTTTTATCCCAATCATTTGGGATCGGAACAGTGCGTCTTTTTCATTCATTATATTATTGTAAATTTCAGCATTATTAATCTGTCACTTAATAAACCATCATATCGTGCATCACACATTCTTATCATAGCTTTGATATAATATAGTATACTAAGAATAAAATAATAATATATAATAAAAATATTAGTATATTTAAGTCAAATAAACTAATGAAATTTCAGTACATTTAGGTTCATTGCGTATGATATCTTCTTCATTTTTAATAAGTATATCATAACGCTTGCATCTGAAGATATATTAATAATTTTTAATATACTAGGACAATTCACTAAAGACCATTTAATCCCAAAGAAGCATAGCACTTATGTTATGAGTACTATGTATAACTCCGCAAACGTACCGAAGTGTGTTAGCAGTTATGCACAGGGGGTCGTAAGATTAAACTTTGGCACTCGATGTACCAGGTTCAGTATTGTCACAGGGTAAAACTTCGCACTTTTATGCACAGATGCTTTCCATGATACGTTATTTTCTTCATCAATCAAAATGTAGAATAAATAGATGAACTAAATGTAGCAATATGATCTTTAATTATGGATAATATGCAATTGAAAAAATTTTAACTAAATCCTAAAACGTAGACCGGAGAAGATACCGGAACGGTTGTATCAGAATTTATTATGCTTGAGTTAAACTCAAAACCTCAAAGTTAAGTGGCGCGGGGTAAAATATTAATCACTCAACACGATCAAAATATGGGTTGCATTGTTGCATTTTATTAACAACAGATGGCATTACTAGTCTTGATGTTTTAAGTGTACATTAAAATTATCATATTTTTCTTGAATATGATTACTATTGCCCTGTCACTATCTATCGTTTGACCAGCGGTCCAGTGAAATTAATTAATAATAATAATTTAAATAATTTCTACGTACTTGCAATACTGGTATAATCATATATAACAGGATTCAAATGTACATTCATCCATTACAATTCATGTAATGAAAGATTTTTTTAATGCTAAAGAACAGCAGACATGTTGACGGCCTACTTAATAGTAAACAGTTACCGTCACCTATAGATGTTTGTGACGCTAGGGGCACGGCGAACACGCTGCTATCCCATAGAGGCACAGGAACCTGGGTCACTAATTCTGGAACTCAACACAAGGTTATTATGGCAGTATAATTAAGACATGGGTGGTTGCCATCTAGACGGGTTTGGTGCCCTATCACGTAGCTAGTTGCTAGTAGCATAGGGTTTTGTTGCCTTTTAGAACTGGCTGATCCCGGCCGTAGGGGTTTGTAATTTTAATCCGCTCCTAAATAGAGAGAAAGAAAAAGACAAGACAAATAAAAACTTGTATTGCAGGCCTTTTACTTAAATACCTAGAGCTTGGACCTCCCTCTAGATGTAACGGTCAGTAAACCATGTCTCTGAATTCCACTGTCATGCACGCAAAGGTTCTCCAGAACGTTTATTTTATGCAGAGTGAGTATGTGGAATGATCTTCCGGCTGAATTTTTCCACCGCACTATGACATGGGGTATTTTAAAAAGAAAGACATAAAATTACTTCGTGGATGGCACCGTGTTGGCGGTGCCCCTGACGTCGCAGACATCCATAGGCAACGGTAACCGCTTGTTGTTGAGTGGGCCGTCAGCTTGTCTGCTGTTCCACAGCAATAAAAAAAACATGCGGGGCAGTCTTTGAGGACTACCGATAGAAGAGAAAACTAAGTAACTTGTGAATTGTATCGTCGAGCTATTAGATTAATATTTTAGAATTATTTTTGGTTTATAAAGAAGTGTTTATAATCAAGGATGTTAAATTGGTCACTAACATTTCTTTACAAATCAAAAATTGTTCACCCAAAAAGTTACTCAACGCGCCTAAAGAAGTTTTCACTTCAAAAACTCAACTGTATTTCATTGTAATAAAGTCGCAATTTAAATAGATATGTATAAGTAATGCAATATAATCCTTTAAAAATTACATTATAGAATAAATCTTAAGCCATTATTAATAAGGTTGGTATTACTGGAGTAAAAACAGCTTATGGAAAGCGTTCGGTGACGATGACGCGAGTTCCATGATTTTTTTCACCAGAAAAGTGCTCGACGCACCTAAAGAAGTATTCATTTCACAAAATCTTTATTATTTTCTTCATCGTCGGTACATGGTAATTATAACATGCACATTAGGCGATAAAATTGCCTAAGTGGTCCATGCCAACGTGGAATGAACTCGGGACTTGTAGATTGATATCCTACTGTAATACCACTGAGCTACCAGGTATTTACCTAATATACCATTTACGACACAAGAGATTATATCGATCATACAAACATTTTATCGTACATTGAGATGTGACCCACCGTACAACTCACCGCACAAGATCACTGAAACTGAATATAACTGAACCAGTCGTTTTTTTTTTAAGTTTTATTTATTTATTCTATATACGTCCGCTTAGGCGGGAAGCGCAAGAAAAAGGAAGTCCCCCCCCCCTCCCCCCTTAGGCATAGGACAAAAGAGGAACACTTCAACTCAACTCAACCCCACACTGGGGTTTTAGGTAGGTAAAGCGGCCGCGGGCGGCCCCTCGGGGGAGGACCCGCCACCCGCACTATTGCCGCGAGGGTGAGGGCTGCGTGCTGTTCCGCAGCCCCCCTCAACTCCTAGAGTTGTTAGGAGAGCGCCGGGGGGACGAAACCATGACCCCCTGGCGCCAACACTTTAGAAGGGGCCCGCCTCAAGACAAAGAGCGGGCCGGCGCCGGCCCGGGCCACGAAATCGGCCGGCCATATATCCGTGGGCCCGGGCGTAGGCGATAGGAGAACAGCGGGGTTTTTTAGTGGGTAGTCGGATGGCCAATCATCTTTCCTGGAGTCCCACATATCCCTCGGTCCCCCCAGGCCGAGGGAACCCGTCAAGAGAGGTTTTTCCCCGAGACCAAAAAAAAAAAAGGTATACTAGCAACGTGCGTCCCCCTTGTCGACCGTGGAGAGCGTACGGGCACATTACACGGGATTCTTACACTACCCGCCCCGAGCCCCCAAGCAGTGGGGTGTGTATCAAGTATTTTCCACCTCAAAAGTCACTTTAGTTACATTTTTATTATAATGTTTAAATAAATAAAAATACGTTTTTACAAATCATTTATTTATTGAATTATATAAACCTTAACAACTAATTCGATACAGTCTTTTCGTTTATATAAATTATATTAAAAATATGTATACTTATGCAAAATCTTAAACAAGTGCTAAGTAAATATTTTTTACAGTAATTTTTATAAAAAAAATTGCTTGCAGCAAATTACACAAAAAAAGTAAATATGTTAAAATTATATTATAAACGGGGAGTGATTTTTCAAAAGAGTATTGTAGCACTTTCATAGTGCATACATGAATTGTGTGAAAATTTAAGAACACTTTAAATTACATCGCTGAATAAATCATATATTAACTAAAATTTGATTAATCAAATGCAGATTTAAATCTGCATTAGGTGGAAACCTGTATTGCATTTATAAACATAACTGATAGATCATACCTCCTCCTCCAGGTACACCTCGAGTCTATTCGCAGATTATAAAAATATTTTTTCCTGGGTGGAGAACGAACAAACATACACACACACACACACATATATATATATATATATATATATATATATATATATATATATATATATATATATATATATATATATATACTCTTTTTAAAAATTACTGTAAAAATTAAATTATTTCTAAAACTAAAAATCAGTCACTCTTAAATACATAATAATCACGTTAACATTTTCAATTATTCTATGTGTAGACTACCAAACACTAGACAATGAATTTATTATTTGCAAATGTTAACCGTTAAATAGATTTTAATCTATGACACTCCATAAATAAAACTTAATACAAACAAACAAAAATAAAATATGAATAAAATCAATCATACACTATAAATAAAAATAAAATACCAATCACCCATAAGACCGCCACCACTAATAAATAAATAAAAAATACATTTAGACTCCGCAATAAATGACACAGTAAATATTTTCGAGACAATGAACCCGTTCCTTAATTTAAAAAAAATAAACTAAAATGTATTCTAATTTTCCAATACATAACATAAATAAAACCATCACCTTTAAAAATTAATTTTTATACAAAAGTGTTATGATGACACGCATGCAAAGTTGACACATTTTGATAGACTACAATTTGTTTCAGATTTAACTCATAAAACAGTAGTTTGAATTTATTTTAAAAGCTAGACGGGATTCGTAATATACGTACCATGTGTAAACGTGCAAGAATACCCTCATTATATAGTAATATTTACAATATAATGAGATATAATATAATAGACAGTAATATTTTTTATAAAAATATATTTAATTCAGTAGTGTAACAATTACTGTCAAATAATTAGAACACAACAAATTATTAAAAATCAGATTTAATGAAAATGAAGATAATCTGAAAATGTGAAAAAACAAGCACATATTGTTTCCCAAGTCAAAATTAAAAAAATATCAACATTTAACCAATAGCGGCTCATCATAACTGTTATGAATTATAAACTAAGTAAATTATTAGTATTCTATATTATCTTAATGTATAAATTCATTTTCTATCGCAAGTAAAAAGAGCGGAAATTTAATATTAGATATTTTGTATATGTTTCATTAACAGTTTTTCGATTAGCTACTAACTGCTCAAAGCAAATCATTAATCAAATAAAATTTAGTCTAACTAAAAGCAACCAGAAAAGAGTAATTCACTAAATTTAATAATACAAATGAATGAATGAAATTTCATACCATTCATAAATCTTTAAAATTCCTAAAGTTTTAAAATGAGGGTAGTTTGAAAATATTAAGACATTTAGATATGCGTTATGCTATACATTTTTCAAATACCTTAGATTTTTTACTATAAATATGATTGTAAATGTTATTATCAAGAATAAGAAAAAATATACTCACTTTTCGATTCAAACCAAGTTACTGTAAATAAGTCATAAACCGTGACAAAGAACACTTAATCTAAAACCTGAATGTTAAAAAACTTGTATTAAACCAAAATTTTGATGAATATAGTTGTATATAATGATAAATATAGAATTCAAACAATAAGATTAACAGATTCGTTTTAATTTAAATCAATTTTTACCCTGCACTATCTAAAGTTTTCAAAGTTTGTACACTTAATGCTATAAAATGTTTAAACCACTTAACATTTTTAATTGTTCTAAAGAATTAGTAAATTAAAAATTGTGGGCCAAAATATGATTAAAAGATGTATCTCAAGATATGTTTTCAATTACGCTGATAACAGGGCGTTGTCAATTTCTATCAATAATTTGAGCGTAAACAAATTCATTTGAATGTCAAATTTCATTTTCTGTTGTGAATTCAAAATTGATTACGGTTTTGAATGTAAAATAGCAGTTTTTTTATTGCTGTAGGACAGCAAACAGGCTGACGGTTAATATTTAGCAGTTAGCAGTTACCGTCGCCTGTGGGTGTTTGCAACGACAGTAGCATCGTGAACACGCTGCTGTCCCATAAGGGTACCTACAGGAACTTCGGTCACTAATGCCGGAAAACAACGCAAAGTTATTATGGCGGTATACTTAAGACCAAAGGTGGTCGCCATCCAGACGGGCTCGAGGCCCTACCACGTAGCTAGCTAGGGTGGGTTGTTTTGTCGCCTTTTACGACAGGCCGACCCGGCCGCAGAGGTTAGTATTCTTTCTCCGCCCCTGCACGGATAAATATTTCTTAGCTTTAATGAAATCGCAAAACATTTTCAAGATCTTCAGTGGCTGTTTATATAAATGTAATGAAATATCACGTTATAACGACGTCTAACATCTTCTCTGTGAGGAAACTTTATGAATATATTCATTTTGTAAATTCATTGATTTTACTTGTTTTCATTGGTTTACTATTGTTAAAAATAAAATTAATTAATACAATTAAACATGCACCATTTAATTCAGCGTATTTACTTAATAAAAATTATAAATTGTGTAAATGACTTAAGCTAATAATCCCACTATAAGCATCTTAAAATAATAAGATCATTGGA